>OX422218.1:207240910-207748410 GCA_949130495.1 Sambucus nigra
GCGACGTGTTGCTCAATCGTCCCCACTACTCCACTTCGCATTATTTGTAAAATGATTTATTGGAGTTGTTTATATTTTCATAAATATTTGGGAATTTTTTAGAAAATATTTTTCGAAGTCTGATTTATTTTTATCAAATATCAAAAAAATTTCTAGGTGTAGAAGCGAACTTGCCTTGATCGACGAGCTCGTGAGATCTCGTTCGAATGACATCTCTCTGTCGTTCAAGCGACATGAGGATGACGCGCGAACTCGTTTCGAATGACATGTGTATCTCTTTCGAGCGCCGCCTCGATTTTCATTTAAATATCTAGATTCATTCTACACGTTTTCCAAGTCTTTTTCACACACGATTTCTGCGATTAACAGCCTAGAAAACAGACTTCATATTTCAAGGTTTCATGCCTTCTTTATTCACATAAACACTCCGATATATGTATGTGAATCTTTGAACCTTCAAGATGATCATTTTTACTCATCTGGATTAACTTATGGAGAAGCCGTCTCTTCTTCATTGCTGCCCATCTGGAGTTCTTGCTGGAGATTCCAGCCGACGACATCAGAACCGACACCTTCAGGTATTCCGTATGTCACTCTTGTTTTCATTGTAATCCGTGTAAACCGTTATTTACAAATTATAGTGAAAATAAAAAAAGGTTTTGCCCCTTTGGGGTATTTTTCCTCATTTGTGTGTTTTATTTGTGATTGGTTGTTCTTGCATGATTATATTATCTTCAATCACACCTAGATGCATGTTTTAGGATTTAATTGAAAAACTGAGTTTAATAAAATAATTTCTTTGTTTGAACAAATGCGCACCCCACAAATTGGTATCAGAGCCAATTACACAATTATACCGTGTAATTTTTCGCAAAATTTTCTAAAGATATCAATTTGTTGAAAAACTGATTTTTGAAAAAGAGCGTGTTTAATATGGAGAAATTATATAATAAAATGTCAATTTTTGACGGGACAAATTATGCTTAATGGAAAGCCCGCATGAAACCTGCTTTAAAAGCCATTGATGAAAGAGTTTGGATTTTGGTTGAAAGAGGGTGGACACCTCCCTCCATTACTGTTGATAATGTGACTAATTTAAAATCTGTGACTTCATGGACTGAAGAAGAATTTAAATGGTCATCTTTTAACTCTAAGGGTCTAAGTGCTATTTCTTGATCCGTCACACCTGACGAGTTCCGACGGATAATGATGTGTACCACGTCAAAAGAGGCATGTGATGTTTGACAACTTACCCATGAAGGAAATAATGATGTGAAAGAATCAAAACTGCAAAACTTAACAACTCAATTGAAACTATCACCATGCTTGAGACTGAATGTTTTGATGAATTTTATGCTAGGTTATCCGATATTGTAGACACTAGCTTTAATCTTGTTGAACACATTCCTAATTCTATAGTTATTAAAGAGATTCTAAGATCACTGGCTAAGCGTTTTATCACTAAATTCACTGTGCTAAATTCTATGGGTAATTTAAACACGCTTAAATTATAGGAATTTATAGGAGACTTACAAACGTATGAAATTGATATGTTTCCAAAATCTATCAAGCCTAAAGATAAGGGAATTGCACTTAATGCCCAGGATAGGAAGAGTAAGGGGTCGGAAATAAAGGGAGTCGAGTCATCTAGAAAAAGAGAGATAGAAATGTCTGATTCCGAGTGTGACTTTGATTTAGATGATTTGGATCTGTTTGCAAAAAAATTCAAGAAAATTCTCAAATTCAAGAAAAATGGAAATTTCAAAGATAAAAAGAATTTTGAGAAAAATAAGTTTGAAAAAAAAAATGAAAAGGATTTTAAAGACCCTCCTAAGAAAGACGGTGAGAGATGCTATGAGTGCGATGGTAAGGGTCATAGAGCTTTTGAGTGTGCTACTAGGCTGAATAGACTTGCCAAAGAAAAGGGCAAAATTGTCCTTAACGCTACCCTTAGTGACGATAGTGAGGTCGAGTCGGTGGACTCTGGAGATGAGTCACCGCATGAGTGTAACTTCAACGCATTTTTGGCTAGTCATGTGAGTACGTCTAGTGCTCCTCGTGACGATGAGGATGTTGTCACAGGTACACCTCGACAGTGAGAATGAAGTGAGTGAGGGGGAGGATGATGCAAGTGAGAGCAAGAGTAATCTTCAACGCGCCTACACTAAGTTATATAATGAGTCATTTAAAACCAAAAAGCGTAACAAAGCATTAGTTCTTAGGATCACCGCTTTAGAAGAATATTTAGAAGAAATGAGAGATAGAGAGAGTCCTCCACCTGCACTACCTTGAGAGAGAGAGAGTCTACCTGTGTTGAGAAAGAAAGTTTGTTTAGAGACAGAGAGAGACTATTTGTAGAGAGAGAGAGTTATTTTGAGAAAGAGAAAGGCGACTTGACTAACCAAGTGGTTAGTCTTACGAGTGAGCTCCATTCCTCCCTGGAGACTTGGAAGAAACATGAAGCCCTTATAGCCCAGCTTACTCATGATCTTGAGAGAGCACGGGAAGTTAAGGTTCAAATCAAGGACAAATCTGGAAAGATGGGACAGATGCTCGATCCCGCTTTAGGTTTTGGTGATAGGAAGGGAATAGGTTTTGATGGTGCCTCTATGTCCCAAATTTCACCTGGACCAGTTCCTAAGTTTACTACTTCTCCATATGGCCATCGTCAAAAACCATGAAGGAGAGTTCGACCAGGAAAAGCAAACCAAGGTCCGCCTAAGACTGTGTTCTTTTGTATGTATTGCAAAAGAAAAGGCCACCTCAGAGAGTTTTGCTATAGCTTAGGTCAGACACGATGTACTAATGCTCCACCATATCGTACTGATGATTTTACCAGTCTGAGAGAGTGTGTTGAGTTTTTAGCTGCCACATCACACAGTTTGATGGAGGAATTCCGACAGATGTCTTTGCCGTCAGTGAATGCTTCTCGTATCCCGGCTAAAACTAACAACAACAAGGGTAAACAAAATATTAGCACTTCTTGGGTACCTAAGAAAGATGAAAAGGCCCTTGTTGTTCATGTCGCTCTTAAAGCACATAATACCTCACAGTGGTATTTTGACAGTGGGTGCTCCAGACATATGATTGGTGATGTCTTATTTTTTACCTACCTAGAGGATTATAAGGAAGGTAGAGTCACCTTTGGAGATGGGAGGAAGTCTAGCATCGTAGGATGAGGTACAGTAGAGTTACCAGGATTTTCTAAGCTAGAGAATGTTTTGTACGTCAAAGGTTTGAAAGCAAACCTTCTCAGCATTAGCCAACTGTGCGACACTGACTTTATCGTAAAGTTTGACCAAAACATATGTAATGTCTATAATCAAGCTGGTAAAATTTTAGTGCAAGGGGTGAGGAGAGAGGATAATTGCTATGGGACTGTGCCCAAGTCCTCACTTGTCTGCAATAGTGCCATGATCACTCCTATGGATCAACGGCACAACGTTTAGGTCACGTGAACTTTAGAGATTTAACACGTTTAGCTAAAAAGAACCTAGTACGTGTCTTACCAACACTTGGAAAGCCAACTTCCACGGTTTGTGGACCCAGTCAGTTGGGAAAGCAAATTCGTAGCCCCCCTAGGAAGCTGCATTCCCTTACCACCTCCCGTGTGCTTGAGTTGATTTACATGGATCTTATGGGTCTTACTCGTACTGAGAGTCTGGGTGGTAAGACGTATATCCTCGTGATGGTTGATGATTTCTCCAGGTATTCCATTGTAGGTTTTCTGAGAGAGAAATCTGATGCTGTAGAGTTTTTAATGACCAAGTGCCGTGTCTTGCAAAATCAATACGGTGTCACTATTAATAGGATACGTAGTGACAACGACATGAAATTTAAGGAAGCAAAGGTAGACCTTTAAAGTGATAGCCTAGGAATCAACATGAGTTTTTTTACAGTGAAGACTCCTCAGTAAAATGGGATTATTGAGAGAAAGAAGATGACGATTCAGGAAATGGCTAGATCTATGCTTTTGAGTCGTAAGGTTGCTAAGAGATTTTGGGCAGAGGCAGTGTGTACCGCGTGCCACACGGTGAATAGGGTTTACCTGCGTCCACACACACTTAAAACACTTTATGAATTATGGACTGGCAAGAAACACAACCTTGCATATTTTCGTGTCTTTGGGAGTAAATGCTACATCCCACGGGATAAAGAGCAATTAGGAAAGTTTGACTCCAGGAGCGACGAGGGAATATTACTAGGATATTCAGTAAATAGTAGAGCGTACCGGGTTTTTAACCTGAAGAGCTATAAGGTTGTGGAATTAATAAATGTCACCGTGCAAAATGACGAACCTCCGACGTTTGTTGATCCTAGCCTTCAGTTTGAGGATGAGGGCTTTTCTGGCAGTGATTTACTTGTCCCTCACCCACACCCTATGGACCCTACTCCTGTGTTAGGGGACACACCTGCTTGGGTTCGCAAGAGTTATGACCCTGCCTTCATTATAGGCGATTCCACTTTAGGGGTTAAGACTCGTGCTCAGCTAGAGAATGTTGTTATCCATGTCTGCTACACATCTAAAGTCGAGCCCAAGAATCCCAAAGAAGCACTCAAGGATGAACATTGAATATCTGCCATGTAGGATGAGTTGCTTCAGTTTAAAAAGAATAATGTCTGGGAACTTGTTCCCCGACCTAGTGAGATTAATGTGATAGGTACCAAGTGGATTTTCAAGAATAAAATGGATAAAAATGGTACCATCATCAGAAATAAGGCTAGTTTAGTCGCTCAAGGCTACACACAGATAGAGGGTGTAGACTTTGGGGAGACATTTGCTCCTGTTGCAAGGCTTGAGTCCGTCCACTTACTACTCACCATCGCATGTCATCTGCGCTTCAAGTTATATAAGATGGATGTCAAGAGTGCCTTTCTAAATGGAATTCTATAGGAGGAGGTTTACGTGGAACAATCAAAAGGGTTTCAAGACCCTAAGCACCCGGAGCACGTCTACTATCTGAGGAAAGCCTTTTATGGTTTGAAGTAAGCACCCCGTGCTTGGTACGAGAGGCTTACTTCCTATCTCTTAGCCCGTGGCTTCAAGAGAAGGGGAGTTGATATGACGTTGTTCGTCAGGAGATATGACGATGCTATTTTGGCTGCCCAGGTCTATGTGGACGATATAGTCTTTGGATCCACGTGCTCCCAGTATGCTCACCACTTTGTGGAGGAGATGGAAAGTGAGTTTGAGATGAGCATGGTAGGTGAACTTACTTTCTTCCTTGGTCTCCAGGTTCGTCAGCTAGAGGATGGGATGTTCATCTCCCAATCTAAGTATGCTATAGACCTAGTGAAGAAATTTGGTTTAAACTCCGTTAAGTATGCACGTACACCTATTAGTACATCTATCAAGCTTAGTAAGGACACTTCAGGCAAGGACGTAGAGCAAACCTTGCATCCAAGTATGATAGGTAGTCTTCTCTACTTGATTGCGAGTCGTCCCGACATCGCTTTTGGTGTTGGAGTCTGTGTGCGATATCAGGCATCCTCGGAAGAGTCACACTTACTTGTGCTAAAACGTATTATCAAATACGTGAGTGGGACTCTCTCATATGGTATTTGGTATTCCTTTGATACCAATGACCGTTTGTCCACCTATTCGAATGTCGATTGGGCCGGGAGATGTATATGGTTATAGGAGCACTTCTGGTGGGTATTTCTACTTTGGTTCTGCTCTTGTCTCCTGGCTGAGCAAGAAGTAAAACTCTGTCTCTTTATCCTCTGCGGAGGCTGAGTACATTGCCGCCGAGAGTTATTGCACGTAACTCTTATGGATGATTCAAATGTTGGAGGATTATGGGATTTCACAGGACACCATGATAATCTCATGTGATAACACAAGCGCGATATAAATATCTCGTAATCCGGTCCAATATTTGCGCACAAAGCACATCAGGATACGAGATCACTTTATACGACAGTTAGATGAGGAGAAAGTCGTATCCCTGGGTTTCGTACCCACCGACCTTCAGTTAGCTGATATTTTTACGAAACCTTTAGATGCCCTTAGATTCGAGAGTCTTAGGAAGTCTTTAGAGATTTGCACAATTGACTGAGGGGATGGTCCGTGTCTAGGATAGGATGCATTGTCATGCTCATATCATATGATTCCTATTGCTAGTTTGTATCATTCGTATTATTATTTTTTTTGCTTTTTCTATTTTTTTTAAAAATCCAAAAAGATTTTCTTTTTATAAAAATTTTAGAAAAGCACAAAAAGATTTTTGTATTTTGTTTACACCCTTTATGGATGAGCATTTAAGATAGCCGAGTCTCAAATTTCATTCCATTTATCCATGTGACTGTTTGATAGTGATTTGAGACGCTACATCATTGCATCCATTTGCTTTACATTGTTTGATGTGATTAGTGATATCTTTCTACATGTTTGGCTCCTTATATCTTTTATTGCACACATGCACGATTTTATTTGATAATTGTACTTCTCTATCACATATTGGCTTGAGTGTTTTCATCTCCATTATGTCTATACAACGAACAATATGCGACAAAACTTGACAAGATTGGAATGCATGTAAAAAATCGTTTAGTGAGATTGTGTGGTATTTTATCAATGGTAAAGCGCTACGAAAGGTTCTTATCTATCCTTTGCGATTAAGCCACCGTTAAATGGGACCTAAAAATTTAAGGAATTTTGTTATCCGGGGTCCAAAGAGGTTTAAAAGAGATCGAAAAAATTTAAAGGCAATAAAAAGAAATTCATGCCAATTGTGGGCCAATTAGGTTTTTGCATCAATTCTCTAAAGTTTGAGACTTTAGATCACCTTTATTCCAAATATAAATCAGAGGGAGTTTAGTTGGAGAATTTAAACGGGTTTGCACTTCCTTGAAAGTCCTGAAAAAGTATTAAATCGTTTTGGATGTTATTGATGTTGAAATCACTTTGAGCTTTGATTTGCTGATTTGATTGAGTTAATATCTCATATTTCCATCTTTTTACACCTAATCAAGATGTTGAGTTCATTCGTTAGGAGTATCCGATATTCATCGTGCACATATGTCATGTTTGTATGCAATGATTTTCCTATCGAATTTGATCATACCTCTACATTTCCTTAATCCTCGACTTGGTTGTTTTTGTGTTCTTTCTTGGTGTGATTCTTTGTTGTATATTTTGTGTGAAAATTTTTAAAAAATTCCAAAATAGGAAGTTTATTCCCTTGTGACACTCTCCATTTACATTTATTTGTGCTTTTCATATATGTCTATTTGGAGACATCATAAAAAGAGGGAGAATGAATTATGGGGGAGAATATTTTTGTTGATTTATTAATTATTTGCTTAAGCTTAATTGATCTTTGATTTCTGCATATCATTATATTTCAAACTGCTGCGTGTCACAGGTATCTGCTTTATCTCATGTGTGTTGGTACAAAATTGATGATTATTAGATTGCACACCCTGATGAGAAAAGCTTTGAGATTTTCTGAAAAGTTGAAGCTGAAGATGTTGAAGTTTGATTGACGACATGTCATTTAGTATTCTGAATTTGAGGGTCTAATAGGTATATTATCTTATATGTCATTTGTTTTATGGAGATAGCATAATTAGGATTTTTTATGTATATATTGGCAAAGACATAGGGAGAGATTTGTAAGGACATGATTTTATAAATGTCTCGGGTAGAATCTAGGAATTTTCTATTTGTCCTAGATCACAGTATGTATGTCTGATACCGCTACATTCGGCACATCAACACGATCATCCACGACGGCTTTGATCCGAATTCATGCATCCACCATCTTCACACGTGCATTATGCTACATGCGACGTGCTTCTCAACCATTCCCACTATTCCACTTCGCATTATTGGTAAAATGATTTATTAGAGTTGTTTATATTTGCATAAATATGTGGAAAATTTTTTAGAAAATATTTTTCAAAGTTTGATTTGTTTTTATAAAAAGCAAAAAAAAATTTAAGTGTAGAAGCGGACTTGCCTCGATCGACGAGCTCGCGAGATCTCATTCGAACGACATCTCTCTGTCGTTCTAGCGACACGTGTCCTTCGTTCGAGCGACATATGTATCTCATTCGAGCGACGTCATCGTCTCGATTTTCGTATAAATATCTGTGTTCATTTGACACGTTTTCCAAGTCTTTTTCACACACGATTTCTGTGATTAACAGCCCAGAAAACAAACTTCATATTTTAAGGTTTCATGCCTTCTTTATTCACAAAAACACTCCCATATATGTATGTGAATTTTTAAACCTTCAATAGGATCATTTTTACTCGTCTGGAGTAACTTGTGGAGAAGCCATCTCTTTTTCATTGCTGTCTATATGGAGTTCTTGCGGGAGATTCCAGCCGACGACATCGGAACCGACACCTGCGGGTATTTCGTATGTCACTCTTGTTTTCATTGTAATCCGTGTAAACCGTTATTTACAAATGATAGTGAAAATAAAAAAAGGTTTTGCCCCTTTGGGGGATTTTTCCTCATTTGTGTGTTTTGTTTGTGATTGACTGTTCTTGCATGATTATATTGTTTTCAATTACACCTAGATGCATGTTTTAGGATTTAATTGAAAAACTGAGTTTAATTAAACAATTTCTTTGTTTGAATAAATGCGCACTCTACAACAATCCATGACACACCCCATTTACATGCTCACCCCTAGCCTTTTACTCAGTATACCCCTTTAGCTCCATGGGTCACTATAAAATGAATACCTCAAGGCCATTTTTTGGAGATTGGAAGATTAGAGATTAGAGAATTAGAGACTTCGAGAAGAAGAAGAAGATAGTTAGAGAGAGAAAATTTTAGTTGTAGTTTTTAGATAGGTTTTTATTTTAATTTTATTTTTTTAGAGAATTGTGAGAAATTAATTGTTGAGTGATTCGAATGCGTGTTTGTATGTAATTGAATATTGTGGAAAGCTCAATTTGAATGTATGTTGCTTAATTTCAATGGAAGATTAGAGTCCAATTTTGCAAATCAAGGAGACTTGTTTAAAGATTTGTCCTCTTACCCTTCTATTTTATTCGTTTATAGCCTTGATTATTTGTTCATCATGTTTAAAATCAAGTTAGTCTAGATACCCTTTCAAGGGGTGGGGTGACCATTATTTGATGTTAAACTTACTTTAATTAGCTTATTTAAATTAAATATCTCTTTGATGATTAATTTTGTACTCTTACTTTTGTATTTACGCCTCGAGAGAGGGTAAATGATTTTCGAGAGAAAATAGGAATTCTAGTTATAATACCCATTTTAGATTTGAACTAGAGATAGGGGTCTCTCAAGTGCGGTATTATGATTTGAATTTCAACTCTAAAATTTATTTTCTATGATTATAACTAGTCTACTAGATCGATCCTAGCGGGTGATCTATTAAATGATGTTTAGATCTACTTTTCAAGAGTTGTATGCGTGTTAAATTTAATTAACTAAAATGTTATTATTAAAACTACATTTGCAACGAGAGTTGATTTGTGATTTTGATACTAACTTGGGATAATTAATTTTAATGAACTAATTAATTTTGATTAACTAAAATATTTTGAATCATCCTATCCCTTGATTGTTCTCACTTTTATTTTCTCACTAATCTCATATTTTAGATTTTTTTTATTTAGTTTGATTTACTTAGTTTCTTTTTTCATCTCCTTTTTTTAGTTAGTTGTTTTCATTTCTCATTTAGTTTAGTATAGTTTCGTTCACCTTTGATAATTGTTTTAATATTTGAAAAAGTTAAAAAAAATAGAAAAAAAAAATTCCAAAAATAAAATAAAAATTGAATTACAATTGAGTTTATCTCTAGCTTACCCCCTTGATGTGGATTGATACCCTTACTTACCTCTACACTTGAGTTTGATAATATTTTGTAGGTATTTTAAGGTTTTGATTGACTTGGCTTGCAACAACGACTCACCAAAAAGTAAAGTTATCAAGGTTAAACCCTCATAATAAATCAAAACACACATTGAGTATCATATTATATGCCTATTAATTAAACATAGTTAAATACTCGTAATTGTAAAATCTTATAATGTTCAAGCCTGGAAGCTCATCCCGCAAATTATTTCCATGTCTCCTCGATTCGGGATCATTAATATTAAATTCCTCCGCCCCGCCAACTTGGGTAGTTTTGTTACCCAAATAATTGTTTGGATCTCGAACCCCCTTTCACCATCATTCGTGTTTACACTAGGTATTAATAATTTATCGATGTCCATCCAAAATTTTACACCATTCAATAGTTTGTCATCAAACTACAAATGAATTAAATAATTAATTGGCAAGAAACTGCAAAAGAGTTGGACAGTTAATTATCCCTTTGAAATTCAGTACAATAGTGCCATTCCATTAGATATGGTGCCAAAAATACGGTGAAAAGTAATCGTGTGTATGCAACAAGTATTTGGCATCACAAACACGATAAAAGGTAATTAAAGGCGTTCAAAGATGTACACTGACATATCACCGAGTATTGGAATTAACCATGGTGTCTTGACATTAAGCTAAGTGTTGTTGAGTTTTTACACAATGACAATGCACCATAAGTTGTTGAATATAATGATTATACACTATTACCATTCTTTTATGGTGATGGGGTACTGTGAATAGTATTATCTTTTGGTGGCTCATCACTAAGGGTGTAGCCCGAGTACCTTTCAGTGTCCAACATTTGCATTGATGTTTTTAGTTGTTAAAATGACTATAATGAATAATGGAGATCTAAATATATTTCAAAGGAGTCAATAAAGCTTTGAATGATGGTGTTTGGATGCTTTATAAACTCACTTTATATTTTAGGTTCCATGGTTGTTTATCAAAATGTATAATGTCAATTTCTTGATATAAATGCAAATAACGACACAAAAATACTACAGAGTATGAGAAAATACGCATAAAATAATGTTTTTAGTCAATATAGGATTGGCAAGATCGATCTTTATTCCCAACGTTAACTTTCAAGTTGTATCGCTAGAAAGTGAATTTAAAATTTTTGGTTTGGTTCTTTGCGAAAAATGGTAATATTGGTAAAAAAATCGTATGGGAAGGGTAGTATTGGTATTTTGTTATTAAAACAATGGTAAAAATATTTTTAATTCTAAGTGTCATTTTTGAAATAAGCATTGACTTTTTGTGTGGTACGAGGGCTCAAAAAGCACCCTTGTTTAATCAGATGTTAGTCTTTTGACTTCTCAACATTCGTTTTAGGCTCTTTTATATGAAACTTGGAACATTGCAGCAAAAAAGTAGTAAAAATACCTTTAATTCACATTTGTGTTGTATTTCAAGTATAACCCAAGTATCTCACTATATTTTTCACATCTAATTCCCACTTAAAGTAGCCATATCCAACCGTACTTTACCATGGAATGGACCAGGATGTTTGTACGCAAACCATTAACCTATTTTCATGATGCTTCATCCTCATGCGTATCTTAACACATAAGTGGGGACTTTTTATTTTTATGTAACGAAGACATTATGCATCCCCCCTTACCCGATTGCCAGAGATGCAATTTTCATTAAGGATTTTAGTGAACAAAGAACATATGCATTTAGTTTAAAAAGTGTTGTAAAACCTACGTGTGATAAAGATTCGAATAGATGCACAAATTACAATCACACTGATTTAATTGGATGTCTAAATTTTCTCAAACCAAACGCCAATTTTATTCAGCTCCTAAGCATGCATCTACGTGTCAAAATAAAACAATAAATTAAACCAAGCGATGATTAAGCTGACAAACACAGATTTAAGGAAAAAATCTTCGAAGGGCAAAAACCTTTTTATTTCCACTATAATTTGTAAAAGTCTATTTACACGGATTATAATGAAAATAAAATTGACATACGAAATACCCGCAGGTGTCGGTTCATAGTCGTCAGCGCAGGAACACCGCAGTACTCTCTGTGACACGTAGTCGGTCAACCCAGTACCTTCCGCAAGTGGTACCTATTGTCAGTCCAGTACCTTCCAAGGCACCTAGTGTAGCAACATAAAATCCCATCAAATATGTCTTGGGCTCCACAAAACCACTCACACAAAAGTAATTGGGATTTGTGAATTGTAAAACAAAAGCTTTGAACCCTTAAATGGCTGGAGAAGAAAACAAACACTCAAAAATATATTCTGTTAAAAACAGTGTTTCTCCACGCCAAAAACTAGTCGTTTGACACCCAATATATAACAAAATTAAGGAGTGATGTGTCAAACTAAATGACCCGTTGTTCAAACGACATACGATGTCGTTTGAGCGAGACAGCATCTCGTTTAAACGAGATACGCTGTCGTTTGAACGACAGTGGCGCTGATCCCAAAAAGTCTTCAGACTTTGAAAATAACTGAAAACCTCAGAAAGCAAAACTGTTACGGGATCAAAAAACTTATATATAAAAAACTTTTAGAAGAAAATGTTTCTTTAAAAACCATTTATAAAAAAATTCATAAAATATCCCAACATTTTTAATGTGAAATGTAGATGGAACTTAAACATAATTTTACCAAAATCATCTTGTTGGACATGAATGTTGAAGTCTTCTTGAAATTCGAATCGTCTTTTGTAGATGTTAGCTTCCTCAATTCTTCCATGACTTGTAGCGGTATATAACATAATTAATTGTAACGGACAACGTCCTTACAAATCTCCCCCTATGTATATGCCAGTACAAAATAAAAATATTCGAATTATCAATCTCAAAATGACCTATACTAATCTGCCCTCCCAAAAACAAAAGTGAAAAGATAAACTGTCAAGTCTTCCAACTTTTCTTCAACAATCAACTTTTCAAAATTTCAAGTTTTTCTCATCAGGGTGTGCAACATAATGATCTTCAATTGTACCTACACACACACACACGAGACAAAGCAAGTACCTCGTGACATATCAAGTTTGAAATGATATAAAGCATAAATATGAAAGCATAATCAAATCTCCCCCATAAAGACATAATTTGTTCTCCCCCTCTTTATTTATCCGAAATATACAAGGAAAAGAATAAACAATATAAATCAAATCGGGGTGTCACGATAAACAAGGCAAACAAACTATTTTTGATTATTCAGATTTTTCATACAAAAAAAACAAACAAAAATGATGTTACAAAAAACACACACCATGAATTTATACTTAGATAACCAAATCATGGAAGCAGAATGAATGGGTGTGAACAAATTCGATAGGAAAATCGACTCAATCCTGACATATGTGCACGATGCATAAGTGTACTCCTAACGAATGAACATCAAAATAGTTCTTAGGTGTAAAATTATTGAATTTGGATGGCACTGTCTTAATCATATCAACAAATCAAAGTATAAATGATTTCCACACCAATAACGTTCAAAACTATGTAATAATTTTTCATGACTTTCAAGGACGTGCAAACCGTGGAAAATTCCATCCAAACTCCCTCATTAAAAGATAATGCATTAGATTTTTCTTATGAGGTGATGAAACTAAAATCTATTGGCCCATTTTTGGCATATATTTCTTTTTATTGCCTTTCAATTTTTTTTGGGCTCTTTTAAACCTCATTGGACCCCAGATAATTTTCAATTCCTCACTTTTTAGGTCCATTTAAACGGTGTCTTTATCGCAAAAGAAAAAATAAAATACCTTTCGCAGCCCTTTTTGTTTTTTCAAAATAAATCTCATAAACGGTTTATAGCATGCACTACTTTTTGTCAAGTTGTATCGCATTTGGTTTGTTGTATAGACATAATTGAGATGGCAACACTCAACCAACATGTGATAGATAAGCTGTCAAACAAATCCGTGCATGTGTGCAATAATGGACAAATGAGTCAAACATGTAGGCAACAATACTATATCATCTCAAAGGCTCCAAACTTTGTAAAGCGCATGAATGACACAACATATTGTCTCAAAACACTATCAAATAGTCACATGGATATAGAATAAAATTGTGACTCGGTCATTCTAAGTGTCCATTCATATATGTTGTAAACAAAATACAAAACGCTTTTTGGATTTTTCAAAAATTTTATCAAAAATAAAAATCTTTTCGTATTTTCCAAACACTATTCAGAATCAGTAGTACCAAATAATATAGCAATATGAACCAGAGGACTGCAAATGAAAAAAACTCCAGGGGTCTCTCGAACAAAGAGCCATGTCGCTCGAACGAGAAGGGTTCTCGTGAGAAGCTGCTTCGCACGACATCAGGTGTCGCTCGAACGAAAACATATCTCGTTTGAACGAAAAAAAATTCACAGATAACTCAGAATGACATGCAGTTTTGTTAAGTGATTTTTTTTTAGAAAACAGTTCCTGGAATGGGCAAACAAATCCAAAACAATAGTAAAAATAAGAAAACAATGTAAACTACACAATGATATATACTAGCAATAGGCACAAAATGTCATAATGTAAATCATCCCATGCTAACAAAAAGTCTCAACCTCATCCATTAGGTGCGGAGGAGTTTTTCAAAGATGGCGACATCCTATCAAAAACTTCCATTAAATCATGTGAGGCCTTGACCAAAAACTTTACTTGCTCTCGAATATGTGCGAACTCTCTATCATTATATACAAGCACAGAATCATGAGTGGGTGCATGTATGCGAACATGTGTAGAAACAAAGCATGACACATTACCCAACTCAAAACAAAACTCCCTAAGGTGACCTCTTTTTTTTACAATGGGAGCAAACATAAATAGGCCTAGGTACACCTCTCTCAAAATGTCGCCTACGCTCTCTCCTAACAGGTACATGATGCCTAGGTGGGTCGGGTCGATCGAGAGCCATGTGAATCTCTCACTAAAGTAGGAATCGACTCTGGTGCAACAAAAGAAGTGTATGCACCGTCACGACTTATTCCTATACTCTCACCACTACCCAAAATGGTATTGATAACCATATTTTCAACCTTCTTTGATGCATTATCTAAAGGGAATTTGACCTCCCGGGTACGTTCGAGATCACTCTCAAGTTGGGATACACGTGTCATCAGACTAGACAACATGTCAGTCAAGTCACACTTTTATCTCCTTAAAACTTATTTCTCTCTCCCCAAATCTAAAACTCGACGACCTAAATCCCTATTATGCTTTTTTATTTTCAAGGCCTCGGTGTACAAATCCCTAAAAGCTTTTTGAATCTCACTTTCATCTCCATTCTTAAACTCGCTCTCATCCCCACTAGAAACACTCGACTCATCATCGTTGCTCTCGTGTACACAATCATCGTGGGATAAAATGGGTGTGCTCAAAGCTACACACATCCCATGTTCTAAACCTTTACCGGACTCATCTCCCTAACTATCACTAAGAGTAGTAGGCATGGCTACATTCTTCCCTTTTCTCCTTAGCCTAGTAGGACACTCAAATGCTCTATGTCCTTTTCCTTTACACTCAAAACAATTCATATCATCTAATTCTTCCTCACTCTCTTCTTCTTCTCTCTCTCTCTCTCTCTCTCTTTCTCTCTCTCTCTTTTCACTACCATCTTTGGCCTTTTCTTTCTTTTTATTTTTCTCAAAAGAATTTTTATTGGAAAAATTATTTTGGTTCATTTTGAGTAACTTTTAATTTTTTCTTGCAAACTAGGCCACATCATCAATACTAAACTCTCCCTCATAATCCGACTCATAAACTCTCTCTTTCTTTTTCTTCTTAACTTGAGTCTTTAAAGCAACTCCTTTATCTTTAGCCTTAATAGTTTGGGGAAACATGTCAATCTCATAAGTTTGTAGATTTCCTACGAGCTCTTCTAACTTAAGTGAATTTAACTTTCCCCGTGAATTCAGAACAGTGACTTTATAAATAAAATATTTTGGGAGATATCTCAACATATTTTTAACGATACGCGTGTGGTGAATTGGCTCAACTAAATTAAAACTTGAGCTAACAATGTCGGACAAACGTGCATAAAACTCATCAAAACATTCGGACTCAGACATGATGATAGTCTCAAACTAGGTGGCCAAATTTTGTAACTTTGATTGTTTAACCACCTTCGTACCCTCATGTATCAATTGGAGGACATCCCATGCCTATTTAGACGTGGTGCACGTCATAATTTCGTCGGGGGTGACGGCTCCAGAAATAGCACTCAAACCACGGGAATTAAAATTAGACATTTTAAAACCATCTTCAGTCAAATTCGACATAGGTTTCAAAGAGGTGATATTATTAGCAGTGACAGTGGGAGGAGTCCATCCTCTTTCACAAAGCAGCCAAACACATTCGTTAATGGCTTTTTGATGCGATTTCATACGGGCTTTCCAATAGGCATAAATTGGACTCGTCAAAAATAGGCATTCGATTAGGAATACACGATAAATTAGCGCAACTTGCTCTGATACCAATTTGATGACGTGAGTGGTCAAATTGTATTAGCAAAAATACGTGAAAAATTAGGATCATACGATAAATTAGCGTAACCCGCTCTGATACAAATTTATAAAACCTACGTGAGATAAAGATTCGAATAGATGTGCAAATTCCAATCACACTTATTTAATTGGATATCTAAATTTTCTCAAACCAAATGACAATTTTATTCAGCCTCTAAACATGCATGTACGTGTCAAAACCAATCAATAAATTAAACCAAGCGATGATTAAGCTGACAAACACATATTTCAATCAAAATCCCCGAAGGGCAAAACCCTTTTTATTTTCACTATAATTTGTAAAAGTTGCTTTACACGAATTAGAATGAAAATACAATTGACATATGAAATACCCTCAATCGTTAGCCCAGGAACACCGCAACACTCCCTATGACACACAATCGATCTGTCCAATACCTCTCATGAGTGGTTCCTATTGTCAGTCCAGTATCTTCCAAGGCACCTAGTGTAGCAACATAAAATCCCAGCAAATATGTCTTGGCTTCTACAAAATAACTCACACAAGAGTAATTAAGATTTATGAATTGTAAAACAAAATCTTTGAACCCTTAAATGGTTGGAGAAGAAAACAAACACTAAAAAATGTATTCAGTTAAAAACAGTGTTTCGTCACGCCAAAAACTAGTAGTCTGACACCCAATATATAAAAAAATTGAGGCGGTGACGTGTCAAACTAAATGACCTATCGTTCGAATGACATACGATGTCGTTTGAGCGAGACACCATCTCGTTCAAACGAGATATGTTGTCGTTTGAATGATAGTGGCACTGATCCCAAAAAATCTCCAGATTTTGAAAATAGTTGGAAACCTCAGAAAGCAAAACTGTTACGGGATCAAAAAACTTATATATAAAAAACTTTTATTAGAAAATGTTTTTATAAAACCATTTATAAAAAAATTCATAAAATATCCCAACACTTTTAATGTGAAATGTAAATGGAACTTAAACATAATTTTACCAAAATCATCTTGTTGGGCATGAATGTTTAAGTCTTCTTGAAATTCGGATCGTCTTTTATAGATGTTAGCTTCCTCAATTCTTCGACGACTTGTAGCGGTATACGATATAATTAATTGTGACGGACAATGTCCTTTCAAGTGTTCTTTTGTTTCATTTTGCAATACACACACACACACACACACACACACACACACACATATATATATATATGGAGAATATTATTGTAATTATATTGTACCATAAATTGAACTATTAATTCATCATGTATGAAATTTGTGACATAAAATTGTGTTCTGCCATAAGATTTGTGCATAAATTGTGGGTGGATATGGATCGTGCGGGGGACGGTTAGGCCAATATTATGGGGATATATGAGGAAAATAATTTTTGTAGTATTATTATCATGACCTAAACAAAGAAAAATCAAGGAAATATTCTCATTTTGATCGAGATGGGGTGAAAAATGACCGACTATTTCACTTATCGTAGGGTAATGTTAGGGTTCACCCATGTTGATTTGACCATGCTGACGGGGTTGGAGGTTAGTTGGAGTGAGATTGTGTCATTTGGGGGACACCTCGAGACCTTTATATTATGATTACGCTATGCACTTTGATTGTTTTCAAGGCTTTTATAAAGAAAAAAGTTCACCCCAAGGGACAAGGCAAATAAAGACTAATCCAGATTCACATTTTCAATATAATAACTCACTTCCGTATCGATTTTAACCCGAAATAAATTGGTATTTGTATAAAACTAAAGAAAAAACGTCCTATATAATTGAATTATGAAGCCAAGGGAAAAAATTAATCTAAGGTCCAAGGAAAAAATTATGGCTAAAATACAAAACTATTGCGAAGCCAACCCAAGGTCTGATTTCATGCCCAGTCGAGAATGGACTCATATGACTGGCCAGTCAAGATCTTAAAAAGGGTTGAACAAATAATCACATGTGTCCCAAAAATTCCATATAAATATGTGTTGAAGTCCCCATTTATAATACACTCCCCCCAACACACACCTTGAGAGGGGATTTTAGAAAGAGAATAAGCTAAAACTCTCCAAAGGTAATTCTAGCGAGAAGAAGAGTCTAAATCTCACAAATAGATAAATAGACACACACACACACACACACACACACACACACACACACACATATATATATATATATATATAGATAGATAGATAGAGAGAGAGAGAGAGAGAGAGAGAGAGAGAGAGAGAGACTATGTCTCTCAAGAAGTAGAAGCAAACCTCTCGGAGGCTCGCTAGAAATTGGAGGCCATCCTTCCTAAAATATTGGCAGATGCTATAAAATAAAGTTATGTCGACACGCAAGGTTATATCCATCGCTCTATATGTATACTTTTAATTTTTTGTAGTGTTGACAAGTAAGGGGTGGTGTTATGTTGTAGCACTATCCCACTCTCTTCTCTTTCTTTTCTCAAACCCCTTCGAAATACGTAGACTTTGGTTTTGCCTACGGTGGATGTACACGTAATAAGGTATACATTCCTAAAACTCAAGTCAAATCCTGTACATATTTATGTTAATGTTTACATATGTATTTTTGTACTTGTGTTTTATAAATCTAAAAAACGCAAACAAGAGTCTTCAAAACTATAAAATAAAAAAATAATAGGTTGGAGGATCACATTATTCGAGGATTCTCTCTAAAGCCTTTATCTTAATGTTAGAGGTCTTAACTCCCCTTTTCATCAAAATAATTTCATCATTCACACCCATTTACATCAAGTCGTACTAGTAGAACGTAAAACTTATTTAAAAAAAATGTGTGCGTGTAGCATATGGGATTAAGGAAAATTCAGGAAAAACGGCGGCTACGAGAAACTACCCAAATTAAAAGTATTACCAAAGTTGGGGCAATATTTATCTATAATCCAAATTTGGAAAAAATAATCCTAATGTCTAAGTGAAAAAACATGATTTACAAATGATTCTTATGTTAATATATGTTCAACAAGCTTATAAATGAATCAAAATGCGAAAAGGTAAATCATACATTTGATACGAGGTTAAACCCATAACGGGAGAAAACCTCGGGCTAAACTGAATCCTTACACTAGTATAGGTAAAGTATTACTAGAAGGGATAAATGACTTACAAACTAGAACCTCTCCTAGAATCAATAACACAAAACCTCAAAAACTGACATTTTCCACCTTATAGTAGCAAAATGAAGCACATAACACTCTCTAACCACTTGTCACGTCGCGAGTGACAATCTTTTTGATAATGACGCATTTAAACCTCTCAACAACTCAACAAATCCTCTCTAAAATCGAAGTAAACTTTTGTGTTCTAACGGAACAAGTGCGAAGCCACCGATGTATTTTTAACTTCCTAGGATGTGAGATTGCTAAAGGTTAAGGACAATGTATAAAAGTGTTTTGCTAATAAAAAATAAACTAACAATTTTTTTTAGATACCAAAATATATAAGGTATCTCAAGTACAATTTTGACCAATATTTGTTCACATATTCAAAAGAAGTAATCAAACTTAAAGTAAATTTAAACTCCAATTAAAACCAAGATATCTAAAATATACTCAAAGAAGGTTTTCTCTTTTAAATTCCTTTTTTCATTATAAAATCAATTTGAAATTCTCAAAAATCTTTCAAAAACTTTAGTCTTGGTTGTAGAGAGAAGAATCACCAATATAGCCTTTCAAATTTGTAGCCATAAGTTCTCAAAACTCTAAGCAATTACTGACCACAAAAATAAGCTAGATGCCACTCTACCCAAAATATATGGTTGAAAAAGAAAATTTGCCAAAAAGATCTAAAAAAAATTCCTGCAGATTTTTTGTCGATGCTAAAAATAGCTTCGCTAACGCGATGCTACCGCAACACAAGGCGGCATATATGACCATGGAAAATTTCATGGGAAAAACATTAAGTCGTGACCAGTGAAGAGGGACCTTCTTGATGTGAGGACCAACTTTGGTGCAATTAACTTGGATGCGCCTGAGACCATAGCCTGCCTAGTTTCACAATACTTATAATTTGCTTGTCTAACTTATGAATTAAGTAAATTCTAAATACAAAAGATGAATTTTATAAAATATGTTTGTATAAGAAAAGTATATTGCATCATGTATTTGGCAACCTGAAAATCCAAAATGTTAAATTAAAATATTTTTGAATTAAAAAAATATTTAACCAAAGGGGCACTACACCAAATATTAGACATTATCACCGTCCATAACCGTGAAAAACAACTTCGATCACGGTCCTGGGCTATGACAATTTTTAGGGTGACCATTTCGAGGGTCGTGGGCTAAAAATTAGGGCTGTGTTTCGACCGGATCGGATCGAAAAATGCCTTTTCGAAAAAAATTCCGATTTTTTCGAAAATAAAATAACTATTCCGATTTTTGATCCAATTTTTTCGAAAAATTAAAAAAAATTCCGAATTATGAAAAATCGACAAAAAAAGGCAAAAATCGAAAATTCCCAAAATCTATTAAAAATTTCGAAAATTTCAAAATTTCAAAAAAATAAATTATGGATTTTCAATTAGTCGAAGTTCGCATTTTAAGGAAATACTGAAAATGGCTTAACCCAACATGTAAATACATGAGGATTTGACCCACTTTTTTCATTTATGTAGAAGTTAGGAGGATACTCTCCATTTATAGAGCATATTTTGGAGCCCTCTCCCTCTTCCAATCGATGTGGAATATGGAAAACATTCAAAAAGCTGAAAAATAAATCGAAAAAAATCAAAAATCGAAAAATAGTTTTGAAAAAACCGAAAATAAGTCGGAAAAATCGGATCGGCATAGGTTCGAAAAAACCGGATCAAGAAAATCAAAAAATAAAAAATTCAGAATTATTTTCGATTTTCGATCCCATTTTTTTTCCGAAAAAATTAGAAAATCGAAAAATCGAAAATCGACAAACTAAAATTTCATTCCAAATTCGAAAAAAATCGGATCACAAATCGAAAAAATCGAAAAGTTCGAAAAAAAACACAGCCCTGGCCAAAACCATGATAAGATCGAAGAGTTCTCGTCGTATCCATAACCTAAAGTTTGCGACATGATTACGATCAATAATTGTTACCATTAGTCATGGTACATGATCGTGACCCTAACCATGACCATCTTTTAATTAGTCAAGCTCAATTATTGTGACCCCTTGCCGTGAAAATATGGTTGTTGGTCACGATTCATGATCGTGACCCATTGCCATGAACATTAATTCATTGGCCATGGTTCGTGTTTATGACCTACTGTCGTGAACATAGATTTATTGATCACGGTTACAGATAATGACCTGTTTATTTACCCATTAAAAATTATCACGGGTTTGGACCATGACCAATAATAAATTTATTTAAAAATTATAATTTTTATTTGTTTGCAACCCAAAAAAATCTTGTACAGATTTTAAACATGTCATACAATTCTATTATAGAACTAACTAATACATCAATACAAAAGCAATAATATTAAAATTATCAAGCCATCAAATTAATTACATGAATACCAAACTAATAATATTAAAATCCTCTAAGTGTTCCTTGGTATCCCCGAACAATATGGAGTCTCGTTGTAATCGACGATCGTGTCCACCTGACTAGAGCTACAAATATTACAAAATTTTCCCAATGTTAATAGTAGTAGGATCCGAATAATAAAATGTTCCTTGTCCGAAGTTACAAATATATTACAAAAATGTATTGAACATAATTTATAAGCAAATAGTTATTATATTAACGTGTTATCGTGTCGATTGTATCATATTACCAAAACTGAACCGTTATCTTAGCAAGTTTATCGTGTTAACCCGAAATTAACCCAAACCCAATAAGTCTAATCCCATTAACTTGTAATTTTGTGTCGTGTTATCGTATCGATTGCATCATAATTACCGAACCCAAACCATTATCTTAACAAGTTTATCGTGGTAACCTATACTGACCTAAACCCAATAGGATTAAACCCATTAACTTGTAATTTCATGTCATATTATCATGTCGATTGTATCATAATTACTAAACCCGACCCGATATCTTTATAAGTATATCATATTAACCCCATATAAAGCTAGCTTATAGAGAATATACATGAAATTAAAACTAGATTTGTTTGAGTACCCTTAAAGTTTTTCTTCAAAATATAACTAGTCCAACTCATTCGGGGTTCTTTGTGTCATAACATGGCAATGACTTAAAGAACCCTGAATGAGTTAGAATAGTTATATCTTAAAGAAAAAATTTAAGGGTACTCACACAAATATAATTTTAGTTAAAACTAGATTTGTGTGAGTACCCTTTAAGTTTCTCTTCAAAATATAACCAATCCATCTTGTTCGGGGTTCTTAGCTTCATAACAAGGCTATGATATAACTTTTTCATGCTTGAGACTAGTTATATTTCCAATAAAAACTTCAAGTGTGCTCACACAAATCTAGTTTTAGTTTCGTGTATATTCTCTATAAGCTGGCTTCATGAGTCTACGATTTTCTTCTTTCTTTTTATTGCAGAAAATTTGAACATTACTCAACATTCATCAATAGTTTCAATAGTGAATTCCTTGAGTTTAATCAATACTTATTTTCTCAACAAAATTATCACATTCCCTAAATTGGATATTTATACTAGTAAAGTAGCAAACAACTTTAAGCAAGCAAATATCAACTTTGCAAAATCTGAGAATAATATTAGGGGTGGCAATTTGTGTTTCGGGGTCGAGTTATGGGTCGACACGACACGACATGACTTGTATTTTTTACCTAACACGAACATGACTGATATCTAACGTAATACGACTAACTGGATTTCTTAATTTTTATCCATAATTAAAGTAAAATAAGCACGATAACCCAAATAAAAATACAATTAAAATAACAAGACACGATAACATGACTCATAATTTTAATATGAACACGACACAGCACGACTTCATGTCAAATAGACATGACACGAACACAACATATCATGTCAATTTTGGGTTAATTTCATATCATTCCTTGTAGTGTTTTCATGTCATTTATAAAATTGACACCCTTAAATAAAATAATATTTGAATATAAATTGATGTATCAACACTCAATCGTAGTCTAAATTTACAACAACAAGTAGCAATAAGATAATGTATCAAAACTTAATCATTGTATAAATTAAGCAAAACATCCTTCAAATTAGGGCTCTCATCAAGAGCAAACTAAACCTCTACAGGGGCCTTTCATGCTTCTTCTTGAGTGGTTAAACCCTTTGGCGCATGCAAAATAATAGACCCATTATCATCGTTTATGCATTTTAAGTATAATACAATCTTCAAGTTTTGAAAAGTACAAACAAAATGTTCTTTGACCATGCGATCTTTACTCTTTATCTTAGATAAATCTACCATGAGAAGTTTTGTGGCAGGATCAACTTTACAACCATTAGCAGTAAAAGAAGACAGTTACTATAAACAAGTTTTGTGGCAGTTACAATAAAAGACAATTTCTTTGAAATCTAAGTAATCTAATTTGAGAATTTGTTGGACAATCCCATAAAAGATCGGCACCATATTTTTGGATTTTTATCGCTTTTGATATCTGCATAAGAAGTCAAGGCAGAATTAAAATTTCGGTGTTTTATGTCAATAATTTTTCCTCGTATGGATATGGGATGGAATCAAAACCGTTAGCATGAAATTTTTTAAACTCTTTCGAACAAAAACTGGGAACTTTGGCTAGGTATTATAGCCTTGAAGAGATATCACCTCTTTTTAAAAGTTGCATTTTTAATGGATTTGTATCAGGGTATATTTTACAACACATGAATACTTAACCGCAACAAATGATGTGATAATTACCTCTTTTGATACTCATGACCTAAAATCATCCATTGCATCTGTTGAACCCTTACGCTTTTAATTTTGGGCAAGTTTGCCCTCATACTTCCTATACGTGTTCATGAAATTGTATAAATTAGATGGTAATGTAGAGAATATGCATACTTAAATAAAAAGACGTTATATATGTAGGTACTTACTCTCTACAAGCTTCAACTTCATCTTGTGTTTCAAAGACATAGCGAGTTGGTTGATTAAATTGCATATTAGTGAATTTCACCTCTTTAGGGTTCCCCAAAGGCAATTCATCCTCAAACTCGTCAAATTCCTCGACTAATCATTCTCCACAAGGATTGAAACTTCTAAGTACATGTTCTAGCATATGTTCCCTAGCATATAATGATGATTATTTTTTTTATGTATTCTTCCTTAATCGACTCTCCACTCTAACATGTGTTCTTAACATAATATGTGAAGGTTTTCACCATGAGATCTGAATGATACATCGAGCGGTACATGATAGGTCCACACAATAATGCCTCATCACATAGATGCACAAGCGGGTGGACGCTGGCATCAAAGAACTATGGAGGAAAATATTTCTCACAAGTTGCCTCACCTAAAGTTGCTTTAGAAGATGTAATGTGCTTTATATTCACAACTTTTGTACACAGTAAGGTGAAGCACAAACTAATTTGGATAATAGTCTCGTAGAGATCATTGTACTCTGAAAAGTAATGCCTAAACAACAAAGATATTAATTGAATTCTGATGTCCCATTCGTGAAACTTGCATTATTTCAGATAATTTGATTTATAGTTTACAACCCTCCACATAATATTGAAATAATTGGTGGGAGACTTCAAGTTGAATAATGTGTCTAGGAGGATCTTTTTCTCACGAGTACTCAAAGTGAAAGCACCTGCGAGAATCAAACTTAATCCTGTTGTAGGAATAATTTTTAACCACATTTAAAAAAAATAACTCTTTTAGATCACGGCGTGCCTCCTCTCCATCTTTCGAATGAGATACACCCAGATTTTTTTCTATGAGATGTTCTGTAAAATTCTTCTTCATATGCATCACATCAATTACATGCATTACACGGTGCTCTTTCTAATATGACAAGTAAAATAACATTAACTGTCGCCTTCACTTTACTAGGATCTTTTAGATCCTCCCTAGCCTTTCTCTTCTGGCCTGCAAACTGGGGTGTTTGCCTACAAACCTATTTCTCAAACTCGCAGACTTCGCCTTCACCTCAACTTGGTAACCGGAAAGAGGTTATATCCAACATTCGAGACTAACAGGTAAAAAAATTAAACTTATTATTCCTAAAAAAGTGACTGTTCTATAAAATTCCAGTGATGATACCTATAGGGTTTATTAACCCACAATAAAAGCTAGAATTACAGATTAACCCCAAAAAAATTATAGTGCAAAAATAATAACAAGCAGACAAGATATATATGATTCATCCATGAGGTTGGCCTACGTCTACGGGGAGAGGGAGGGAGATCGGTTTATTAACTTTTAAAGGAATGGTAACAGTTGGAGTGCTAGGGATGCAAGTTGAGAGTCCAAGTTGTCACGTGCAAGTTACAATCAATTTAATACGAGCTAGATCATCCTTATTTATAGACCTAGGCATCCTACCGCCTTAAACCTCTTTGTGTTTATCCTGATTGTGTTATAGATCACATTGGTGAAAATATTCTAGTTTATTGATATGATCCTCTAGATTTGATTTTATCCCTTTAAGGTCAGTGATCTTTCTTAGCCTATTCGCCCACCATGTGCCTCTCACGTGATATGCCATGTGTTCGACCATATTCCCTTCAATTGCCCCCAAGGTGGGGGCGATCGATCAATCACATTGATCGGCTATACCTTATTTGTAATATTCATGCCACGTGTGATCGGGCAACATGTCGATCAACCATGCCTTATCTATCATTTTCCTTCCATGTGCCCATTTAATCTAGCGTTGTATTTTACACGCATTTGTTTTTGGGAATGCATAGGGAATAATAATCATTACTGGTGCAATAATTCCTTACGTATTCATATCCTAGGGTTACGTGTCCAACATCATTATCGAGAGCAATGATGGTGCGTGGGCGTGTAGGTATTTTTTTCAAGCATTATGATGACGGCTAGAATGATATGGAGTAGTAGAATATATAAGGCTTTCCAAGCCTTCTACCTTGGCATTTTTGCCATTTGCTAAGGTATTTTTCACTTTTTCTCTCTCTCTCTAACTTACCAAAACATCTCACTTATGTTCTTCTTTATTTTTCCTGCCACGTCTAGAAGTACATGGAAATACGAAGTCTCAACAACAACAACTCTCTGAAATTTCGTAATCAATATTAAATTTCTGATAGTGTTAACTTGAGGTTTTCCCCAGAGGAAGAACACATTTTTTATTTTTTTATGGGGAGGTTGCCTTCTCAAGAGTAGTCATACTATAAGGGAGATTTCATTTTTCCCTTTACCCATTATTGGCAAGGGTGCTCCGTTCCTACGGAATACTCCCTACCCAAGAAAATGATGGCTTCTATCGAATTATGATGGGGACAATAGCCATAAACCAAATCCGTGGGACTAATTTGTGCCTTGAGGAGATTAGTAGTGCTATGACTTGAGGTCTTCCCCAACCACCGGGTTGTACCACTTCCAGGCTAGGGACAAGTCCTGTAATTTGGTCACTAATTTTCCCAGATCCTAAAAGGATATTGAGAAAAATATCCTAGTGGTATCTGGGGCTATATATATATATATATATATAATGGGCTTTGGGTTCCTGACCTGGTAAGTCGCCCAAATAACTTAACTTCTTTAAATGTTAGTCATTCTTTATTGACGAACCTGATTTTCTATTGCAAATTGCTTTCTGAATACCAAACCATTTTACTACCAAGTTAACGTTGATGACTTGGAATTTTTTTGTAGAAGACAGACCCCCCAGAGTTCACCCCCATTGGAGAGTGGCCCACATTTTACTTGGTTATAACCTTACCTACCATTCTCTTACCAACTTCACAACCATCTCCAATATTCAGGTCACTGATTACATCGTAGTCAGTGATGATTCTATCCCAACTACCACCCCTATCCTTAGCCAAGCTGAAAGAGGGGTTTACATAGGGGAATCTTCTCCATACATGATCTTAACAAAGTCTGACTTTGACCAAGGGGAAGAGGATGAGGAAAAGGAAGATAAGGAAGAAGAACGAGAGGAAGAAGAAGCATAAGAGGGGAATGAGGGAAGTGATCTTGGATCATTTTTGGAAGAACTTAACCCAATCTTCTCCTATAAGTCTAATGTTTTTGGTTATCCTTAGGGAGAGGTAGAGGCCGAAGAGGACTTCTATTTTTAGGACTTCTCATTCCTATCGATCCTCACCAACCTCAAGGAGATAACCAACCGATCAAGGAGATCGATTGACCTGACAGCTGATAGGGACAAGCTGAAGAAGTAATCAATCTCTAACACAAGGGCCAGTCAAGCTGCTGCCGTAGAAGATCAATACAAGAGAAAATTAATTACTTTAATGGATAAATAATACATAGAGTTGGAACACCAATGAGCAGAGGTCGAACAAGCCAAGAAGAAGAAGATCGATAAAACTCTGGTCGGTGGTGGCTCAAAAACTCCACCTATTTATTCCAACCGATCGGTTATTATTAATGATACCCAATAGAGGCAGGGGCAATGGTCAAAATCCCTTCCTCCTCAAGGGATCTGTAATCGGTGCTGGGAGATATCCTTCTACAAGGGAAAGAGCCTGTGGCCGAGGCTGATTCAGCCCACAAGAAATTAAAGTTGCCTACTTTATTGCTTAGGCGACCATATTACCGTCTGACATGATGGAACTTAGGGGCTTCACCCAAGAGAGGCTCCAGAAAGAGGGCCTGTACCACAACGTGTTAGTAAGTCACATATTTTTTATTTGGTCAATTTACACAACCAATTTTGTTCCCAAATTCTCTTTTCTTCCTTTGTGTAGAGAATGCAGGTTACAAAGGAGCTCACTGGCTGAGCTGACTGCTACTGGAGGGGCCTTGAGTCATCCTCTAAGGAGAAACTTACCCTCAAGAACCAACTTACCAAGGAAAATAAGGACTTTGGCGATCTAAGTAAATAGCTGAAGGCCGAGATCGACGTTAAGACAAAGGCGGTGGAGGAAGCCGTGTGGACTCAAAATGATTTTAACTAGGTGGACACAGAGTTATCGAATATGAATACCTCTCATCAACATACAATACTAGAAAAATTCATCCAGCAAAGGATGAGGAACCAAATAGAGAAGACCTAGGAGGGGGATCTCCAGAAGTCCTATAATGAGGGCTATGAGGCGGCCATTCAGGAGATCGATGCTCGACTAGAATATTACGAGTTCATCGCCCTCAACAAAGGTTGGGTAGCTGGCCTCTAATGGGGCAACGTCGGTGAAGGCGACCCAACCTATGCCAAACATCCCCCAGTGGCCAATCCCTTAGCCGATCTACCTGTGGGTACTTCATCCCAGGCCTCTACTGATCCTCTTGGCCTTATTCCTGAGGAAGTTTACCCTACTCTCCCTGCTCAAAGTACCAAATCTATCAATCAACTCATAGCGGAAGGCCAGGCTTAGCTTATTTTTATGTATTTTCTATTTTAGTCTTAATGGTCATTTTTTAGGCCCCAGACTATTTTTGAATTATCAATAAAAAAGTTTATGTGCTTTCTTTTCCATTATTATCCTGTTATTAAGTAATGTAGCCTTGCTACCATGCTCTCTAAGTCTTTTAGATAATGCTCGTTTGCTCACTTTGTGCTATTTGTTCCCCTGAGGTCCTTTCCTTATTAAAAGAGAAGTAAAAATTTTGTTTGTGACAGTACCTGGCCGACCTTTGTTACATGGTTAAGGAATAATATTTATTAAGGTCGACTGAAGGTTCTTAATTCAACCTAGTATTAATAAAGTTTGAAAACATTAATTTGCCTTAGATCATACCATTTCCAAATTGGCTCTTACAATTTATTGGATCAATCTGTTTTATGTCGTTCTATTTTTTAAGAAAATCTTTGGTGCCCAACATAAGCAACCAACAACTGCCTTAGTTATACCACGCAGTTTTCACATGGGTTTTCAACTAGTTTTTATTGGTTCATGCCACTCCTTGGGTGGGTTTTGACCGATTAGTCTCAAATCGTACCACTATTCAAGTGGGTTTTTAATGCCATAAGTAGGTGACCAATCACATTTAAGTTGGACCACATAATTATTACGTGGGGTTTCTGCCTCTTCTACGTCAATCTACTTTAAATCATACCACTCATTGAGTGGTTTTTGATCGATCTGCCTCAGATTATACTACTATTCAAGTGGGTTTTAATGCGATAAGTTGGCGATCAATCTCACATTTAAGTTGGGCCATGTAATTATTACTTGTTTTTTTTGCCTCTTCTAGGTCGATCTACTTTAGATCATACCACTCTGTGGGTTTTTAATGGATCTGCCTCAGATCACTATCCAAGTGGGTTTTCTTAACGCCATAAGTTGGCGACCAATCTCACGTTTGAGTTGGAACACATAATTTTTATGCAGGTTTTTTGTCTCTTCTAGTCTGATTTACTTTAGATCATACCGTTGCTTGAGTGGGTTTTGATCGATCTAATTTAGATTGTACCACTATTCAAGTGGGTTATAACACCGAAAATTGGCAACCAATCTCAGATTTGAGTTGGACCATGTAACTCTTATGTTGGTTTTCTACCTCTTATAGGCTGATCTACTTTAGATCACACCTCTGTGTGGGTTTTAACCGATTTGCCTCGGATCATACCACTATTCAAGTGGGGTTTTAATGACTAATGAACTTAAATATGAATTAGAAAAAAATTGACAATAACTCGCATATCGTTTTATTGTGCACACATTAATAAAAAGGGGAAAGACTTTGACTCGCTACCTAATGATAAAACTTCCTAAGGTTAATGGCATTCCATGATCTTGGAACTACCTTCTCATCTAACTCTTCTAAATGTTATGCCCCCACCTCCCTTCAAAGCTATGCGGTAAGGTTCGTGCCATTCGGTGCCAATTTCTTATCTAATAGCTTCTTTGCATCGGCTAGCAATTTTCAGAGGAGTAGATCGCTAACCTAGAATTCTCTGTCTGTGATCTTCTTATCGTGTTGTCTCTATAATTCTTATTGATAAGCTGCCAAATGTATCAGATCTTGCTCTCTTTGTTCTTCATCCAGATCCAACTCGTGGGCTAGTCAATCATTGTTATGGTCATCCTCAAATTCTTCTGACTAGAGTGTTGGAAGTCCAATCTCTAAAGGGATGACTGCCTCCATACCATAGGCTAGTGAGTATAGAGTTTCCCTTATTGGTTTCCTGAGGGTATTTTTGTATGCCCAGAGAACAGATGGGAGCTCATAAACCAATCGTCCTTTGGCATTCTCTAATCAGCGCTTGATACCTGACAATAGGGTCTTATTGGTATTGCCTATTGCATTAAGGGTAGACTACGAGTGTATAGCAGATCCTAATTCCATACTCGGAGAAAAAATTGCAAAAAAATTATTGTCAAATTAAGTTATGTTATCTGTGACCAGTGCTCTTGGGATGCCACACCTGGTAATGAGGTTCCTCTAAATGAACCTTATGACATTCGGCTCTCAGATATGGGTGAGTGGTATGACCTTAACCCATTTTTTAAAGTGGTAAGTCACCGTTATCAGGTACCTTTAATTCCCTGGTGTGGCAAGTAGCGGCCTCATTATGTCCATGCTCCTTTGGGCAAAAAGCCACGGACTTATGAGGGAGTTAAAATATCCCGTAGGTTGCTTGATGAGTGGTGAGAACATTTGATATTTGGTGCACTTTTTTGAGAATCTTATAAAGTCCTTTTGCATGAATGACCACTAGTATCCCTGAGCTATTGACCTATAAGAAAATGATCTTCCATATGTATGTGCTCATGGCTACCTTCATGCCTCTTAGTAAAGATTCCTTCTACTTAATCTGGGTGAACACACTTAAGTAGTGGGTTGGATAATGATCGTCGGTACAGCTTCCCATCAGATAGGCAGAACCTGACTGATTAGATTTTCAATTTGTATACATCCTTGTCATCTGAGGGTAGGTCGCCAGCCTTTAAGTAAGTGATGATGAGGTCCATTCAGGATAGAGCTAATTCCATATGGAATATGCATAAATCCTTCTTTTCATCTTCAATGCTTGGTCGGTCTATGTACTCTACTTCAATTGTTCTTTTCAGATTGTTATCTATAGAGAAAGCCAAAGTGGTAAGAGCATCCGTATGGCTGTTATCATTCCTTGAGATATACTAAACTGAATTCGATTTGAACCGTTGGAGGCGGTCTCTTGCCTTGTCTTTGTAAGCTATTATTCTAGGATCCCTCGCTTCATATTCCCCATTAAGCTAGTTGGAAATAAACTTGGAGTCACAGTACATAAAAATATATTGGAAGCCCAAGTCGATTGCCCTGCTGAGGTCATGAACCATGGCCACATATATTGTTTCATTATTTGAGCTTTTGAACCCCAGTGTGACAGCCTACTCAATGAGACCGCCTTGTGGTGTCATAAACATTATTCCTATGCCAGTGCCTTTCTCATTTTATGCTCCATATACAAAAATCTTCCAAACCTGTTTGTTTTTGACAATCGCCAGTAACTCTAGAGTTAGATATTACTATTCGCCATTTCCTTTGGGGGATGTTGAAAACTATAATACAAAATCATGAAGAACCTAACACTTGATCGCCATTCTGGGTTCATATTTGATATCAAACTGGCCCAGCTCAAGAGACCATTTGGTCATTCTATTAAAGAGGTTAACATTTTGGTAACGTCCCTTATGGGGTACATTGTTAAGACGATTACTGTATAAGAATCAAAGTAGTGCCTCAAATTCCTTATAGTTATCACTAGTGTTAAAACCATCTTCCATATGGGCATGTATCTGGTTTTTACTTCAAGAAGAGTGTGGCTCACGTAGTAGATCGGTCTTTATTCTCCATCATGTAGGCAGATCAATGCTACACTAGCTGTGTGCTCTGATATGGCTAAGTGGAGGTACAAATCTTATCTGTCTTTGGGAGTTGATAAAAAGGGAGGGGATCCCAAGTAATGATGAATCCTTTCTAAATCTTTATCATCTTTTTTTGTCCAAATAGGGGGGCTTGCCTTCTTTAAGGCTGGAAGAACGATCAATACATGTTTGAGGATCTTAAAATGAAGCAATTTGAGGAAGCTAACATTCCAGTAATGACCTGGATATCCCTATTAGTAGTCGGTCTTCTACTGTCTTATAGAGCTTTGATCTGATCTAGGTTTGCCTCTATGCCCCTTTGAGTCACCAAATAACCTGGAAATTTACCAGAGCTCACACCAAACACACATTTGGAGGCGTTGAGCTTCATCCTATACTCTCTGAGAACATTGAAGGTCTTTATTAGGTCCTTAATGTAATTGGTCGAGTGCTTGATTTTGACAAGCACATCGTCAATATATACATCTTTGGTGGAACCGATCAGTTTTTTAAATATACTGGTGACCAACCTCTGATAAGTTGCCCTTATGTTCTTTAAACCAAATGGCATTACTTTATAACATTATCGGTCCTGGTCTTATCCTAGTCTGGATCAAACTTGGGTATCTGGTGGATGCCAGAGTATACGTCCATAAAGATCATGCATTAATGCCTCGCTTTGAAATCCACGAGCTGGTCTATCTGAGGCAGTGGTAAACTATCCTTGGGGTAGTGCTTGTTGAGATCGGTGAAGTCCACATAAACCCTTCATTTTCCACTCTTTTTCTTGATAACAATAATATTGGAGATCCAATCTGAGAATTAGACATCTCTGATTAAGCCAACTTGGAAAAGGTTGTCAACTTTAGCTTTTATAACCTTTACCTTCTTTGGGGCTAACTTCCCGAGCTTCTGCTTGATCGGCTTCACACTTGGGTCAATCTGAAATCGATGGTAAGTAATCTTTCCATCTATTCTCGAGAGTTCATAGGGCTACCATCCGAAGACATCTGCGTTTGTTCTAAAGAATCAAGAAAGATATTTTGCTTCGCGTTTGGACAGATTCGATCCAATAAGGAAAGTATTCTCCGGATGTGATGCATCCATAAGAATAGAGATGAGTTCCTCTAAAATCTACTGGTTGAATTCCATTTGGTTGCTATTTGGACGATCATTTTTCAAATTATCCTCATCCTGATTATTCTTGGACTGGGTATGTAGGAGGATAGTGTGACTGGGGTCTGATAAGAAACTGGAATGGGTGAAGCTTGACCCACTCCAATGGACTTTGCCTCCATGGTCTTCAAAGTCTCAAGCTCAGCTCCTAGTAAAACCTTCCACTTCTGGTAAAAATAGAGTCAAAACTAGAACCTCTTCCTACAAGAAGATAAACTTCACAAACAATAATAGTAACTTGGAAAGAAAAATCTCGTGAGAATGATGGTTGTAAATGTGTGAGTGAAGAGATAAGCACTCAACACTAAGAGAAAGAGAAGGGAGAGAATACAAGGTCTTGTGTGATTTTGATAGAGTAATAGTATAACTTGAGTTTTTTGATCTAATTTGACCTAGACCAAGGGTCTTATTTATAGATACAAGCTAGGGCTGACATGGACTTTTTAGGAGCAAAAAATGAGAGAAAACTTTGAGGGACAAGATCTGAAATATACATTTTGTCTCTATACTGTCTGCAGCTACTTGTTCCTCTCTGACATATGACATCTGGTGCAAACCAAAGGTCAAAAAGAAAATATGTCTCCTAATGGATACAAAACCTATGATTTGGTAAATATCATTTTGAACGATAACTTGTTGTACAAACTTTTGTAAACTTGAGAGTGGCCTTAAGGGCCACCCTCTCTAAAATTATTTGTAAAAGGTTATATCTTTATGAGCAACCATGTGACTACTCACTATAGTTATGAATAAGTGTTGATTGTGTAAGTGCTTGAGTGACTCCTAGGGGTCTCTTTACTAGTATTCTCTCTTTCTTAAAGTGCTAAGTAGTTGAGTCTTACTTAATAAATCTTGTCTCTCAGCCACCAAGCCAAAACTCCCAGAAGATCCCAACTGGCCTATTTGAGGCTTGCTTTCTCAACTAGGCTACCTGTATAAGCAAATAAGCATTAGCACTTGGGAATAAATAATAATTTTATTTATGATGAGTCCCCCCTCTGGTGTCTTGGACCCTTCACTGAAAAATAGTATTTAGTTTTTAGTATTTAGTTAAATAACATTTTAACTTGGTGTTGGAAGAGGGGTCCCTCACTGTAGACTCCCTTGCCCAAATAACATTTTAACTTCATGCTGGTAGAGGGGTCCCTCGCTGTGGACTCCCTTGCCTAGATATCATTTTAACTTGGTTATTGGCAGAGGGTCCCTCGCTGTGGACTGCTTCGACCAAATATCATTTTAACTTTGTCACTGGTATAGGCGTCCCTCGTTATGGACTCCCTCACCCAAATAAAACTTCAGGTGCCTTGGCAGAGGGATCCCTCTCTTGTGGACTCCCTTGCCTAATAATATTGGTGTGGGGGGACCTCACTTGTGGAGCGGTACCCCTCTACATTAGTCCCATCATGTAAAGTCTTTTATGTTGGGCAGAACAAAATGCTTTTTATGCCAAAATTACAATCTTCGATTTTGAGGGACCTTTGGGCTCCTTCATCATTATTCCTAGGGTCATTAAATGCTCTGTCGCTTCATCCCAGCTTTTGGGGTCTCTAGGAGACACGTGTCATTACGGGAACTTGTATCCCATTATTTAGGTAAAAATATGTGCATCTTTTGTTTCTCCCACATACTATCCCATTTTCGTATAAAAGAGGTTTTTTAAACTTCACTATTTCTTCACTTTCACTTTTCATCTTCTTCACCAACAGTGCTCTTGAGAGAGGTACAAAATTTTCTTCCATAAATTTTCTTTCTTTAAGATTTTAAGAATCCATTTTAATGGCATCATTGTCACACACCACCTCCACCAATGTTGCCACCACTATCAGCGAGCTCCTAGTTAGATCTTTGCCCATTTTAGTCACTGTGTCTACAGTGGTGGCTAGTTGTGTGACCACCATAGCCATTGCCATTCCTCATTTCACTGCCGTCATATCTAGTGATTTCATTTATGGGATGGTAGACACTAAAGGCCCCTCATATGGGACAGTTGGTTTTTTAGGGTTTTTTATCGACAGGATTTACTACCAAGGGTTCCTTGCTTGGTATAGGCGATGTTAAGGCTTCTTCATCTGGGCCATTTGAGATTGGGGGTGCCTCGTTTGGGATGATTGCTACTAAGGGTTCCTCGTTGGGAATGGATATTAGTGAGGGTTCCTCGCTGAAACCAATTATTACTGAGGGTCCCTCATTTGGGATCATTGCTACTGAAGGTGACTCGTTTGGAATGACTATTATTAGGGGTTCCCCGTTGGGACCAATTTTACCGGGGGTCCCTCGTTGGGAACATCTGCTGCTGGGGGTTCCTCATCTGAGCCAAATGTTACCGATGGCTCCTCATTCTGGGCCACTGCTGTTGGGGGTTCCTATACCATGGCCCCATCTTACAATCTCATAAATATTACTTATGCACTCATCAACATCGAGATTTTGGCCTTTACTGACGTACACCCTATTTTGGTGAGGATGATGGATTCATGTCCTCCCTCATCAAATTTGAGGAAGACTTTGTTGATAAAATATGCGAGTAACCCCACATTGGTTTGAATAAAACATGTGACTTTCCAATTATTCTTCCTAATTCTATCGTTAGGGTGAGGTTTGATCATGGTAACTTTCCTCATTCCAATATAGAGCTCAAGATTACTGAAGGCCCCCCTGAAGAATGGGCCTCTTGGGTTGACCATATTCTTGATGTCACTTCGTACAAAGATACACTCAAGGGACTTGGTCATGTCACAATAATTGATAATTTGAAATCTTGTACGGTCCCCAAACATGTTTCAAGTTTGAATCTGTTGTCTTCCTACTGGAGTAGAAATTCTCATACCTTTGTTACAGGTTGGGGAAAATTTACTATTACTATGGAGGATATATGTGAGCTACTTGCCCTTCCTTACTTGGGGGGGAGGCATGTTTTTACTGACGACTATGAGGAGCCCCTCAAGGAAGAGATGCTGGGAGAACTTCAGTCTTCTCTTTTTGAGTGTTCTAGTATGTGGTCATTAATGTTATAGGTACTACCAAACATTCTTTCACTAAATGGCAGCGGTATTGGTTTCTAGATGTCGAGCAACTCCCTTTAGATATTCTTCGAGCAAGACCCTCAAGAGTCAGGATGGTCCCAAGCTCAACTCTCCGTCACACTTGGTAGCTTTCTTGGTTACCTTCCTTAGCAGATTTCTATTTCCAGGGAGGCTAGAGGACTCCTCTCGTGATCTCCTTTTCAGATTAGTAGTGAGGTTGGCGCGAGGGAGGGCAGTGCCCCTCGTTGCTTTGACACTTAGGGTCTCTTTGTACTTGGTTAAATTGTGTCCACATTGATGTTGAAAGATCTTATGGCTGTTATAACGTTACCACCTTTACCAACTCCTTTATTTTGATGCCTTTCATATTTGAGCGCTTTCCAAACTTTGGCCCCGAAGCGAAGGCGTGTCACAGTAACGCTGCCCGTATCACTAGGTGGCACAAAATGTCCCTTAAAAATCCTCTGGGGTCTTTGATTGACAATGTGGATGAGTTCTGCTTCCACCCGTACTGTAAAGGAGTTGGTGGCACCTTTTCCTGGACATCTTTTTCACATTATGGGGTTCAACTGCCCTTTTGATGCAGCATCAGTCTCCTCCTGCCTACATATCGATGTTATTACCTGACCTCCTTCCTTCCTTGAGAGAGCTGGGCCAAGGTGTGGAGTTCTACCATTCAGAGAGAGTGGTGAGGCAGTTTGGTTATGATCAGGGTGTTCATACCCCTGCCTATATTTATAGAATTACTCCTTCTGAGATCTACCTTGAGGCTTGTGTCCATCCCTGGATATATCCCCTCATGGTGGGAGAGGATCCCTTTAGGTCCCACGCGTCCCTCTCGGGAGCGCTTCGGCCGGCATCGTTAATGAGGTGAAAAATGTAGAGAGATAGAGTCGCCGGTCTATTTTACTCAAAACAAACAAAAGAAAAAAGAAAAAAGAAAAAAGGGAGCCATCCCAAATGGCAGCATCCAAAGACATACTGATACATACGAAACCAAAATGATTCGAAAAGGGTCCGGAGGCTAAGTTAGGAAATGGGAAGGTGTTAGGCATCCATTCCGCCCTTACGGTCTCTCATGGATTGTTGCTATTTTCCTTTATTTCCCCGTGATATGTGTGCATGTGTATACGTAGTGGAGATAGGAATCACCGACTTGTATCATGAAAGAGATAAAACGAGTCATCCATAGGAATGTTCCTAAAAGTAATATTAGAAAATAGGATTTATGCGATTATCCTAGCGTCGATCATTATAAGGGAATGATAACGCATGTGGAATAATACGCCATTTAGAACAAATATATATATATATATATATATATATATATATATACACACACACACACACATAGGATTTAAGAGAGTTAAGTTTAAAGAATATATAAAAATAGGAAAAAAGTAGAAAAATGACTCGAGTCTCGAGTTTTACCCTGAGATGCCTACGTAGCCTATAGAGGCATCAAAGTCCACGTAGTTCGTATGCAAAACAAGGGGTCGGATTTATCCCATAAATCCAATTGGGGACTTCTCTTATATGTGTGTGTGTGTGTGTAAAAAAGTGTTTTAGTTGTGAGAAAAGTGTGAGAATTCCCATTTGGAATTTTTGAGCAAATCCTCTTTTTCTTGTTTTTTTTGGGTTTTACTTATATAAAAATAAGAGATGTGCGATAATACTAGATAAAAAGTATATTAAGATATGTGAGATGAGAGAATAAAAGTATTAAGTAACAAAACAAGTTAATGCGAATTTAGGGGAATTTAAGGAGAGAGTTGAGAAAGTTGGACCTTCTTGAGGATCTTAAGCTTGATCTTGGGTGTTGAAGAGCGTCCCTTGTACTTTGGTGATGATGGAGGATACTTAATTCACTAAGTTTGATGAAGAAGGTGATGAAAGGTGAAGGTTGGGAAGGGATTGGGATGTGAAAATCACGCTGACATCGAGAGGGGTTTTCTGAGCTTGCTGAGAGTGATGGATCTCTGATTTTCCTTTCCCTTGGAATGAGGTTAGGCCCTCATTTTTATAGGCCCAGGGCATTGTCGATCAACATAGCCCTGGTCCTGCCAATTGGCAGGTGTGTTTAGGCACTTGGAGCCTACCGTTTGGCAGTGTCTTTCAGGTTCCTTCAGTTAATCGGTCGTAGAGCGCGAACCGTTGATCCAAATCGTGCACGGGGCAAACCGTTAGAAAGGTATTTCAGATTCCTTCGAAATTCCTTTGGACTGATCCTGGGTTTGGGAGTTTACTTTTAGTCAAATATGGCTCAGAAGCGCTCGTCAGTCCTTTGGATGAGGAAATTTCAGATCCAAATGGATCGTTCGTCCGCATGGTAAGTCAGAATCGCACACGGGGTGGATCGTTAGAAAGGTATGGAGATGTACTTCGACATTCCAAAGAGTTTGACCTGGTTAGGGGAGTTGACTTTGGTTAACCGGGGCCTGGTAGCATTTGGTGACCTTTCAGAGAAAACAGATCGTTCGTCCGTACCGTATGTTAAAATCGCGCACGGGGCAAACCGTTGAAAAGGGGTTTCAGTGACCTTCGAAGACTCATTCAGTCTTCATCGAGCTGAAGAGTTGACTTTGGTTAAACGGAGTCTGGGAGCATCCGGTGATCTCCTAATTGACTTTCGGGGGAAAATGGGTCGTTCGTCCGCATGGTAAGTCAGAATTGCGAGCGAGATGGACCGTTAGAAAGGGGATTCAGTGGACTTCGAAGATTCATTCAGTCTCGGTCGAGCTAAAGAGTTTAAATTTTGGTTAAATGGAGCTTGGGAGTGCCTGATGGCCTTTTGGTAAGTACTTGGGTTATGACTTGGGTTTGCAATGATGAAGGGAGGTGCTAGGAACCTAAGGAGAGGTTAAGGGGGTATTATAATGGGGTGTCTACAGAGGCCCTCGACGGGTGAGTTTGGAACAAACGATGGCCGTCGAATAGACATCATATGATGCCTTTGAAAGAGGATGATCTAAGGGTCAAGGTTGATTCTGAGGACCTAAGGATGATGATGACCTATTCTGCGGGTCAAAGCCAATTCTGAGGGCTTGAAGATGAGGGTGACCGATTCTGTGGGTCGAAGCCAATTCTGAGGGCTTAAAGATGAGGGTGATCGATTTTGCGGGTCGAAGCCAATTCTTAGGGCTTGAAGATAAGGGTGATCGATTCTGCGGGTCGAAGCTAATTCTGCGGGCTTGAAGACGAGGGTGATCGATTCTGTGGGTCGAAGACAATTCTGAGAGCTTGAAGATGAGGGTGACGAATTCTGCGGGTCAAAGCCAATTCTGCGGGCTTAAAGGAACATGCTGGGGATGGTCTTAAAGTAAGTGATGACCAAATCAATGATGGGGGTGACCAATTCTGCGAGTCGAAGCCAATTCTGAGGGCTTAGGTTGTGATGACCGATTTTACGGGTCGAAGCCAATTCTGCAGGCTTAAGGATGAGATGACTAATTCTGCGGGTCGAAGCCAATTCTGCGGGCTTAAGGATGAGATGACCAATTCTGCGGGCTTAAGGATGAGATGACCAATTCTGCGGGTCGAAGCTAATTCTGCGGGCTTAAGGATGAGTTGACCAATTCTGCAGACTTAAGGTGAGATGGCCAATTCTGCGAGTCGAAGCCAATTCTGTGGGCTTAAGGATGAGATGACCAATTCTGCGGGTCGAAGCCAATTCTGTGCGCTTAAGGTGAGATGACCAATTCTGCAGGTCGAAGCCAATTCTGCGGGCTTAAGGTTAGATGACCAATTCTGCGGGTCGAAGCTAATTCTGTGAGAAGACCAATTCTGTGGGTCGAAGCCAATTCTATGGGCTTAAGTTGAGATGACCAATTCTGCGGGTCAAAGTCAATTCTTTGGGCTTAAGTTGAGATGACCAATTCTGCGGGTCGAAGCCAATTCTACAGGCTTAAGTTGAAATGACCAATTCTGCGGGTCGAAGCCAATTATGCGTGCTTAAGTTGAAATGACCAATTCTGTGGGTCGAAGCCAATTCTGCGGGCTTTAGGTGAGATGACCAATTCTGCGGGCTTAAGTTGAGATGACCAATTCTACGGGTCGAAGCCAATTCTGCTGGCTTAAGTTGAAATCACCAATTCTGCGGGCTTAAGGTGAAATGACCAATTCTGCGGGTCGAAGCTAATTCTACAGGCTTAAGGATGAGATGACCAATTCTGCGGGTCGAAGCCAATTCTGTAGGCTTAAGTTAAAATAACCTCAGGGAAATCTGTCGGGAAAATTACCTCATGATTTTAATTCGAGCTGGGGAGCCGATTGCTGGGGAAATGATTAGGTGGTCCAGAGTTTGTATGTATTTCTTGGGGAAAATTGAGACCTTTGGGGAATAAGAGATGATCCTGAAGTTTTGGATTTTTTGGAGGTCCTTTGGGGACGTTGTCGGGGAGGGATTCCCTTGTCTTTTGAGAGTTCCGTGGGGAAATAGGGGTTTCGCTTGAGGAAGTACGAAATTTTCTTGGTGAAAATGTTCTAAATCCTTTCCTGGATTTTTATGAATTTTTTGAGGATTTTCCAGGGTTTTCTAGTATTTTGTGGGAATTTATGTACGAAAATTTACGGGAGATGCCGGTCGGCATGGTATGGAGGGTGCCATTCGGCAGTGGCATGGACTTTTGGGCTGCCTCGAGAGGGCAAAGGTTCGGTGCCGATCGGTAGGTGGGGGGTCAATGCTGATCGACATGACCCTTGGCATCCTATATAAAACAGGCGAATTCCCCTCATTTTTCACAGCTTCTTGCCTTATCTCTTTCTGCGATTTTCTTCTGCGAATTGTTCTAGCATTCCGATCTCTAAAAAATGGCCGCTTTTATGAGCACTATAGTACACTAGGAATTGTTGGCTGTTGATGACTGGGCAAACGTGGAATGGAGGGCAGGGCGCCTCTTACTTTGGGGAGCGAGAACTCTTTTGACGCATTCGAGCCGGTTGCGGATGAGCGAACCTCGCTGCGGGATCCATCACATCATCGCTCTTCGAGGGTGGTGAACCTTGGCGATTATGTAAGTAAAATGACTTTTGGCATTCTTTCTTTCTTTTCTTTTTTTTTTAGTTTTCCTTTTTTTCTTGTATTCTGACAAGATTTTTTTTCTTTTGGCAGTCTGATGTTTCTCTGTCGAATATGTGTGTCCGCAGGATGATGGGGCTTAAGGATGTCTGGGAGCATCTTCCACCTGCGGTGCGTTGGGTGGTATCCTCAGCAGGCTTTGGGAGGTTGGTGTCTGTTCTAGATGAGATGTATCGTTTGACGACAGTCTTATCTTCTCTGGGGGAGAGGTGGTGGAACACTACCCACACTTTTTATTTTGGTTTTGGGGAGATGATCGTGACTCCCATAGATGCGCACTAGCTGCTGGGGCTAGATTGCGATGGGGAGCAAATAGAGGTGGATCGCTCTTTGCGGGTGAGGTCGGAGGCGGTGCGCGCGATGCTTAATGATGTGGGGAGGATAGTGTCTGGGGACTCCATCCATCTGTCGCCGTTGAAGGACGTTTTATTGGGTAGAGTGATCGATGTGGAGGACGGGCTGCAGGTGAGGCAGATGGACCGGTTGTTTATTTTGCTGGTGTTGGGGGGATTTTTGGTGGCGTCGAGCGGCGAAGTTGTCCACTTATGTTTTTTTACCATATCTGAGGATGTTTTCGAATATCCCTTTCTATGATTGGGGGAGCCTGACTTTGGAGACCTTTTATTTTTCCTTGGATGCATTCAGCCGGTGATGTCGGCAGTCTTTCACTGGAGCCATGTATCTTCTTGAGGTATTCTTGAATTTTGTGCATTTTCCTTTCATGCATTCGTATTTTCCTTATGCATATCTTTTGATTACAAATTTCTTATCTTTGGCAGACGTGGTTCTATGAGGTGATCGGGTGTAATACCCATCTGATTTCTTTAAAGGATGAGACCGTTGGGGACTTTTTCCTGTTGCATCGATGGAGCAAGGCCAATCGACAATTGAGGAGGTCTCTCTCTCTAGAGGCGGTGCATCAGGTCTTGAATGGCCTGACCAGTGATAGGGTAAGACTTTTCTTCTTCAGTCTAAGACCTTTGTGTGCTCTGATTTTGTATTTAGCTCATATCTGCTGGGGATTTTTTAGGTGACCTTTTACCCTTGGGGGACAACCATTCAGGGCACGGGGTTGACTAGAGTAAATGCACAAATGAGGCATTTACTGGCGCATAAGTTTGGCCACTCTTGGTATCTCGGGGAGAGGGTGGTCCGACAGATTGCCGAGGGGGAGGTGGTGGTGCCACCTGCGAGGCCCCCTATGTCTATGAGGCGAGAGCGACTACTACTAGAGGATACGAGGATTGCAGTGATGATTGGTGAGTCCTACCTACTGTACACCGATACGACTGTGTCGTATGATTATATGGACGTTGTGATGAGATGGATGATGGCGCCCATCATATATGATGCACTACCCTTCCCTCCTATGGGTTCGAGTAGGCCAGTGGGGTCCTCCAACAGCGATGGCGGTCCGTCGACATCTGCGGTGGCAACAACCTCGGAGGTCCCCTTTATGCGTCTTCATACTCCTTCATACAACATCTGATGCGCTGATGGAGGGATGGTGCCTATGCTGCATCGTCCTCATGCGATGGACCCAGAGGAGTTTCTTCGCCCTGAGGTATATGTTTTCTGCTCTTTTCTTTTCCTTCCTTTTGGTTTCTTTTGATCTTTGCTGCTTGATACTGATTTTGCCTTTTCTTGCAGTATGTCCGGGTGTCCACCACTTGGGTGAGGGATATTATGGACTGGATATCTTCGACGATTGCCCATATTCGGGATGCAGTTCCTATTCCTTCTTGCTTGATGCCGTCGACCTCATCCGGGGAGGAGTCTGGTTCAGGTAGCGGTGGTGCATCATCTCGCCATCGGGGAAAGAGAGAGCGTCGCAAAGGTGAAAGCTCTTAAAAGAGAGGGCAAGTGAGAGAGAGAGTGAAAGAATATGGATTAGGGCTGAGTCCCGTTGTTTTTTTGCTTTTCTTTATTTTCCTGCAAAAATGATGTAACACAAAAACATATCTACGCAATGCAATGAAGTTTTTTGATTATCTTCTGTTAATGAATGAATGAATCCATGCACATGCACTTTTTACTTTGCTGCTGAGACCGTAAAAAGAAATATTTTTGGGATTTTGAAAGAATTTTTTTATTCAAAATGAGAATTTATATAAATATGGAAGGGGATTTTGAGAATATCAATTTATTCTGAGTTTTCTGAATTTTGACAAAAGAGGAAAAAGGAAAATTTCCAAAAGTAGGGGGTTGCCGATCGGCAAGCACCTTGTCCTGCCTATCGGCAGGTCAGTCCAGTCCCATCAATTCAAAGCTTTAGTTGGTACACTCTTCAGCCTTTGGTACCTTGTGGGGCAGGATTTCCTCTAATTTCTGGAGGGGTTATGTCTTTTGTGGGGGTTTTTAAGTATAAATGAGGGGTAAGAGTGGAGTGTTTTCCTCACACCCTCACATTCTGACTTTCTTGCTCTGTGAGATGTCTTTCCCTAGTAGTGTTGAGTTTGCCAACTACCTAGAGACTTTGGAGGCTATGTGCTCCTATATCATCGACTACGATGCTTACAACATGCGTCGAGTTTCTTTATGGTGTAATCATCGCATAGAGTGGAACATGCTGATGGTGACGGTACAATTCTAGTACCCTGAAGACCATGTATTCCGCTTTGGCCTAAAAGAAGTCTATTCGACTTATGAGGAATTTTCTGCCATGTTGGGGATAAATCCTGGCGTTGCTGCAGCTCTGCCTGAGTTTTCCTGTTTTCCCCGGGAGTTGTTGGCTGGGCTTCTTTGTATTTCGCCCTCAGCGGCCAGATTACTGGCGGCTGGAGGTATAATTTCTATTTCGGCGGTGTTGCGATTCGTGCATTTGTAGGAGGTTGGTGATGCTGGATATGTCGGAGCTTTCGTTTTAGGCTTGGTTTCAAAATTGCTACTGGTGACTAGGGAGCTGCTGGTGGATCCATAACTTGCAGCTATTACCTCACGGATGTCCTACCATCGCAATCCTGCGACGGTGATACTGGCAGAGACTCTAAATGGCTTGGGTGCCTAGCGAGAAGGTCGTTATGACTTTCTGAGGGTAGCCCTGTGATGCTGTTCATGTGGTTGTCTGAAAGATTTTGCTTGGTGACTCCTCTGGAATACCATTTATCGGCTGTACTTAATTTCTTTTCACGCTATTTCATCAGTGTTGGCCTGGATATTGAGAGCTGAGAGAACTGGTTCGTGGAGCATGGGGCTCTAAATCTGTACTGGTCAGTTACTTGGTAGGGACAACTGGTGCCTATTATGGAACTAGGAGAATACCCGTATGTCCGGCTAGTTGGTCTCAGACAAACTACTTTTTATTTCCCTTGACGGCTTCTGTGCCAATTTGGCTGGGAGCAGATCGTGCCACCTCGGACACTAGACTTCTTTTAGATAGAATATTTACAGAGCGTCTACGCATGCGGCTTGGCTCTTTGTGGGAGAGTCGATGTCCGTCATCCCGTCCCTCTCAGTCTGCTGGGAGTTTTTTGCACATCCCTGGGGATTATATGAAGTGGTTGTGGAGGAGAGTAGTTAGAAAGATGTTGGAAGTGGAGACTGGATAAAGATGGCTTACCTTATCTGATACCATGGAAGGAGGAGTGGTAGTTTTTTCGAGGTTGGTTCGAGCTTATCGGTCTTTGGAGCTCCTGCGGCACTCCCTTCAGGCAGGGGAAGTTTGGGGACCCCAGGATGTAGATGACAATGATGGAGCGGGCTCCTCTGGTAGCTGTGGGTAGGACTCTTGGAGAGTTTATTTTGTAATGGGGGATAAATTTGGGAATTTATTTGGCTTTTTAGGAAGGTAAGAGGAAGGGAGTTATCTGATCCCATTCTTATGTAATTGTACCATAATTTCTTATTAATTAAATAAATAAGTTTTTGATCATCTAGCTGTGCCTTTTGATGAAATTTGTATTTTAAATTATCTATAACAATCGCTAAGGCATGCATAATCCTTTTGTTCAAGTATATGTTAAAGTGAACTGTCATTTTCGGAGATATGAAAAGAATAGTTTTTTTATGAAAAAGAAGGGGGCCGTACTCATGTAAGAGGTATGAGATGCCTACGTACCTCTGGGGGTTTTTGAAATTTTTTAATTTTTATGAGAATGATTTTTGCTGAGGATCAGGCCCACTTAGTTCTGGGTAGAGGGAAATGAAGAGATATTCTTTTTAGAATAGAGGGAGATGAGAAGAGTCGTAGCACGCCGAGATTTCAGACTAGGGGTAAAATTTCTTGAGACGGTCCAGGTTGACTGGACGAGCCATTTCTTCTCCGTCTAAGTCGGAGAGAATGGCGGCATCGCCAGACAAGATCTTTTTGACAATGTATGGGTCGCTCTAATTGGGCTTAAATTTCCCCCCAGATGGGCTCTACTATTTCTTTGAGGGTTAAATCCCCTTCTTGGACACCACGATCCTTAACTCTCTTATTAAAGGAACGAGTTATTCGGTAATGGTACCCTTGTATGTGATACAATGCTTTTAATCTCCTTTCGTCGATGAGTGACAGCTTGTCGAGGCGGCTTTGATGCCAGTCCTCCTCACTAACCTTGCCTTCAAGCATGGCGCATAACGAGGGTACTTCTATCTCCACGGGTATGACTTATTCCATGCCATAAACTAGAGAGTAAAGGGTAGCCCCAATAGAGGTTCGGTAGCCCTAGAGGGCGTATGGGATTCGATCGGCCCAATCTCGACAACTTTCGGTCATTTTACTGATGATGGCTTTTGAGGTTCTTGTTAGCGGCTTTGACTGCACGATTGGTTTGAGGTCGGTAGGGAGGAGATTTGTGTCTCTGAATCCCATACTCGTTGACCACTTTTGTGACTTTTGTGTCGAAATGCAATCCGTTATCTGATACTAGATCGTGCGGGACCCCATATCGGTAGATGATATTTTTCTTGATGGTTTTTTCCACTTTCTTGGCATTCAGAACTGCATATGACTCAACTTCAACCCATTTGGTGAAGTAATCAATGGCAACCAGGATGAACTCATGCCCGTTAGAGGCCTTGGGTGTAACCTTCCCTATAATGTCGATGCCCCAGGTGGAGATTGTCCAGGGAGAAGTCATGTTGTATAATTCTCGCGGAGGCAAGTGTTTAAGGTTAGAGAACTGTTGGCATTTGAGGCATTTCCAGACATAGGAGGTGCAATCCTGGATCATGTTGGTCCAGTAGTATCCTTGTCATATGATCTTCTTGGCAAGTATGTGACCATTCATGTGGGGTTCACATTCCCCGCTATGGATTCTTTGCATCACCGCTTCAATGTCCGCCTCTGCGATGCAGTGTAGATGGGTTCCATCAAAGTTTCTCTTAAACAGTGCTTTGTGACATATGATGTACTGGGTGACCAGTCTTCGCAAGGTTGCTCGATATTTCTTGTTGGAACCCTTGGGATACCTACCATGCTTGAGGAGGTGCCAGATATCATAATACCAACAATTGGCTAGCTCAGGATCTTCTTTAGTGATGAGCTCAATGTGGTTGCAATGTGTTGGTTTGTCTTGCTTTTGGACCAAGAAGAGGGCCATTATTATTCCTTTGGGCATGTCGACCATGGATGCCAAGGTAGAAAGGGCATCGGCTAGGTTATTCTTTGCTCGAGGTAGGTAGTGGAAGGCGATGTCTTGGAATTGGGAGGCTATGATGAGGGCATAATCCCCATAGACATCTAGGCATTGAATTCCTTTCTTGAGGGCAACTTTGAGGCCTACTGTACATGCCTCGTATTTAGTCATGTTGTTGGTGCAGGAGAAATCCAATTTGATGGCGATGGGAGTGTAGGAGTCGTTTAGAGCGATCAAAAGTATCCCAATGCCATATCCCTTTTTGTTGGTCGCGCCATCAAAGAACATTTGCCATCGAAGGTCATCTTGAGCAGCATAAAAGATGTTTTTATCTGGGAACTTGAGATCCAATCATCAGCCTCTTCCATGGGGTAGTCAGCGAGGTAGTTAGATATGGCTCTTACTTTTATGGCTTTTTGTGTGATGTATATGATATCAAACTTGGCTAAGAGCATCAACCATCGAGCCCTTCGACTGGATAAGGCGGGTTTCTCAAGCAGGTACTTGATGGGGTCCATTCGGGATACAAGTTTAATGGGGGAAGATGAGCATGTAGTGTCACAACGTTTGGGTGATCCAAACAAGCGCGACGCATGCTTTTTCCAAAGCTGTGTAGTTGACTTCGTATCCAGCCAATTTGCGACTGGCGTAATAGATAAATCTTTCTTTACGAGAATCTTAAAGGTATTGAGCTAGCAAAGCCCCAACTGAAGTGTCAGTTATGGTTAGGTATAGGATCAAGGGGAGACCAGGCTGTGGTGGTATGAGTACCGAAGGTTGAGTCAGGTATTATTTAATTCGATCGAAGGCTTATTGGCAGTCCTCGTTCCAAACTTTGGTTGAATCCTTTCAGAGGAGTTTGAAAATTGGTTCACAAATGGAGGTTAGTTGGCTGATGAACCGACTGATGTATTGTAATTTCCCAAGGAAACCTCGGACCTCTTTCTTCGTTCGGGGAGGTAGCATCTCAAGTATGGATTTTAGCTTGGCAGGATCTACTTCTATCCCCTTTTCACTCACCTTGAATCCCAAGAGGTTTCCCTTTGTAACGCCGAAGACACATTTATGTGGATTGAGTCTCATCTGATACTGTCGCAGTCGTTCGAAGAACTTTCAGAGAGCGGGAACATGACCTTCTCTAGTTTTGAATTTGATAATCATATCATCCACATAGACCTCGACTTCTTTGTGAATCAGATTATGCCGGATGATCATGGCAGTCCTCTGGTAGGTAGCCCCATCATTCTTGAGACCAAATGGTATAACGTAGCAAAAGGTTCCCCATGGGGTGATGAACGCGATTTTTTCTTGATGATCTGGGTGCACTTTGATTTGGTTGTATTCGGAAAACTCGTCGAAGAATGACTTGAGAGCATGACTAGACATATTGTCCACGATCATGTCGATATTGGGTAGCGGGTAATCATCCTTTGGAGAGGCTTTGTTTAAGTACCGATAGTCTACACACATCCGAACTTTCCCTCCTGATTTTGGCACATGCACTATGTTGGCTAGCCATGTGGGATATTCGATCACACGAATGAAACCCACGTTCAGCTGTTTGACCACCTCTTCTTTGACATTTGACCGACCATTCGGTGCGGAGCTTTCTTTGCTTTTGTTTAATCGACTTGTAATTTGGAAGAGTGGGGATCTCATGCTGAGCAATTTCAGGATCAATGCCGAGCATATCGTCATAGGACCATGCGAATACATCCATGAATTCTTTTAATAATTCTCCGAGTTATGCGCGCTCATGCATGTCAAGGGTATCCCCTATCCTAATCTCGCGCAGTTGGCTACTCGAACTGAGGTTAATAATAACGCTCTCTTCTCCATTAACTTGAATGCGGTTATGTTGTTTGTTATTAACCTTATTTAGATCAGTTAATAATTGTTCATTTGCAAAATCATCATCATCAAAAGTTTGATTAGAATCTAAACAATTAATGTAAGGCACAACAAGATACTCAAAATCTTCGTTTGTTTCATTGATAGGAAAACAACATTGAGAACCTCATCAAAGGAGTTCTCAATTACATTTGAGCAAGGATATACAACAAAAGAAGAAATGGGGTAAACATTGGGGTTAAGTGGGATTCCAACAGGTAAAATCGGCACAGTATGCCAGTTGAGGAGAGGTGTATCAGCAGCTTTAATCAAGTGAGATAAACCCAAGGATGTAGTGCTTGAATGAACCATGCAGAGTGTCAGCCCCAGTGTCTGCCATGACAGTCACACCAGAGATTGTTACGAGTGTGATACAGGAACAGTCAGCGGGTTCGTTTTGTCAGGAACATATTATACGAATTTTAGCTGAAAGTGCTGATTCCTACTCAATAAGTTTGGATGGAGGTTTAAGCTTTAATGGGAGATTGGTGGTACCAGGGGGATAAAACTTACGTCATGCAGTGATGACATAGTCTCACGGGTCCAGATTTGCGATACATCCCAGAGGAGATAAGATGTACCAGGATATGAGGCGGCAATACTGGTGGAGTGGGATGAAGAAGGACATTGCAGAGTTCGTGTCCAAGTGTTCTACCTACTAGATGGTAAAGGTAGACCACTAGAGACCGTCAGGGTTACTTCAACCGTTAGAGATACCTATGTGGAAGTGGGAGAGTATTTCCATGGACTTCATTACTGGGCTGCCTACATCACAGCGGGGTCATGACTCCATATGGGTTATAGTGGATTGGTTGACTAAGGTGGCCCATTTTCAGCCAGTACGGACATACTATACTACGGGACAGTATGCACAGTTGTTCATTACCGAGATTGTTAGGCTACATGGGGTGCCCCTGGATATTGTGTCTAATAGAGACAAGAATTTTGTGTCACGATTCTGGGAGAGCTTTCAGGAGGCCATGGGTACAGAGTTGTGATTGAGTTCAGCTTACCACCCACAGACGGATGGATAAAAAGAGCGTACCAATCAGATGTTAGAGGATATGCTACGCATGTGTGTCCTTGATTTTGGAGGAGGATGGGAGCCGTATCTTCCACTGGTGGAGTTTGCTTATAATAACTCCTATCAGTTCACGATCGGCATGGATCCATTTGAGGAAAGCCTTGTCGTTCTCCCACTTATTGGCTAGAGGTGGGGGACAACAAGTTGCTTAGACCTGAGATCATTCAGGAAACTTCAGCTAGGATTGAGCTCATCAAGAGTCACATTTGGGTAGCACTGGACAAACAGAAGAGCTATGCTGATGCGAAGCGGTTCTTACGAGAGTTTAGCATCGGGGACCAAGTATTACTGTGGGTATCTCCTATGAGAGGAGTAATGAGGTTTAGAAAGAAGGGAAAGTTGGCTCCGAGGTACGTGGGACCATTTCCCATTATCGAGAGGATTGGGCCGGTGGCATACAAATTGGGGTTGCCAGAGCATTTGCACCGCATTTACGATGTGTTCCACATCTCGTCGTTGAGACGATATCTTCGGGATGACATGGCCCATACTTACATCGCGATAAAGGTGATTGATTTACAGCCCGACAGCTCTTACGAGGAGAGACCAATGGCTATCCTAAACCATAGTGAGAGGAAGTTGAGGTCGAAGGTAGTCCCACTTGTACGGGTCCAGTGGGAGCATCATAATGTGGGGGAATCCACTTGGGAGCGCGAGGCAGATATGCGCGAGAGATACCCATATTTATTCTTACCAGGTATGCCTTATTTTCCGAATTTCGTGACGAAATTCCGTTATTAGGGGGGAAGTATGTAATACCCCATATTTTTATGACTTTTAAATTTGGGGATTTATTAAATTAAATTGAGATATAAATTTAATATTAATTCGAAAATTATATTAAATATTTACTAACGTGATGAGAGTTAGTAATTATTGGAAATTTATTGATTATTACTTAATGGATAAAATAATATGTATGCTCAAATTTATTAAATTATCATGAGTGTATAATTTGATAATTGAGAAAATTAAATCGGGACGCGCCTGTATCGTGTTGGGACTAAATTATTATTATTTAAAGTGAATAAATTATAAGTCAGCCGTATGATCATTTCGAGTGTGCCAATGTGTTCGAAAGGGTCGAGTTAGTCAAAATAATGTACCCGAGGGTTTAGTTTGGATCTCGGGGTGTTTTTAGGCCTAATTGGCATCCCAGGAGGGTATTTTAGACATTTTACATTTTTGGGTAATTAAACCCAATAATGTCCTAAGGTTATATCAGCCTTTAGGAGTCATCTTCTAGGGTTAACAAACACAAAATAAAATAACGACCGTTAGAGAAGGGGTTGGAGAGCTTTCCAAGCAACTCAAGACCAAGGACTCAACCGTTTACACCGCCACCACCACCAAAGCGGAGATCACGCGACAAGGAACCCAACCATACCACTTTCGTCCACAAATCAGAAACTCAAATTCCAGGCAAGTATCTATCTTGCTTCTCTATTAGTTAATTGTCACACCATGTTAGATTATGTTGATTGAACCTATGTTTCATGGAAGAACTCAAGGATTTAGAGGACCCAATCATATGTTGTAGGGAAAATAATTAAACTCTGGACATCCCAATTATATGTAGAGGATTACCCACGAAATTTGATTAACTTAGAAGTGATAAATCTAGGAAAAAGACACAGAATAATGGAAGTTTAGAGGAAAGTTAGGGTTCTTGATAATTAAAATAAATTAGCCATTAATTCATTTTCGTTGTTAGATTTATACATGTTTCACGTAGGAAATCTTGCATATATGTATATAGAACTTGTGGTAATGTTATTTGAGAATTTGGGAGTTATTAATGACGTTTTTGGAGAAATTGGAAGATGACACCCGTAGGTTTTAATGGTAATTTCTGGGCAAGAACTGCTTGATCGATCGATCGACCAAGAACATCGATCGATCGACGATCGACCGATCGAACCCCTTTCCTCGATCGATCGACCCCTCCTGGAAAATTGCATAATTCTCGTCCGTTGGTTTAATCCGGTTAAAATGCATAGGAACCATTGATTGTTATTGTTGGAGTATAATGGGATGTAGATGAGACATGTAGGGCATAGGTGGACCTCGTTGAGTGAAATTTAGTGTCGTATGAGATTTTGGGTTAACGAGGGATTTTTCATGTGTATAAGAAATCATGCGTACATTTAACAAAAAAAAAAGAAAAAAAAGATCTAGACTCGTAATGGAGTTAGACCAGAAAGTAAGGGAGTGTATGCCTACTGAAAGTATACTTAGAACACTTCGAGAAAGGAGAAGTGAGTATGAAGTGAATTATAAATGAGAATAAAAATGACGAGTCCGTTATGCGAAATAATCGAGTAAATTGTGTTAATAACGGATAATTATAATTATGGGTCGTGAGCGCACCTAATTTAGAAATATGAATACTTATATAAGTATGACTGTGTGATTGTGCATATATTATATATCTTTATAAAAATGATTCTCGGGCTACTTGCTATCATGGGGGTTTCCGTTCCGGGACGGTCTTATCTCGATTGGGTCTTTATGGGGGATATTGACTCGTACCCTAGAACATAGGATTTCTTGGTACAGGCTATCTGATTGATAGTCAGACGGTCCTAAGAGACGTGAGGGTATGTGCTGACCTCTTAGTGACTTGGAACTATGCTTCGCCTCCATTTGTATGTGTTTTATGTTAATACAGTTCGAGAGTGATTCCGAACTAGTATTTCCCTTAATATGTGTGATACGGGGACTTGATAGCAGAGTATGCCAGCACCATAGATTTTATGCGAGGTGCCGATAATATATATATTATATGAGTGGCTAATATATATTTTTATAGTTAAGTATGGTAACTTTCTACTGTGCATAAAAGTAGTTAAGTAATGAGTATATACTCCGACTTTATTATAAGTGTTTGAGAATTTTGTGACAACACTGGGCTATTTTTTATATAAAATAAGATATATATGAGAGCTTAAATTTCAAAAATTAACTATCTTAGCCATCGTAGTTAGCGGTATGAAACTTTAAGGGAATGTCAAGTTAAAATGAACTTTTGAGGTTAATAGTACGGTACACGTGCACACTAGATGAGAGGTGAGAATTTCTCAAGAGAGTGACACATACTAACATGGTTGTTACATTAGCCGATAAGCATTTTAAATAATTGCTAAACTAAAATTTTAAACTGTTTTACACTCGGGCTCCGACCCGTTTCATGTTATTTCCTTTCTCTTGTATATATATGTATATATTACAGGTGCCCAGCCACAGGGGCGTCATGCTTAGATTTCTTGGATCGGATGCGCTGCAGCTTATGTGGGAGTTGCAGGCCACTGCTTAGACGACCTCATTGTTGACTCCACTCTTATTTTTAGTTCTTATTAGTTAGGGCATGTGTCGCCCGTTTCTCTATGCAGTTTGGATTTTTGTCAGAGATTTATGTTCCTTTATATTTTCAGTATTTGGTACCCTTTGGGTTTTAACTATTGTCAGGATGGTTTCATTTATAGTTTTAAACTAGTTTGGTTTATTTAGATGATTTATATTCTTGTGTGCTATCATCCATCCTTAGTATTTATGAAAGCTTAAACTGTTGGTTATTATAATGGTTTTCATATTTGGACTTAATAAAAATGGAAATAAGGTTATAAATTGTTTCGACACTTAACTTAATTATTTAGGGTGTTAAATTGGAAATTTGATTTACGATAGTGATGCTAAGAATGAACCAACCGTCCACCTTGATTTTTAATTTAATAAAGGACTGATCACCCGATATTTAATTAGGCGGGGTGTCACACCCCCATCCGGTGGCAATAATTCTGTCTTTCCATGTAAAGTCAATGCATTCCACTACTTCAATGGCTTCTTCATACATGTTTTCCCATTTTGTGGGGATATGTAAAGGTGAAGGGACTAGGCGCCCTTGTAATTTCAGAGTATCAAGTAACTCGGTCATACTGCAAATGTCGTTGGTTTGCCTGAATAATTCTTCCATAATCTGGACGACATCATCCAAGTTGACTTCATCAGTTGGTACCACCCAACTGTCTGACTCTCGGGCCCATTTTCGTGCTTCCTAGAACGGCATGCTGAACCTTTGGTAATCAATGATCATTTGTGAGGGCAATTTCAGCCCGAACTCTAGGAGTTGGTTTAACACTTCTGATAATTCCATACTTTCATTTTCAGAACGGGTACGAATAACAATGCATGCTCTGGTGAGGAGTGATAGTGCCTGGTCAGCGAGGCTAACAGGGTGTAAGAGGAAATATGGGCAAGTTTTGAGAGGTTTGAGAGAGTGTATGGGGTGTGATTTGAGTTGAGGGATCAAATTCTGGGTTCATTTGTAGGAAGATAGCATTGGTATGATTTGGGAGTGGTTTGTGAGTAGTGTTTGGTTTAGGATTGGCTGGTGGGACAATGGTACCCCGATCAATTAGACCTTGGATTACATTTCAAAGGTGAAAGCATTGGTCGGTGGTACGACCAGCAGTTTGGTGAAAGGCGTAATGGGCATCTGCCTTGAAGTTTCTCGAAAGTGGACTGGGCAATGGACGGGGGTCCAAGGGTTTGATGAGGTTTCGGCTTAATAGGGTTTGATAAACTTTGGAGAGGGGAACATGGAGCTTGGTGTATTCCTTTCAGACGGGACATAGCGGACTTCTGGTGCCCACGAGGTAGTTGATTGAGAGATGTTGTTGATGGTTGAGACTGCAGCACACGCAGGTTTGTCATATTTTTTGGGGGTGAATTGTTCAGACACTTTCTTTGGTTTAACCTCTGTTTTAGCAAAACTTTCCTCGATTTCTACTCCTGCTTCTCTGAGAGCTCGGAAGTGGGGATAGTATTGTACTCCCATGGTTGCTCGAACATGGGCCAAGAAGTTCTTCTTCAGTATGCTGACTTGTTCTTCCTTGAGAGGCCGATTGGTCACGGTAACTTTTTTTTCCCTCCATCGGGCTATGAAGTTACTGAATGATTCCTCAAAGTTCTGTTTGAGAAGCTCTAAATCACGGTGGGTGACCTCAAGCTCTTCATTATATTTGTACTGCGACATGAATTCTCGGGATACATCCTCCCAGCTACGAATTCTGGACTCTTCGAGAGACAAAAACCATCGGAGGGCACTATTATTCAAAGTTTGCTAAAATAATTGGGCCATAACTTCATCTGAAGCCCCTCGGAGAGTCATAGCACGGTGATAACTGCGAAGATGAACAATCGGTGGTCCACCTCCTCTGAATTTCTCGATATTCAGCATTTTGAACTTCTCAGGTAACCTTGCCTTAGGATAAGGGGACATGTGGGTGTAGTCCATGTAATTTTTGGAGATCCTGACTTGGTCGAACTTCTTAGTTAGAATCTTGAGATCTTCTTTAACCTTGTTCAACTCTTCCTCTTTCGGATCAATGATCATAGACAAGTTAGCCCCAGGCTGGGCAAGGTTCGGCATAGCAAGATGGGCAGCCGGCGACCTATTAACAGGAGGGACACGGAGAGCGTGATGATATTATTAGGGAACCTAAATAGGCTCGGGTGGACCCATAATGCAAGGGAATAGGGCCTCGCGCTCTTGAGGAACAAGAACCTAGTTTTGTTGCATCTTCCAGAACTCAGTCTGGAGGTTGTCAATCTTAGACACGAGTTGAGCTAAAACTGCCATCAGATCTGGCTGCGCAACTGGTGCTTGATCTATGTTCTCCATGGAAAGCGAATGGATACCGGACTCGAAAGAGGTAGCAGGGGAGCAAACAAAACTCCGGGGGTGATTTGGCTGAAGACCGAAGCCAATAAGGAGCCAGGCCAATGACGTGTGATCGACCTAAGAGGGCATAAAACGGGATTTATTTTTGAAAAGAAAGAAAGAAAATATTTTTAACATTTTTTTTGAGATCGAAAGACAAAATATTTTTGGATTTTTTTTATAAAGAAAGGAGAAATATTTTTGGATTTTTGATAAGGAAAGGATAAAGGTTTTGGGAGACGGTCCCATCATGATTATTATGTTATCACTTGTATTAAATTCTCATAAATGCAAAATAAAATGTCGGACGGGACCCGAGCCTCGAAAAGTTGGGTTTGTAACATATGAAAAGCTATGGCTGGAATTGTAACCAGGATCACGGGCAGGGTCTCGCTTTAAAAATGCGCAAAAATTTGGGCGACATGCTGACTTAGAATTTTGCCAGAGTTTCGGGTTGAAACCGATAATTTAATATGTGTGTCCTAGGTTTGACACCTATATGCGGGTATGTGGCTTGGTTGGGTGAATTAGAAAGGGTTCCCCCCTTTGGCGTGGGTTCCACGATATACGTCTTGCTTTTGAGGGCGACAAGCCATTTGATATACCTGAGTGTACGTGAATTGCCTCACTATATACCTCATGGGGACGGTACGTGTGAGAGAGAATTCGATATACTCGATGTACGTGAACGAGTTCCTACGATATACCTCCCTTCATAACTTCGGTCAAGCGATACGATGCGGGGGAACCATTCGATATACGTCGAAGGTACTTGGCCAATGGAAGGTGAGCGTCATATCGCTTCGGCTAACTGCGCCCTACCGGACCGGTACCCATCACGAAGTGACACTCCAGTTACTGGACAAAATTTGGTCAATCACAATGCTCTTTGGTGGTATTGTGTGAATCATGCATGATCCTCTTATTAGTATCTTATGATGAGAGTATATTTCTGGATCATGCCCAACAAGGAGAAAAATATGAGTACCAATGGTATACCAAGTATGGGTGATGCGTGCAACATGAGGACCTATGTGATCCTAGGTGCACGTGGTGTGAAGTGTACATGGAGAATTTTCTACAAGCGTGTGAATAGAAGCATAAGCATGAGGTACATATGAACCGTAAAAGGGGAACATGCAAAATAGGGGAAAATATAAACAAATATGACACCCATGTAAATAGAGTCTTACCCTCAAAATGAAAATTCCCCAGCAGAGTCTCCATTGTGGTCATCCCCGAATATACCCCCTCGCGGCGGGAGAGGATCCCTTTAGGTCCCGCGCATCCCTCTCGGGAGCGCTTTGGCCGGCGTGATTGATGAGGTGAAAAATGTAGAGAGATAGAGTCGCTAGTCTATTTTACTCAAAATAGACAAAAGAAAAAAGGGATCCATCCCGAAGGACATCATCCAAAGACATACTGATACATACGAAAAGCAAAATGATTTGAAAATGGTCCGGAGGCTAAGTTAGGAAATGGGAAGGTGTTAGGCACCCATTCCGCCCTTACGGTCTCTCATGGATTGTTGTTATTTTCCTTTATTTCCCCGTGATATGTGTGCATGTGTATATTTAGTGGAGATAGGAATCAGCGACTTGTATCATAGAAGAGATAAAGCGAGTCATCCATAGGAATGTTCCTAAAAGTAATATTAGAAAATAGGATTTATGCGATTATCCTAGCGTCCATCATTATAAGGGAATGATAACACATGTGGAATAATACGCCATTAAGAACATATATATATATATATATATATATATATATATATATATATATATATATATATATATATATATATATATATATATATATATATATATATATATATATATATATATATATATATACGTAGGATTTAGGAGAGTTAAGTTTAAAGAATATAGAAAAATAGGAAAAAAAGTAGAAAAATGACTCGAGTCTCAGATTTTACCCCGAGACGCCTACGTAGCTTATAGAGGCATCAAAGTCCACATAGTTCGTATACAAAACGAGGGGTGGGATTTATTCCATAAATCCAATCGGGGACTTCTCTTATATGGGCGTGTGTAAAAAAGTGTTTTAGTTGTGAGAAAAGTGTGAGAATTCCCATTTGGAATTTATGAACAATTTTCTTATTTTTTTTTGGGTTTTATTTATATGAAAATATGAGATGTGCGATAATACTAGATAAAAAGTATATTAAGATATGTGAGATGAGAGAATAAAAGTATTAAGTAACAAAACAAGTTAATGCGAATATAGGGGAATTTAAAGAGAGAGTTGAGAAAGTTGGACATTCTGAAAGATCTTGAGCTTGATCCTGGGTGTTGGAGAGTAACCCTTGCACTTGGGTGATGATAGAGGATGCCTAATTCACCAAGTTTGATGAAGAAGGTGATGAAAGGTGAAGGTTGGGAAGGGATTGGGATGTTAAAATCACGTTGACTTCAAGAGGAGTTTTTTGAGCTTGCTGAGAGTGATGAATCTCTGATTTTCCTTTCCCTTGGAATGAGGTTAGGCCCTCCTTTTTATTATCCCAGGGAATTGCCAATAGGCATAACCCTGGTAGGCACACTGCCGATAGGTAGGGCTTAGAACCTGCCGTTTGGTAGTGTCTTTCAGGTTCCTTCAAAAAATTAGTCGTAGAGAGGGAATCGTTGATCCGAATCATGCATGGGATAAATTGTTAGAAGGGTATTTCAGATACCTTCGAAATTCCTTTGGAATGCTCCCGGGTTTGGGAGTTGACTTTGGGTCAAATATGGCTCGTAAGCGCTCATCGGTCCTTTGGACGAGGACACTTCGGACGCAAACAGATCGTTCATCCGCATGTTAAGTCAGAATCGCGCAGGAGACAGATCGTTAGAAAGGTTAGGAGATGTACTTTGACATTCCAAAGAGTTTGACCTTGTTTGAGGAGTTGACTTTGGTCAACTAGGGCATGGAAGAATTCGGTGACCTTTCGGAGTAAAACGGATCGTTCGTCCGTACCGTAAGTCAGAATCACGCATGGGGTGAATAGTTGGAAAAGGGTTTCAGTGCCCTTTGAAGATTCATTCTGTCTCGGTCGATCTGAAGAGTTGATTTTGGTCAAACGGAGCTTGGGAGCATCTGGTGACCTCCTGATTGAATTTTGGGGGAAAATAGGTCGTTCGTTCGCATGGTAAGTCAGAATCACGCACGGGACAGACTATTGGAAAGGGGATTCGGTGCCCTTTGAAGATTCATTCAGTCTCATTCAAGATGAAGAGTTTAACTTTTGGTCAAACCGAGCCTGGGAGTGCCCGATGGCCTTTAGGCCAGTACCTGGGGTATGACTCGGGTTTGTAATGATGAAGGGAGGTGCTAGGGACCTAAGGAGAGGTTGAGGGGGGGGGGTATTAGATTGGGGTGTCTACAAATAGAAACTTCACCACCCATGGTATTCTGCATAGTGTGAGTCATTTGGGAGGGTAATATGTGCCTCCTCACGATCATTTACCTTCTTTTAACCGTTCATAGTTCCTGCTCTAATAGAGGCAGGTTCTTCGTATTAAGAATTATGTGGCAGAGGTTCCTCATGAGACCGTTCCTACCAAGTATGCCACTATTAAGTTTCTAATCAAAAGAACTCGAGGGGAAATTTGGCACTGTAGTACCACACCGAAGGCACCCCTCAAGCAAGTCACTCCCATCTTAGTGAAGCCACTCTTTAATGAGTTCATTAATTCAAAGCAATCTGAGCCACCACCTGCTAAACCCAAAGGAAAATCTAAGGGCAAGAGGAAAGCAAAAGCCCCTACTATTCCAAGGGAAAATACCCCGATACAGATGTATCAAATTTTATACCTACTACTACTACGACTCTCTCTTCTCCCCCATCGCCCGTGAGGACTAGGGCAAGAAAGAAAAAGTAAAGAGTTGATACAGAGACTGTCATTTCTTTTACACCAGATCAGGGGTCAAATACTGACGATCTCAGAGTGGGAGAGACTTATAGGACTATTCAGGAGCAAGGTTAGAGGTTCTGGGTCTTTCTTCTCAGGAGTTACCTATTACATTTATTCCAGTTGATGAAGGTACTATACACGAATCCTCTTTACTTAGTGTAACTGGATCTTAAGGAGCTTTACGTGCTAGTTCCCTTTCTTGTTCATTTGAAGAGGAACTAGTTAACTACGAAAGCACCCCTTCCTTCGATGATAGTAGTTCTTCTTTAAATGACGCGGATGGCACAGACTTTCATAGGGAAGACACTACTGACACTTGTGCTTTGTTATTAGTTTCGAGGGAGTCTTCTAATGAAGACCAATTGATATATTCTCCATCCAAGACCATCCCTATTACCAGATATCTTCTATACGAACGGGCTCCTCCTCCTGATGTTGTAGGTTCCTTTTCAGGCTTTACTTACTTGACTTTTTATTTATACAAAGTCTCTTTTCTCATCATTGATTTGCTTACTAACTTTTCCTCGTGATGTTTTCACATGCTACTTCTGTTGACACTAGTATTCCATCACCTCCTCTACTTGCTCATGTTCCTTTCCTTAGAGAGAGAAACTCAATTCTTGTTTCCTTATTGGTCCTTGCCAGAGAGGTTTATTTTTACCTTTCCACTAGCCTTTTTTTCTTTTTTCTTTACTTTATTCTTCTTTGTCGTGGCTTTATTTTGTTTGCCTCTTTGCAGCTTTCATCAATATATCCTATTGTCACCAGGGTCTCTTATGTGACCTCGCGTTCTGTTAAGGTATTTCACTGAATCTTTAAGCTTTCTAAATTTACCATTCTTTCTCAAACTTATTTCTCATGCATTCTCTTTTCTTTATACTTTCAGAGGACTGTGTCCTTGGGTAACTCTACTCCACCCCCGCTATTTCAGCAGTAGGCTCCCCCTAGAGTTAGACCCCATGCTCTTTTCATTCTCAGAGATATGCCCATTACTTTGGCATTTTTATCTTGCCTATGATGTTCATCCTTACGTGCTTTATTTATTTCAAGCTTGTCATTTTTTTGTTTCCCTAGAGCCCTCTACTTTTTGGTTCGTTTTCATCTGGAGAGACTCTTTATTATCTTGGGATTACGATTGTAGGGTTATCACCCTCAGAGAGGATCCCAATCCCCCCGAGTCCATATTTCCATGGATAACAGACCCTTGGTTCAGTCTATTCCTCATGAGCCAGTGTTTACTGTGGCCTTCACTATTTGGCCTGTTTCACTGCCTCCTTATTCTCTTCAGGTACTGAAATATTTTTTTTAAGTTTCAAATATTTTTTTCTTTCTTATATGAAAAATTATAATACTTTTATGATGATCAGGTTACCATTATGGTCCCTGCGGCGCCGGTAGTCCCTTTTTAACCTTCTTTTTTGGTGGGGGCTCAGGTACTCTATTAGCTATCTGCCTTCGACCTCTTTGTCTAAGCTATCAATTGTCTAACTTATATTGATTCTTTGTTTCCTCAATCTTTATTTGGCTCACGGTACTACATCGCTGGTACCTTTTATTGCTACTTCTCTAGCGACCCCTGCTGTAGTTGAGTCATCTGACCCCGCTGCTTCTAGTGAAGCCCCTATTATAGTGCCTCTTCCTGTAATTATTTTGATTTTAATCTTTTACGTCCCCTGCACACTAGTCTTTTTTATGATGTATGTGGTTTACTAACACTTGCCTTCTTTTATAAGTTAGCCTTGCAAAGGCCTCTCGTTCTGCAGGACCTGTTTCCCTTGCTGCAGAGGTGACAGCTCAGATGCCACTTCAACTCTTTGTGTTAATTTACTTCTCAATAGTAACCTTTTTGCCGGCTATTTTTTATTTGGTCATTAGGCTAGCATTTTTGAGACTTCACTTATAGGCTCTAATGTGAGTTCTGCGGAGCTGACTCCACGGGTATTTCTTTTGCATGTATTAGCTCTTTTCAGTCGTTTTTTTCATATTTCAAAAGCTCTTCAAGTATATCTAACACACTTTTAGTTTCGATCCCTCAATCTGTGGGATTTATATTTTGGTTCATAGGTTAGTAATGCGATGACCTCGGCATATGTGGCGCCCTCAGCTAGCTTTTCGGAGGAGGTACCTCTCGTAAGATTTCCTTACTAGATTCCTCATATGTTACATGTTTTGTGCAACCATTTTGCTAACCCTTACCCACGTCCTTGCTTCTCAGGTTAGTAATGCAACTAATCCTGTTTCTGCAGAACACTTGGTTAGATTGTTCGGATAAACTTTTCGATAAGCGTTTATCTTTATATACGTTACGACTTTCTTTTTCCGTGCAAGCATCTGTTAACGTCTACCTATTTCTTTGTTTTCAGGTTAGTATAGCTAGTACTCTGATATTTGTGGAGCCCTTACAGGAGGCGGTTGTGAGTTAAGTATCATAATGTCATACCCTTTTCTCCTTTTTGCCTTTATTTTCTTCTTGCCTTTTTTTTGTGCAAGTATTTGCTAATACCCACTTATTTCTTTATTTTTAAGTCAGCATAACAAGTGATCCAATATCTGCGGAGCATCGGCAGGGGGAAGTTGTGAGTCAGGTATTATACCATCATACCATTTTCTCCTTTTCGCCTCCCTTATCTTCTTGCTTTTACTGTGCAAGTATGCTCCTGTTTCATTATTTTCAGGTTAGCTAGGCGACCGTTCCTAATTCTGCAGAATGAGTGGAGAGTGATTTTATTATGCACTCCTCGAGTATTTAACTGCTATACCTGAGCGACTCTTAACTGTGAGTTTTGTTTTCTTCTTCTTCTTTTTATCCTTTTATGAAAAACATCATGTTAATATATTTTTTTACTAGTCTGGCACTCTATACCCCACGGGTTCTTCTCAACTGGGTGGAAAAATACTCACCCCTATGAGCTTTGACGTAAGTTTTCTATCATAGTCCCTTAAGTAATCTGAGTATAATTATCTTTTGTTTTATTTGTTCTCCTGACTTAGCATACTCGTACCATCTTTTATTTTTCAGGATCCTGCTAGCGAGCCCGTTGAGGCAACTGAGGGAGGAGGTCAGAGCTCTCAGGCCACTTCCTCAGCTATGGGTGCTGATTCCGGAGAATAGTTATCCTTTCTTCCTTCGGAGGTGGAGTTTCGTCAAGCTGGTGATAATGATACGATGGAGGCACCTACAACCTTCATGAGTATATTATGGCATGACGAGCGGCCTAGGCATTTCATGATCCATGAGCGGGAGATCCTAGACGTGATTTTGGAGCACCACCCTGAGACATTCACTTCTCAGGGTGTGCTTCATATTTATAGCCTTACGATGTTCAACTTGAAGGCCCTCGCTAGCCACATCTATGATTTATTATCCACCCATTCATCTAAGCTGACCAATGCTTTTACTTTACCATTCTTGGAGATTCTTAGGGATCTGCAGCAGTTCTACCACTTCCGGTTAGACTGGCTTTATACCGCGGTCTATCATTTTTTGAGTGTTCCATTAAGGAAGATGGTGAGGCTTCACTCATCTAGGTAGTCTAGGTCTGAGTAGCGGCGGGATGAGGCTACCCGAATTCGAGGTCAGATAAAACTACTTCAGGCTAAGATGGATAGACTTACGCAGGTATGTAGGAGGATGAAATCAAACTAACCAAGTTGGAGGAAGAATTTATATAGGAGGTAGGCCCCTCATACGCTGGCACCCTTTCTAGGGATGATCTATTTTTTATTATTTCAATTGGATAGGCTGCCTCTCCTCCTTTTCTTTTTTTAGCATGTATCTTTTGCCTTGTATTTTCTTTTCTCCTTCATATGTAAAGGATTGATCATTTATTAGTGGAAAATGCCTTTTTCTTCTAGTGTATATCTTTTATTCTTTGCCTCTATCTGTATTTTTAGAATCTATTTACTATTACCCGCTTTAATTTTCTACGAGCACTTAGTCCATTTGAGTTGCCCCGTATAGTGTGGGGTACTTACATGAGTCTAAGCAAGTTATACTTTTTAGCGTGGCCCCGTGTGTCTTAGCCTTTCTCCTTCCCATAAACTTTGAATAAAATTTCACAAATGTAAGTAAAGAAAATGCCTATTTCCTTATACCTGAAAATTGCCCTTGGTTTGCGGGGTCCTCGTTCCAAACTTTTCTTAGGAACCTTTATATCTTAGAAAAATAACAAGTTTAGAGGGGAGTAGACCCCCTTCTCCACATTTTCTGAGAACTGATTAAATAATTTTTTTCTTGAGAACAAAGGTTAAAACCTGTTCCCCAAGCTATAAATCTGTTATAAAATAATGATAAAAATGTATATTTTATTTTTGTTATTATTACTAGGACAACCTCCTGCTGGTCTGTTATGTCTTTACGGACTTTGCTCAATATACTTTTCCATTGGGATGGATGTACCCATAAGTATAATGAGGAAAGTTCTTTTCGTCATGGACCCTCTTCTAGTTTAGTAGATAGTATTACTATTCTTACTTTAAAAAAAAATGTTAACCTGGTGCACCCACCTCACATAGAAGGTAAATAAATAATGCAAAAGTCATCAAATAATGATCAAAATAGCTACTATTCCTTTCTTTCATATTATACACTGTTTACAAGACTTTGCTCTACCAACTTTATAAAAAAACTTTTCTTGTATTACAGCAATACACTGAAACTTTTCCGAAGAAATGAACCTTAAAAAAAAACTATGCGTAATATACTTTTAACCATTTACAGTTAATAGATTGAAGACAGTCACTCTCAGGATCTGATAGATGACAATAACCTGACTTGCCCATCCCTCTCACCATGAAGGGGCCTCCCCAGTTGGGTTTGAACTTTAACGTTAACATGATGCGGAGATGGCGGGTGGATGCTCGTAGGACCAAGTCTCCTACTTGAAATTCTCTGGTCTTGACCAAGTTCTCATAAGCCCTGGATAGCTGCTGGTTGTAGACCTTGAAGTTCTCATTGGACTTATCTCTATGCTGTTTGTAGACCAAGGGTCTGGTACGAGGTTGTTACTTAGAGAAACGCTAGCTTAGGGCACTATTAATTCCACCCGTAAGATAGCTTTGGTCCCGTATACCAGTGAGAACGGGGTAAACCCTATCAGTTTTCTTTTTGAAGTACAATAGGCCCATAGCACCATTGGTAGCTTTTCATCCCATGATCCTGGCATGCACCCAAGCATATTCTTCAGTATGTTAATCAAAGTCTTATTTATGGCCTCTGCTTGGCCATTTCCCTTTAGGTATGAGATAGTTGAGCTGTTGTGCATGATCTTGTATTTGATAGTGAGGAGTGCCATCTCCTTCTATAAAAATTGATTCCATTGTCTGTGAGGATCACCTTGGGTATAATAAACCTGCATATGATATACTCCTTTATAAATTGGGTTACCCCTTGGGCAGTAACTCTCCTTAGCGGGATTACTTCTTCCCACTTGGTGTACAATTCTATAGAAACGATAATAAGGCCTTGCCATGAGAGTCTGGGATAATCTTTCCCACCAGATCAAATTCCCATGTATGGAAGGGGTAGGGAGCTGCTATACTTTATAGACTGGCAGAGGGGGCATGCATTATGTTACCATGCACTTGGCATTCCCTGCATTTCTTCACATAACTAATGGAGTCAGCTTCTATGGTTGGCCACTAGTATCCCAGCGTGATCAATTAATCGTATAACTTAGCACTTCCCTTATGGGAGGGCTCGTGGTCTTCCTTCAACACCCTCTTTACATCCCCTTTAGCTATGCACTTCAATGCCTTCTCATTGTAACCTTTCTGGTAGAGTTCCCCCTCCAATAGATAGAAGCGAATCACTATTTTTTTTAGATAAATCTCATTTGTTCTCTTGACTGGAAACTCACCATCTTTCAAATACGTTATGTACGGTTGCCTCCAATCCTCAAATGCTTTTATAAAGTTAGCTTCAGCTGGCTGGTTGAATTGGGTTTGGCACTTTAGATAGCCCTGCTGTGGACGAGCAACCTTCGTGCTTATGGTGGGCCAGTAGTACCCCCCGCTGCAACCGATGATAAAGAAGGATATCAGTATCCCCACAATTCTTCTTATGCATTACTTCCAACCTTTCCCTAACTTTTTTTTTTCCTACACACCTTGATAAGAATCCCCCGGGGATCTTATAATAAAGCGTTCCTTACAAAAAGTGGTATTTGGCCATTTTTAGCATCTTCATATTTCCTTCTCTAATTTCTAACTGCTTTACCATCGATACCTCCAATCTTTCGATTCGTCACTTGGAAATAGAGACTTCACTGTGGTAGGCACCGTCTTTCACCGTACTGTGATGGTTGCTTCTGAATCATCCATGTCCAATTTCTGAGCTATCGTGGTTAGCGCATCTGGGTGCCTATTCATTATTCGTGCATGTCTCTCAATGGTTATTTTCAAGAACTAGCTTAGTAACCTTTATATGATGGATTTATATGGTGATAGATTGGCGTGCTTGAGGGAGAACTCCCCATTAACTTATTTTACTACCAGGTTAGAGTCCTCTCATATACATATTACTATGATACCTTTTCTCTGTGCCTCCAATAATTTTAGAATGAGGGCTTTGTACTCAGCTCATTACTTGAACACTTGAAGTCCAACTTGAAGGAAAGAGTGATCTTCTCCTTACCATTCGAGAGGATAATACCTGTACCCCCGTTCCTTATGCACAAGACCCATCAAATTCCATATTCCACTCCTCCATCTCCTCTTGTAAACATGCTTGGAAATTTTATCCAAGCCGCTCCTCATTGGGAATATTAATTGTCTTGGGAAGTGGACTAACAAATCTGCCACTGCCTGACTCTTGATAGCCTTTGGCACCACGCACTTCAAATCGTACTCTGATAGAATTAAGAATCACTTTGCTGCTCGCCCTACCAAGATCGTCTGTGCTAAGAGATACTTGATAGGGTCATATTTGGTGACAATGTGAACTGTAAAGGCCATCAAGTAGTGTCTTAACTTTTGGGCTACGAAGACCAAGGAAAGACGATGCCTCTTAAAATTATTATATCTAGATTTTATGTTTGAGATCACCCTTGACAAATGATACATCGACCTTTATACCCCTTCCTTATCTTTATCAAGCAGTGCTCCTATAAACCTCTCCGCCATGGTAAGGTAGAGCAGCAACAGTGCTCCGGCTTCCAGCGGTATCATCATAGACGGGGATCCAAATATTTCTTTGATTTTCTCAAAGGCCTTATTCTTCTCTTCTCCCCAGATTCACTTAGCTTTTTCATTTATTAAGGGGGCAAACGATTGACTCACCTTCTCCGGTGCTGGTATAAATGATCTTGGGTAGGACATCTTTCCTAAGAAGCTCTTGAGATGTCGTTGACTCTTTGGTGGTGGCATCATCAAAGTGGCCTTCCTTTTTTCCTCATCGACATGCACCCCCTGCTAATTTACTGCGAATCCCAATTTTTTTCTTGCAGTGACCCTAAAGGCACACTTCAAGGGATTTATTCTCATCTTGTACCTACAACATCTTTCAAACACCCGCCTGACATGCTTACTTTCTTTCTTTGAGTTCACAATCAGGTCATCCACATAGAACTATAACATGTCATGAAACAAGTCATGGAAGATGACCGTTCATAGTCCATTGGTAGGTGGCCCCTGCATTCTTTAACCCCTGTGGAATGACTGCGTAGTGAAAATTTCCTAATGGCGTGCGAAAGGCAGTCTTCTCCTCATCTGTTGGGTCCATCTTGATCTGGTTATAGTCGACATACCCATCCATGAAACTGTACATCTCATGAACCACGATAGCCTTTACTAGACTATCTATATCTGGCAAGCGAAACTCATCTTTGGAATATGCCCAGTTCAAGTTGCAGAAGTCAATGCAAATCCAAATTTGACTTTTGTTTTCTTTACCACAAGCACAATGCTATAAAGCCACATAGGGTGTTGGATGGATTTGATGAACCCCTTTGCCAATAATTTCTCCACTTATGCCTTTATCTTAAGGTCTAACTCAACCTTTTATGTGTAAGTGGTCGACTGTCTAACTGGGAAAGAAATTGGAAGAGCATTTAGTTTATGAGAACTCAACTCTGGGTCTATCCCAGGCATTGTTGTGCAATTCCAAGAAAAGACATTAGTGAATTCCTTGAGCAGGATAATGAGCTCTTCCTTCTGTTTTGAGTTTAAACCTTTAGAAATTAGAATGGGGGTATTCTCACCCCCTTCTATTACCAAAGTACTCTCTACCAGCTCTTGCAACGATTCTCTTGGACTGTCTTGCATGCATTAAGGTGCCTCCTCGGGTTCCTCTACATGCTATATTATATGTGACTCATCCACTATAAAACACTCTGGTGCTGGATCTACACTGTCATCTAAAAAACCGCCCACGCAGATCGTTATAAGTGGTGTATAACCTTTCCGTCCAGAAGGATGACCTTCTTACATATTTGAGGAGACTTGGCTGCCTCCTCTACCTTCCTCTTTCCCTTTTCCACATGGGGGATCAGTTTCTGTCCCAAATGATCATGAATAGACATCCTTGGTTGGGAACCTCCTACAACCACTTGCATCCCCTTTAACTTTATCGCTGAGCTCTTTCTCTCTTCCTCTAGCTTGGTATAAAATGCTGCATTTACCAGATGGGCCTCCTGAATAAAAAATGGTTTATGTGTTGCTTTGATTATGATCTAAGTGCCTCGAACATTGGCTTTGGCACATTGATGATATGTGGAGGGCACTATGCCAGGAGTGTGCATCCACACTCGCCCTATATACAGTTGGTTGCTTGTGTTGGCATTGATTACATGAAATTTAATGTGGGAAGTGAAGTTCTCTATCTTGATACCCACATTAACGTATTCAAGTGACTGCATGCCTGCGCTGTCAAATCCTAAAATCAACACTAGTACGAGCACTCTATTTTCTTGAGAGATCTCCATCTCATATAATGTGCTGATAAACATGATGTTTATAGACTCTCCTTCATCCATCAATGCCCTAGGGAAAGAAATCCCATTGATCACGGCTATCACATAGAGTGGGCGGTTATGAAAATATGGCATTTGTTTATCTTTTAATCAGCCTTCCAATGGGTCCCTACTAGTGTAGCTAGTGCCACCTGGGTGTCATACTTCACTTCTATCTAGTCAAAGAATCATTTGAACTTGAGACTCCTTGCTATGGATTCACACTCAGAGTCCGAATCTACCTAATAAGTTTGAGCATTGCAAACACATTCTGCCTCAGATGTTCTTCCTTCATCTAGAGCATGTATAACATCTATCTTGCCTACTGAGGAGTTCACTTTCTCAACCCCCTAACATTCAACCTCTTCTTGATAAAGATTAAAGAACCATTCCTCATGCATCCTTTCATTTTCAGCCTTTTGTTCTCTATTAAGCGCCAGTTTTTCTAGCTCTTCACACATCTTCTCGCTATCTGCCCATTCCTTCAGGTCACGAGATGCTACTTCATCATATGCTACCCCCATATTAGCAGTGCCATAATGATGTGCTAGAAGTGGGTTCTTATTGATATGTACGGGAGGTATTTACAAAGTACCACTAGCCACCTGCTCACCAATGATCCTCCGTAGGTAAAAACAGCCTTTGGTGGCGTGCTTCACTCTCTGATGCAACTCGTAATATTTGGCATTAACCTTGTTTGCTTCTATTGGGACTTCCCCATTTGAGTAGGGTGGACCTGCTACCCATCTCGCACTAAAGTGCAGTAACAGTCAATCGCCTCTGCCACGCTACAAGGTAGCGGCTGTGGGACATCATCTCTGAACTTCCTCTTGCTCGCTGTGCTACTGCCTTTGAACCCCGGGCCTACCTTCTTTACCTTTTAACCCCCATCTACACAGTTAATCGCTTGCCTCCTAGAGACTTGAAACCATCCTGAGGTCAAAGGCACTTCTGTTCTCCAACTTGAGGGTCTAGGCTTGATAATCATAGCTATATTACGAGAAGCTTGGGTGAATTATCTAAAAGTCCCATCTCTAGTTTCATTGACCAAATAGATTTTGTATTTTTCCAAGAGTCCCTCGACATATATTTGCAGCAGCCTTGCCTCACCTATATCTTCATGGAAATCTAATACCCTCTCGCAAAAATGTTTGATATATTACATCAGCTCTTCACCGACTTCTGCACTTCCTGAGCCAAGTGTTTCAACGTGAACTCGTCTTCCACCATGAGATATTTTTAAAAGAATTACCTGTGCATTTCCTCCCATGTTGGGATATTGTTAGGCTCTAACTGGGAGTACTAGGTGTATGCCTTCCTCGTCAGGGTCTTGGAGAACTCTCGCAATTTCAGGTTGTTATTATTCCCGTGCACTCCTAGGTATTCCACAAACCTTTTCACGTGCTCTCTTGGGTTTTCCTTTGCCATTGAATTTGATGAATTTTGGTGGAACATACCCCTTTGGGTATGTTTCTCATTAATACTTTCTGTGTAGGTGTTCTGCAACTTCTCATATAGTTTAGAAGTTTCCCTCTGAAAAGAAAGTAGCTTATTCACTTACTCTATGGTAACAGCCTTGGAGGGAGACTCCTCCAAACTCACATTCTTTTCTACTGGTGAACTCAACAGTGCTGCTACTTTCTCCAGCACCATCTTTCGTGGCGGAGCCACCTATGTTGTTGCTGTTTCTACAGCAGCTAACCCTCTAGAGGGGTATACTGCTATTGTCACACAACTTTGGCTCAAACTTGCCAAGTCCACATTGTTTTGTTTCAGAAAATAAAAAAATGCTCACTAAATTCATACTTGTCAATGGAGTAACTGCTTCTACACCAGTCTGTCCTCCTTGAGGTGCAGGTGCTCTAGCTCCGATCACTACCACCTCCTCTTAGGTGGTCTGGTCACTTTGAACTCCATTTCCAGCTGGAGTGTCTTCAAAAATCAGTTGCTTAGAAACATTATAACCTTATTTATCCATGGTAATGAGGATACTTCCCCAGCGGAGTCCTCAAATGTAGGAGGGTAATGTGTTTGGGGTCTGATAAGAAATTGGAATGGGTGAGGCGTTATCCACTCCAATGGACTCTGCCTCCAAGTTCTGTAAAATCTCAAGAGCAGCTCCTGGTAAAACCTTCCACTTTTGGTAAAAATGGATTCAAAACTAGAACCTCTTCCTACAAAACGATAAACTTCACAAATAATAATAGTAACTTGGAGAGAAGAATCTCCTGAGAATGGTGGTTGTAAAGGTGGGAATGAAAACACAACCACTCAGCACTTAGAGAAAGAGAGCATGGAGAGAATACTAGGTTTGGTGTGATTTTGACAGAATAACAATATAACATGAGTTTTCTAATCTTATTTGACCTTGACCAAGGGTCTTATTTGTAGATATAAGCTGGGGATGGCATGGACTTTTTGTGCATTAAAAATGAGAGGAAACTTTGAGGGATAAGGTCTGAAATGCACATTTTGTCCCTATACTATTTGCAGCCGCTTGTCCCTCTCTAATAGACGACATCTGGTGCAAACTAAAGGTCAAAAAGCCAATATGTCTCCTAATGGAGAAAAAACCTATGATTTGGTAACTATCTTTTTGAACGGTAACTTGTTATACAAACTTTTATAAACTTGAGAATGTCCTTGAGGGCCACCCTCTCTAAAATTATTTGTAAAAAGTTATTTCTTTTGAGCATTTATGTGACTACTCACTGCATTTATGTCTAAGTGTTGGCTGTGTAATTGCTTGAGTGACTCATTGGGGTCTTTATACTAGTATTCTATCTTTCTTAAAGTGCGAAGTGGTTGAGTCTTGCTCAATAAACCTTGTCTCTCACCCACCAAACCAAAACTCCCAGAAGATCCCAACTGGCCTATTTGAGCCCTGTTTGCTCAACTAGGCTACCTATACAAGTAAATAAGCATTAGTACATGTGAATAAATAATAACTTTATTTATGACGAGGCCCCCCGTTGGTGTCTTGGACCCCCTCGCTGCAAAATAGTATTTAGTCTTTATTATTTGGTAAAGGGGTTCCTTGTTATGGACTCCCTCGCCCAAATAACTTTTTTAATTGGTGTTAACAGAGGGGTTAGTCGCTGTGCATTCCCTCGCCCAAATAAGATTTTAACTTGATGCTGGCACTCCCTCGCCCAAATATCATTTTAATTTGGTTATTGGCAAAGGGTTACCTCACTATGGACTCCTTCGCCCAAATATCATTTCAACTTGGTCACTAGAAGAGGGGTCCCTCACCGTGGACTCCCTCACCTAAATAGAACTTCAGGTGACCTTGGAAGAGTGGTCCCTCGCTTGTGGACTCCCTCACCTAATTTCTCATTTCCACTAACATTGGTAGGGGGTACCTCGCTTGTGGAGCAGTACCCCTCTACAGGGCCTGTTTTGCTTTGATGGCTGAAACAAAGCAACTTCAAGCCACTACTTGATCTTCTCTGATCTCTATCGCTCCCTGATCGATCATAGATTTGAACTTCTGGTGGAGGGAAGATGGGACAACTATAATATCATGTATCCATGCTCTGCCTAGTATGGCATTGTAGGGTGACTCCGATCAGATCATATGAAATTATACTTCTTTTTTTATTAGACCAATCTTGATCGACAACTTAATTTTTCCCAAGGAAGTCTATACATCTCCGTTTAATCCAATCAATTGGCCGACATTTGTGCCCATATCCTTAATGAAAAAATCGAGCTTGTAGAGTACTGTCTGGTGCATAATTTTTAAAGATCCTCCTTGGTCCACCAATAATCTTCTTATGTCAAATTTCACACTTCACAAGGTGAGCACCAAGGGATCCTTGTGAGGTAAATTAACACAGACCATGTGATATTCGATGAAGATAATGGAACGATCAGTATCCAGGACTTTCCTTTCCCTTTTAGCTAGGACTATCTTCGATACGTCTACTTATAATGCCGTTGAATGATGGATGCAATTCTCACTTTCTCCCTGATTTTCTTGTCGGTGTGTTGATCCGAGTCAGTATAACTATGGATGGCGATAACCAATCCTATTTGCCTCAATCTTCTGGACTGTGTTGATCTTGGTCATTATTTTTAGCTTTATTGTGATGATATATTCCTTAAGGTGTCCCACTTGGACGAGTTCATCCAGGTGCTTCTTGAACATCTTGTAATTCTCTATGAGGTGTCTGTGGTTTTGATGGTAGGTATACCTGAGACTGTCATATCTGTCTTCGGGATCAGTGGTTATCTTAGGAGGCCTGCTGAAAAAGGGCTCATCTTTAATATGTGGAATGAGTTTATAGATAGTATCCTTGTAGACGATTTCCAGTGCTTTGTAGTTGCTCTTGCTGGCTTGAGGTCTAGAGTGAGCCTTTGAGCCTTCATTCCTGGGACTTTTCTTGGACGAAGGGGCTTAATTTCCCTTATTCACGACCTTTTTGGATTCGTTATTCCTCTAATCCACCCAAACTTCTGTATTGGTGATTTCATCCTATACATTACCGTATTTCTCTATACGGGAATAAAGTCTTCCATGCTGGAGATCGACTTGTTCGTTAGTGATTGGTAAAGGTCATTTTATCGCTCCAGACCGATCTTAAATGAAGAGATCGCTAATTTGTCATTATAGTCATCAATCTTGTTATAAATCTCCTAGTACCTCCGAGCATACTTTTTGAGGGACCCTCCTTTCTTCTTTTTAATATAAATGAGATAACCTATTTGGTAACCTTGCTGCTCGTAATGAATCGATCCATGAACTGCCTAACCAGGTTATTAAAAGAGAAGATTAATTTGGGGGCTAGCTTTTCGAACCATTTGAGGATAATTTATCCCAGAGTGGAGGGGAAAAATCAGCACATTAGGTCATCATGGTGCCTCTACAAAGACATGGTCTGCCAATAATGCCTTATGTGGTGAGTAGAGTCTTCCTTTTCATTGTATATGGTCACCTTTGGCATGGAAAACTTTTTGGGTGCTCAAAAGTATCTATCTGTTCAATAAAGGGTGATGTTGAACAATGCCCCAGAGCCTTCCTAGCTAGGTATTTGGGAGTCTTGGCAAGATTTGGGTTCCTTCCTTCCAACTCCTTATGGATGAGTCCCCTTAGATTGTCTCTTCTTATCTTATTCGATCGAGCTTCTGGGCTAGCCAACTTACTGCTTTGAGCTAACTCCGTACTAGGTTGGGATTGGTGGTGACTGCAGTTGATAAAATTCCTCCCAAGAGAATGATCACATCATTGGTAGTGATGCACTATACGGGGGCTACTTGAATGGGAAGCCCTACCAGGTTAATACTATTTGTGATTATTCAAAGAGTGAGGTTGCCTCCTGTTATGGTGCTGGGGATGAAATTTTGATTTGCGATCCTCTGACTACTGAGTCAATTGCCTCCTCAGATGGGCGATCTCCTGATCAAGGTCATCCATTCTTTCCTCATAAATGTTGACCATACGAGAAATAACTTTTCTATTTTGATTTGCGATCCTCTGACTACTGAGTCAATTGCCTCCTCAGATGGGCGATCTCCTGATCAAGGTCATCCATTCTTTCCTCATAAATGTTGACCATACGAGAAATAACTTTTCTATCTGGTTGATCAATCCACGATGTGCTATATCACCGACTGGGTCCAGATCTCCTAAGCGACCGTCCTCTGGACCTTGAATGTCATGGGATGGAAGGCAGCTGGATAGGATTGTGATACCTCCTTACGATACATATTTCAGATTAAACACGAATCCTTACGTGAATAGGGCGAGGCTGGTTTGCACTCATTATGAACTTCAAGATTTACTAGCTTTAATAGTGGTGAGAACTTTGGTTTCCCATAGACGGTGCCAAATTGTAGGGGTTATTGTCCCACAATTAAAGATAGAATTGAAGATTAGCCCGAGAAAGATTAGAGTGCAGAAATAATAACAAGTAGATAGGATATACGTGTTTCGGCCATGAGGTCAACCTACGTCCACTGGTAAAGGTATGGAGATTAGTTTATTGACTTTCAAAGGAATGGAAACAATTAGAGTGCTAGGGATGCTAGCTGATAGACTAAGCCGCCACATGCACGTTACAATACATTTAATATGATCTTGATCTTTCTTATTTATAGACTTAAGCATCCTACAACCTTATGTCTCTTTGTGTTTATCCTGATTGAGCTATAGAGTCCCAATAGTGAAGGTCTTTTGATTTGTTGATATGATTCTCAAGATTTAATTATATCCTTTTAAAGTCCATGATCTCTCTTAGCCTATTCACCCACCATATGCTTCTCACGGATGTGTCACGTGTTTGGCCACGTGTCACCAGTTCGTCCATATTCCTTCCAATACCACATTAAAGTATTTAAGAAATCCAAAGGTTTATAACATCTTATCTTCACCCATGTAAAGGTAGAGGTCCCAAGGTCTCACAAAGACCTATGCCAGACTAGCGTTGTTCCTAAAAATCATGTCCACCATAAATAAGAGCCCATGGTAGAATCAAAGGCCCTATCAACTTCCCTATTATTACAAGATACTTAGTCAGTCCATTAAACCTCAAAGGCACAACTCAGAGACCTTAGAATAAATAATCTCAAGTCTCTAATAAACTCAGTGGACCTTCACATAACAATTACTGGCCTCTGATGGGACTCTAGTCCTTCTTCCATAATGGTCCCTTATGATATATCACAAAAACATGCTCATACCATTTTCGAGAAACCTCAATCATTTCCAGACCCCTCAAAAGTCTTGCAAATCTCTTGCAACTTTTCTGACGTGTAGGTAGAAGGAACAAATACTATTCTATCTATCGCGACCACCCACTACCACTAGCATTGAAGACTCCCATATGAATTAAATTCTCCCAGCAACTACCTTACATCAACTGGAAGATTTTCACCAACACTCCACCATATTACTATAACCATCAGACGTCAGGGTGACCCTTTCCATGCTTCTACAGTCCACTCATTCTCTCTCCAAGAGAACCCTTTTATATAGAATGCTTGTGAACGGTTTGAGGGCATTGAAAAATCATCAAATAAAACTATAATAAAGATTATTTGCTATTTCTAAGTGGAATCACCCACTAAGGATAAGAGAAACACGGGAGTCTCCATATCCTAATTGTTCATTATTGTATCTTTTATTAACTCACTATTAGTATAAGGGAATGATTGTGTAGATACCCCATCCTAGGACTCCTTAAGAACCTCCTTAGGTCCCTAGCACTCATCCATTCACCATAAATACTAGTTCACAATCAGAGTACTGATCTAGAGATCACCTTGTGGTCCCGATCCTCGCTTGACTTCGGTCAACCTTTTAACCTGAGTGAAGCTTAATGAATCCTCGAAGGGCTCTAAATTCCCTTTCCAATGTTCTATCCCATGTGCAAATTGGCCTTGCGATCCGCACGAATGATCCGTTTCACTCTGAATATTGATCTGGAGACCAACTATTTCTCTCGAGCCCCGCTGGGCTTTGGTCAAACTTTTAATATAATCAAAGCTTAATGAATTGTCTAAGGGCTCTGAATCCTCATTCTAATTGTCCATACCGTGCATGAATCAGCCTCACGCTTCGGATGAGCGATCCGTTTTACTCCGAAAGGTCATCTTCACATTTTTACTTTTAAAACACATTTTCCTTAAAAACACATAAGAGGAGTCCCACATTTGGATTTATGGGTTGAACCCCACCCCTATGCTATATTCGAACTATGTGGAATTTTGATACCCCTTGGGCTATGTACGTGTCTTGGGTCAGTCCCGAGATTCGATTCCACCCTTTTCATTTTATATATCTTTTTTATCATTATTTTCGGGTGCACTCCTACGGACGAGTCCACTCCGTCCATTCCATGATGCGAGTTGAATAATTTCACTCTCCCATTATTTATATCATACACATGTACACACACATCACAGTGAAAAAAATGAGAGTACTAACATTAGCCTATGAGAGATCGAAAGGGCGGAATGGGGGCTTAATACCTTCTTATTCCATAACTATGTCCCCGAACCTTCGAATTTTTTGGTTTCGCATGCATCACTTTGACCTTGATGCCATTCTCTTGAGACGGCGACATTTTTTTGCTTGTTGTAATCAAAATAGGCTGGCAACTCGATCTCTTTGTGTTATACCCATTTTATGATGGCTAATTTTATATCCGAGACTGGGCCGTAAAAATAGAAGAGAGAAAGAGGGAGGTAAATTTCTTTCCTTCCTTCTTCCTCCCCATTGTCCCGACATTCGAGGCTCCTCAGAGCCCTATGCACCGGAGGAATTCAACCTCGTATGCCCACAGTGGGCACTTTGCTGCGACTTTTTAGAGGAATAGACTTTATTTCTACATGGGTGTTATTCTTTGTTCTCCTACTTTCCTACACGTGTACATATGCTCCCACTTACGTGTTCCCTTTACTCCTTTGGTTACTTCTCGTATATATTCCCTATGCTCACTTCATACACTCACACTTGTATATAGTTTCACCTCTACTTGCATGCTCCATGCACCACTTGTAGATTACTTAAGCTTAGCTTCACTAACACACACCCTCACTTTTTTCACTTGTATATATCTCCATTCTCACTTACACATCTCACACACTACTTGTAGATTATCCATGCTTAGCTTCACTAGCACACACTTTCATTTGTATATATTCACATGATCACTCACACTATTCTCATGCCACTCTCTTTATATATATATATAACTCACTTGTACATATTAACAAGCTTCTCTATCACTATGCTTAGTATGGTTTTCATACTCCATGCTGTCTTTAGTTTTCATAATATTTGTATATTCTCCCTCATAGTGGTAGTAAAATCCTTGCTTAGCATGAAAATCAGAAATATCTCTCCATAAGATACTAATTAAGAGTCATGCATTTTTTGCACACAACATCACCAGAGTATGGAAATGTTAACCAAAATTTTATCCCGTACTTGGGGATCAATTTGTGATGGGTGCCGACTTCGCTGGGGGTGCAGTTAACCTAAGCGATATGAATCTCATCTTCCATTGGACTCATACCTTTGACTTATATCAAACAATTCCCCCCACATCGTACCGCTTGATCAAACTCATGACGAGAGGTATATAGAATGGAACTCATTCACGTACGTTAAGTATATCAAATTCGTTCTAACACGTATAGTCCTCACGAGGTATATCGTGAGACAATTCACGTGCACTCAGGTATATCAAATGGCTTGTCCATACTTACCAATCAATAATTGCCCTTATAGGCAAGAAATATATTGTGTAAGTTAATCCAAAGGGGGGAATTCTTCCACTATCCCACCAAATGCATAAACCTCATATAAGCGTCAGTCTTAGGTTGCTCTGTCAAAATTTTATTTGCTCTTTTTCTTTAAAACAAGATCATGTCAGAGCCTAGAAATGAAGTCTAATCGTGTCTTATATTTTAAACCCTATTTTCCCAGGCCAGGTCTTGTCTGACATTTTTATTACATTTAGGAAAAAATAATTCAAGTGAAAACCTAATAATAGTAATAATTATGCTGAGATTTCTCCTTTTCCCCTCCTTTTCAAAAACCAAAAATACCAAAAATATATCTTTCGTCTTTTTCAAAATACCCAAATTTTCCACTTTTTCAAAAGTAACAAAGAAAAGAAATATACTCCCTTTTTCCTCAAAAAATAAACCCAAATCATTTTCCCTCTCAAGTCGATCGCATACCTGACTTTGGCCTGGATCCCTATTGACTTCGATCTTCCATCAAACCGCCCTGAAGCTCCACTACTTCCTTTGCTACTTCAACCAAATTTGGGATCTACCTCCACAAGCTATCAATGGAAAATGACAATCAATCACCGAATGTTCATCCAGATCTGATGGCCATCCTAGCCCAATTCAATATCAAGATTGACAACCTTCAAACCGATGTCCAAGAGATGCAGCGACATCGTGCCTAGACTCCTGAAGCTTATGAACATGAGATTCTCTTTTCCCGTACTATGGGTCCACCTTCCCTTGAGCCTATTTGGGACCCAGAGGAATACAAAGATGCCTTGCGTGCCACGCCTACAAACGGGCCGCCACCTGCTCAACTCTCGATTCCAAACCTTGCCCAGCTAGGGGTTAATCTGCGAGTGCCTGCGGATCCTAAAAAAGTGGAACTAAAGAAGGCCAAAGAAGACCTCAAGTTACTATCGAAGAAGTATGACCTGATTAAGATCTTTGGGACCTACATGGATTACACCCACGTGACCCGATCAAGATCTTTGGGAGCTACATGGATTACACCCACATGGTTCAAACATTTCCAAACTTCAGAAAAGTTCAAACTTCATGTATGATTTTTCCTCGACAAATCACGAACAAAAAGTCAGTAAAACTAAAAGTTTTACTCGACCAGGTTAAAATACTAGAATACTTATGCATTCCTAATACACTTGGTCGTGACTGATAACTAATGCGGTAACTTAGTAGAATAAAACTATTTATAGCTTTATCTAAGTTCATTAGTCGAATCTAAGGCCGTATACATAACTCGCACATGAATCATATATTAAACATTTGAGCAGGTTATTTAGTCTATAAGCTGGTTAACTAATCTTATACAATTTATCGAGTCGGCTAAAAAGATTAAGCATTACCATAAGCTTGAATAATAAGAATTCAAAATCAATTCTATTTCATTAATCACAATGTATTACAATGGCGATTAATAAACAAAAGGCAATACAACAAAGGTATATTTATTCTATTCCATTCCAGTAGGAGGATTATCCAAGGTATATGAAGAGTTGATTGTGTTAAAGTCTCTTAATATCTGCCTGTTACTGCTACTTGGCCTATTAAGCAAGTGTGGAGGTCAGACTATCTCATGCACATCATGGAGACCATAATCCCCTCGATAATTAGTTATCAGGCACTGGGGAATGGCATCAGGAGGAATTATATTGTGTACAACTTGAATGGAGGCTTATAACTGTCCAAGAAACCTGGGTCATTCCAATTCCACAAGGTACTATTCTAATTATACTTCAACAAGGTTAATAAGTTAACCCATCCCCATATGTAGTCTTCACCATTTCTTTGAGCAAGCTGTTCATCCATGTGGGCTAATGACTCATTGTAACCCTCCATCCAAACTTACCTAGGATCCTTGTGGAATTGTAAGGTCAACCTCTACACCTGATTTTAAATTTTCTTAAGAAAATTGTTTATGGCTTTCAACTGGGAAGCCTGGTTAGTAATGGCACTATCTTTGGCTTTTAACTGGGAAGCTTGGTCGATAAGGGTTTTCTTAGTTCTTTCTTCATCAATAGTTGGTCGAACAACTAATCTCTGCCTAGAAGTTTGCCCAAGTTTAGTCGTTTTCTTCTGTAGTGCCTTCAATTCTTCCAATAACCTTGCAGTGGATCGTTTGTGATCTTCTTGTAGTTACTCAATCATCTCATAATATGCAACATTATTGGCAATAACCCTATCTAACAAGCCATAAAGGTGAATATATGAATCCTTGACTTGGTCAAAAATATTTGGGCCGAGCAATCCATTTAAGTCTTCTTCAGACATGGGAACATTACCAGCCTCTAGGAGATTTTTACTTCGTCTGAGCAGGTCAGATTCAACAGAAATTATAGCCTTTTTCCTAGCATCCAATTGGAAAGTTGTAAATATTTGAGTTTGTGTAGTTCCAAAGGATAAAACAACACAAGAAATAAAGTAACACAGTTCAACAAAAAATACAAGTCACTACGAGGCATAGATAACAATTGAAGGCAAAAACTTGTTCTTTCATTAATCGATGAATAAAGTACAAAAGGGGATACATCTTCAAGGAAGAAAAGATAAAGGAAAATAAATAAAAGATAAACTTGTTAGACCTGAAGCACCTTATACTCTTGACTCACTTGAGTCTACATTGTTTAAGTGCTAATCTAGTTTGAAAATTGTGACAAAATTAGAGTTCCTTTCCCTAGATACCAAAGAGCCTCAAAATCTTCTTCTTAAGCCACACTTGATACATTTGAAGGTATAATGCTCAATCACACACACTAGGGTTGCATACATTGTTCATATAGTGTATTATTGGATTGTGTGTGAGTTGTGCGTGGTTAATCCCATTTAAATTGGCTTTAATAATTTTTTAGGAATTTTAAATAATTTTTAAATGATTTTTTTCTAATTAAAACTTGGTTTATAAAACTTTTGGGGTTATTGTGTAATTACTGGTTTTATGTTTTCATACTTGAAAGTTGGTTTGGGTAGGATTCTAAAGCGCTTGAGAATTCAGGGTGCATAATTATTTTTAAACACGCGTGTGAGAACTGATCTCAGCCCTACACCCGTCCGTGTTATACCGGTCTGATTTGGGTTTGTTGCAAGACTCAAAACCCTTGTGTGATCTCAGCCTTTAGTTCAATATTATCAACACTCTGCATGTGTTTGGACTCAATCCCTGTGAATCTCTTTGGACTAATCAGCTCCTATTTAATCCACCGTTGGATCAATGTTAATAGACATTGACCATATCTCAGCCCTTGGATTTGCATCAACCTTTTCGATCCTTCGTTGCCCCATATATAAGGAGGCTTACCCTCAGCATTTAGGAACTTTTTGGCAGTTCGTCTAAATATAGAGAGAAGAGAGAATAGAGAAGAGAGAGAGAGAGAGAGAGAGAGAGAAAGAGAGAGAGAGAGAGAAGAGAGAAACCACAGAGAGAAAGAAACCCTAAATCGTCCAAACCCTTTTCGTTTTCAAACCCTAAACACATATATCAAAAAAAGTTTATACCAAACACTATACCTATGTGTTTGAGAGTGTTGTTGTTGGGGGGGGGGGGGGGGGGGGTTGAAGGGTGTTTAAAGTGTTTTATCCTCTGAGTTCGAGATCTTGTTTCCAACTTAGATATTTCATGTTAGATCTCTATTTCTCTTTCATAGAAACAGAAAATCTGATTATTGCATGTCATATTACACTTAGATCTGCACATTTTAGTTTCTCATCTTGAGAAATCGTATTTGTTGATTTATCTTCTGTAAATGTTTTTCAAAACTCCAGAATCAACAAATCTATTTTCTGTTTCTAGTTCTTATGAAACAAGACTGTTGACCTAGTTGGAATCGCAATTGGCGGTTTTAAATTTCAAAAATATTTTCAAAACCCTCTGAAATTGATTAAGAACTTGAACCGTCTTTCGATCAAGGTAGCCTTGGATTTTGGGTTTATTTTAAAGGTCAAATAAAGTCTTTTTGTTTCTAAAGAAGAGAGAAACTGAAAACAACATCATTTAGATCTGATCTGTAATTTGATAGGACTGTTTGTATAAAATAAGTGTGTGTGTGTGCATGCATGTGTTATATCACCTTAACAAATACTTGTCACACTACAACTCATAAGTGTTGGCTATAAGATCTTGAATCTTCAAGAGTCGACGTAAATACTGGAACAAAGTGGAGAAGTTAGCAAACTGGGAAAGCCACATCAACATCAGACCTGCAGAGAAGTTAGAATCAAACCAGTGGGTAAATATTCTAAACTTGTATAGGTCTGTTTTGTGTGTATGTGTGTTAAATAGTTTGTAACTTGTATATTTTGTTTTAGTGAATTTTTGGTTTGTGACTTAGAAGTCACCATGGATGTTTCCTCAGTTGGGTGAGGTTTTACCACATTAAAAAAGCCTTGTCCTTAATCTTTCTACATCTCCTCATCTCATTCTTGCTGGTGTGCTGATTTAAAACTTTTAGTTTTGTTTTTCAAAAATTGTTACATAATCTTGAACAAATCTCGTGCATGTTTTATTAAACACATCTTGTGTTAATTTGTTTTGATTTAAAAAAAAGAGTTTCTTCAAAAAATAGTTCGAAGTTACTTCAATAGTTTAATCTTGTATTAAACGGCCTAAGTAACAATTTTTTCAATTCATATCAGAGCTTTGGATTTTTTTAAAGATGTTGTGTTTCTGAAATTCTTTTCTTAAAATCAAACAATGAACGAGAAAAATGAAAGATTTGGTAATTTGACCAGACCTCCTCTCTTTGATGGAAACAACTTTGCTTACTGGAAAGTAAGGATGGTTGCTTTCATACAAGGAACCTTGGGAGATGATGTTTGGGATATTATTGAGAATGGATATACTTATCTTACAAAGCCATCCACTGAAGGAAGTAATGAGAGGATTAAGAAAGTATTAAGTGAATTCACTCAAGAAGAGAAGCAAGTTTCTCGAAACAATAACAAAGGAAAGAATACCATTTTTATGTCTATAAATAAACATGAGTTCAAAAGGATCTCATCTTGTGCCACTTCCAAGGAAGCTTGGGATATACTAATTACTGCACATGAAGGTGACACTAGAGTTAAGGCTGCTAAAACACAGATGCTTTTCCAGTAATATAACTCTTTAATTATGCCAGTCTCTACATCTTTTGATGACTTTTACATGAAATTGACTGACATTGTGACCAAATTGCATGCTAATGGGATAACTTATGATAGACATGAAATTATCTCTAAAATTCTAAGATCATTACCACAGAAATTTGATAACAAAAGATATGTTATTGAGAAAATGAGTGATCAAAATCTCACTCCTGAATTACTCAGTAGTAAACTGAGAACTGTGGAAATGGAATTAGAATTTAAGAAACAATTGACCCAGTCCCATAGGAAACAGACTAGTTCCAATTTGAGTTTTTCCTCTAAATTGATGAAACCTGAGCTTACTATTCCCAATAATGACTTTGATGAGGAATGCGATATAGATAGTTTGGACAATCAAATTGCCTTGATGTCAAAATAGTTTAAGAAAATTTCCAAATTTAGAAATAAAATGGCAAACAGACAAGGCAAGCCAAATTATCCAACTCAGTCTAACCACAAACCTCATAACAAAGGTTAAGACAAACTTCACAAGGACATTCATATGAGACCTAATAAAGACTTCAAGAACATTGAATGCTTTAGATGTGGAAAATTGGGTCATATAGCACAAGACTGTAGAGTTAAACTGAACACGACCAATAAACATACTAGGGCCAACATTTGCAAAACATGGGATGATTCAAGTGATTCTGAAAATGAAGAACCTAATTCATCTGATGTTTTTGATCCTTGCATGTACTTCTTTGACAAGATAATCTATAATGATGATATGCCTATGCCTTTGTATGAGAATGATGATAATAACTCTACTTCTGTTGTTATGAATCATGCTGCTACTAGTTTAGATGCTTTAATTTCTGAGAACAATGCTAGTTCTACAGCGGGGTGTGTGAGTCAAAGGGAAAGCAATAATGACGATGTCAATGTGTGTGTGAGTTTAAGAATTGAATCCTTAGGGGTCACTTCACACACTACACTTAGTGACTCGGACACTGAAGAACTCCCTGATGTTCACACACTTTATGCCAAAACTCTCAAGAAAAGCTCTGGATTAGAGAAAGTAGTGAAAGATCTTACAAAGAAACTAGAAGACCTTAGTCAAATGGTTAAACTTAACGCTGAAGAGTACACTACCCAATGTCTAACTCATGAAAATGAAGTCAAAATTTTTGATCAGAAATTGTAAAATTTGATTGAAACAAATGAAACTCTTGAGAAAAAATATAAAGGGACATTATTAGAATTGGAACAAGCTAAAGAAAAGACAGCAACGGTTTTAAAAAAATTTGCTAAGTTTGAAAAAAATTCCAACTGTTTTGATGATTTTGTTGTTGACTCAAAAACCAATTATGATGATCGAACTGGAATAGGGTTTTGCCCAAATTTAAAGACACAAACTAAAAACTTTGAATTAATCAAGTTTGTATCAGGAGGCAAAAGACCTATAGAAACTTGCCCAGACTTTCATTACCTAAAAGATGAGTTTGATGAAAAATAACAAAAGTTTGATATTGGGTAATCTAGTTACTCTAAGTGTGATAGTCAACCTAAGGCTAAATACATCTGCCCCTGATTAGTAAGAGTGTTTCTTCTTTTCAAACTGTACTCCCTAGGAATAAGGCTCAACATTAAAATCCCATGAAACCTATTTTTTGAGACTTTCCTAAGTAGATACCTTCTTCAAGCAATCTATATTGCTTTTACTATGACAAATACAGTTATTCTTTTGAAGGTTGCTACTCTAGACGTTTAGTAAAACCTGTCTGCAACACTCCTCTATATCATAACTTTAACTACTCTAGGAGAAGCCGTAACAATTATGTCCTGCCTAGACAACCAGACAAAAACTCTAACTATAGAAAGAGAAAGACCACACCTACACGACCATTTACAATAAGGAGTCCTAGATACTTTCCAAACCGAATGCTCATGTTTTCCATAAAAGTCAAACTCATGCGCAAAACATTTTTCAAAATTTAAAGCTCGCAAATTTTATCAAATGAGAGCAAATATGCGTAAAATAAAAACAAGAGCAATTTAGGTTAGAAAAGATGATCTATTACCCCAGATGAAGTGTAACATTGTGACTACTGCTTTAAAAGCTGAACACACCTCTTCTGGTTGGTATTTAGACTTTGGGTGTTCAAAGCACATGACTGGTGATGATAAAAAACTTTTGAACAAAACTAGCTTTGCTGGGGGAAAAGTCATTTTTGGTGATGGTGTATCATCTCAAATCGTTGGTAAAGGAACACTCCAAGAAGAAGGAATGTATGTTCTTGAAAATGTTCTTCTAGTAAAAGGTCTTAAGGCTAATCTTCTTAGTATCTCGCAATTTTGTGACTCAAATCATACTGTCACCTTTTCAAAGAATGATTGCAAAATTTTAAATGAAAAAGGTGAGTGCATTCTTACAGGACTCAGGACTCCCGACAATTGTTATACTGTCCATGATAGTACTGAGGTCTGTAACATTGCCAGAATGGATGATAATAAAATATGGCATAATAGGATGGGTCACATAAAGTACGATAACCGTAGTAGATTATCTTCACAAGAAATAGTTAGAGGAATTCCAAAGATCAAACCAATTTCTAATATTGTCTTTGGATCTTGTCATGAAGGAAAAATTGTTAAGGCACCTTATAAGAAAGTTAAAGATATCCTTACCTCTAAACCCTTGGAGCTCATCCATATGGACCTAATGGATCCTTCTCGAACTGTTAGTCTTTGTGGACACAGTTACATTTTTGTTATAGTTGATAACTTCACCAAATTTACTTGGATGGCCTTCTTAAAATAAAAGTTTGACACTTTCCAAACCATTTTGAAAATTCTATTTCGGATTGAAAATGAGAAGGACACTCAAGTAAATAAAATTCGTAGTGATCTAGGTGGAGAATTCATAGATACTGTTATTATAGAGTATTGTGACTATAATGGTTACAAACGTGAGTTTAGTGCTCCTAAGACTCCTAAATAAAATGGAATTGCTGAGCGAAAGAATCGTACCCTTCAAGAAATGGCACATGTTATTATTCATGCCAAGTGTTTACCTAAATATTTTTGGGTAGAATCTATTCGTACTGCTTGCCACATCATTAATAGGGTCTATCTTAGGAAGAATTCTAAACAAAATCCTTACGAACTATGGTATGGGAAAAATCCCAATCTTAAATACCTCAGAACCTTCGATAATACGTGTTATGTTTGCAAAGACAGAGAACACTTATTTAAATTCGAGACTTGTGGAGATAAAGCTATCTTTCTAGGATATTTTCTTGACAGTAGAGCATACCGTGTATATAATCTTCACACAAAGACCTTAATGGAATTCATAAACGTTATTATAAGTGACATTACTGTAGAGAGTAAGACTAGAGAATCAACTATTGTGGAAGAGTCTAAAAATGTTTTAGAAAACGACTCTCCAGAAATAGATGCTTCTTTACCAATTGAGACACCTAAAGTACCTAACTGGGTTTCTAAAGATCATCCCATAGATAACGTTGTTGGTAACCCTAGTGAGCCTGTTAGTACAAGATCTCAATTAAGAAACTATGCTCATTATGCATGTTTTGTTTCCCTTGTAGAACGAAAGAATGTAAATGAGGCATTGAATGAGCCTCATTGGATTTTGGCCATGCAGGAAGAACTTCTTCAATTTGTCATTCATGATGTTTGGTATCTTGTACCTAGGCCTGATCACAAAAAGTTTATTGGCACACGTTGGATATTTAAAAATAAATATGATGAAAGTGGGATAATTATTAGAAACAAAGCCAGATTAGTGGCTCAAGGATACTCTAAAATTGAAGGAATAGATTTTAACGAGACTTTTGCCCCTATTACTCGCTTAGAATCTGTTCGTCTTCTTTTTGCAATAGCCTGTTACTTGCATTTTATGCTTTACCAAATGAATGCCAAATCAGCATTTCTTAATGGAATCTTGACTGAAGTGACCTATGTTGAAGAACCCAAAGGGTTTATTGACCCTCAGTATCCAAACCATGTTTATCGTCTTAAAAAGTCTTTATATGGTCTAAAACAAGCGCCAAGAGCCTGGTATGAGCGTCTTTACAACTTTCTCTTAGACAAAGGTTTTAATAGAGGTGGAAATGATCATACCCTTTTTGTCAAACATTTTGACAAAGATATCATTATAGCTCAAGTCTATGTCGAAGATATCATTTTTGGATCCACTTCCCTTTCAGAAGTTAAATCTTTTTCTGAAATTATGCATAGAGAATTTCAAATGTCTCTTATGGGGGAGTTACAATTTTTCCTAGGTCTTCAAGTCAAACAGAATTCTGAAGGTTTATTTGTTTCGCAATCTAAATATGCTTTAAAGATGGTAAAAAAATTGTGGCTTGAAAGTGCAAAATATTCTAAAACTCCCATGAGTACTACGGCCAAATTATCTAAGGATGAGAGTGGTAAATCCATAGATCCAACTCTATATCGTAGTATGATTGGATCCTTACTATACCTTATGGTCTTGCATCCTGATATTATGTACGCAGTTTGAATGTGTGCACGTTATCAAAATAATCCTAAAGAGAGCCATTTAGTATGCGTTAAAAGAATCATTAAATACATAAAAGGCACTCTAAATTTAGGACTTTGGTACACCAATGATACTCCTAGTATTATAATGGGATACACTGATGCCGATTGGGATGGGTGTACTGATGATAGTAAGAGCACATCAGGAGCTTGTTACTATATCGGTAATAATCTGGTAGGATGGAGTAGTAAGAAACAGAACTGTACTTCGTTGTCCACAGCTGAATCTGAATACATAGCCGCTGGTAGTTGTTGTGCTCAATTACTTTGGATTAAGCAAATTCTAAATGATTATGGTATTCAAGAAGATCAATTACATCTCTATTGTGATAATCAAAGTGCGATCAATATCTCTAAAAATCCTGTTCAACACTCGCGAACAAAACATATAAAAATTAAACATCACTTTATACGCGAATTAATTGAGATTAAGGAATTAAAAATCAATTATCTTCCTACTGATTTGCAACTCGCAGATATGTATACAAAACCTTTGGATTACAATAGATTTTTTGCTTTGTGAAAATCTATAGGATTGGTTTGTGCTGAATAAACTTCTATGACTTAAGTATTATTCCCTTTGTCCATTTGAGACAAAATGGGGAGAAATTTGAGTCTTATGAGTCCATTTTTTGTCATATTTCTAATAAGCTTGATCTTAGTAATTATTTACAGGAATCTGTACAGTTTTATTCAATAGATGTTATTAGGGTATTGGCTTGTAATTAGTCGAGTTATGTAATTTTCTGTTTCTAGGAAATGGGTAGATAGAACTTTGTATAGGAATAGGTTTTTCCTTATTTCTTTGTAGCCTTACGAGTCTTAGATGACTCAAAGGAGATTTTATCTCATATTTCCAAAGGGGGAGATTGAAGCACCTTATACTCTCGACTCACTTGAGTCTACATTGTATAAGTGCTCATCTTGTTTGGAAATTGTGACAAAATTAGAGTCCATTTCTTTAGATTTCAAAGAGCCTCAGAATCTTCTTCTTAAGCCACACTTGATTCATTTGAAGGTATAATGCTCAATCACACACTAGGGTTGCATACATTTTTCATATAGTGTATTATTTGATTGTGTGTGAGTTGTGTGTGGTTAATCTCATTTAAATTGGCTTTAATAATTTTTTGGGAATTTTAAATAATTTTTAAATGTTTTTTTTTATTTAAAACTTGGTTTATAAAAGTTTTGGGGTTATTGTGTAATTACTGGTTTTATGTTTTCATACCTGAAAGTTGGTTTGGGTAGGATCCGAAAGCTCTCTAGAATTTAGGGTGCGTAATTATTTTTAAACACGCGTATGAGAACTTATCTCAGCCCTACACCACATAAGTGTTGGCTATAAGATCTTGAATCTTCAAGAGTCGACATAAAGACTGGAACAAAGTGGAGAAGTTAGCAAACTGGGAAAGCCACATCAACATAAGACTCGCAGAGAAGTTAGAATCAAACCAGTGGGTAAATATTCTAAACTTGTATAGGACTGTTTTGTGTGTATGTGTGTTAAATTGTTTGTAACTTGTATATTTTATTTTAGTGGATTTTTGGTTTGTGACTTAGAAGTCACTGTGGATGTTTCCTCAGTTGGGTGAGGTTTTACCACGTTAAAAATGCCTTATCCTTAATCATTATACATCCCCTCTTCCCATTCTTGCTGGTGTGCTAATTTACAACTTTTAGTTTTGTTTTTCAAAACTTGTTACATAATCTTAAACAAATCCCGTGCATGTTTTATTAAACACATCTTGTGTTAATTCGTTTTAATTTAAAGAAAAGAGTTTCTTCAAAAAACAGTTCGGAGTTACTTCAATAGTTTAATCTTGTATTAAACGACCTAAGTAACAAGTTTTTCAAGACCTTATCCTTGTCATTGGCCTGATCCTGACCAACAGCTAGTAGGTCGGCACTGGTTCTAGGCACCACTGAAGACACATAAGGCATCGTAGAAGATTCTCCAGACCCCTCCACATCATCAAAATCCTCATATAGGTTAGGAGGAGTACCAGGAGCATGCCTTGTGAATAGTTTATAGCTTTCTTCAGTGTCGACCAAATTTAAGACCTCAATCCACCCTCTTTGAAGGATAATTTCTTAGGATATTCAATTTGAGCAGAGGCAGTAAAAATGACCTTCTCCAAGCCTTTATCAAAGGAAACTTTGCCTTTGGCCTTCAGGGTAATAACCTCAGAAGTCAAACCAGTCATTTTAATAGTTTTGGCATGAGTGGTGACTTTTGCAAGTTTCTCATCAATAATTTTGGCCTTGCCTTCAGCAACTTCAACCCTTTCCTTAGAATTTTTTATTTTGCCTTCAGCGGTATTGGCCTTATCATTGGCCTTATTTATCTCTTTTTCCCAAGACTTTTTATTTGACTATAAAGCTCATCGGTACTCTACTAAAGAATTATTTAGACCTTCAAAGGCCTCTTCAACTTCTTTAGGAGAAGAATGCAGTTGGCCACCCTTCTCCATCATCTGGTTAAAATCAACTAGGAAATGCAAATAAAGGCAAAGGATAAGACGGATTCATCATTATAATGAAAGGGACAAACAAGTATAAGAATTTACCAGTGCCAAGTTATGGCAAGCTCTTGCAGTTCGCCTGGACCTGGACATAGGGCCTGACGTAGCTCTATTAGTAGGGTGTGTTATAGACTTAATTAAACCCATGGCCAGTTCAGGGTTAACAGCAATAGAGGCTGACCCAATATTAAGGTCAACCTGTATTTTTCTTACCAACTCCTATTAGTCAATAATATTTTTGGTAGCTAACGCTTGTTGCTCGGCTTGTGTTTTTTAGAACTATTTGTAAGGATCAGGCAAACCTCTCTTTATCCTCTTTAACTCATGCTCTTAAAGTCCGAGTGTCATTAGCACCAATATGACTCTTGTCATTGGCCTTAGACTTCTTCTTGACAACATCAACAACTTTTAGAGGTGGAGATAAGGGACCACCCATCAAGTTGGGCATCTACCTCTTAGTCATATCTACATAAGGAGAAAGAGGAATTTCAAAAATGTCCAAGGACTCAAATGAGGAAAAAGTTCCTCTTAGAATAACTTCAGCACCTCCAGACTCAATAACTGAAGAGGTGGGCACAAGATCCTCCTCAAGGTTGATAGTAATTGGGGACAGAGCAACTGTAGGTCGGGCAATAAAAGATGTAATAGAACTTTTATATTCCAGTAACAATAATGTAGCACTCTGATATTTTTCTCCATATTGGTAGTTCAATCCCCCATAAAAACTTAAGGTCGTTGAGGTTGATTTCCCCTTCCTTAAGGCACCTTTTCTTACTTTCATTTGTATAAAAAAGAAACAATAATGTTAGTCAAACGCATGATGGTGAGTGTGTGTGAGTAATATCACTGAATGAAGGCACTAACGGCCATAGATACAATCTCTCAAGCTTTCTCTCTCTACTGTGTAAAATGATAGAGTTTCAGCTAGGGTTGTAATTATGGATCCTTTTACAAGGTAGATGATGACCTCTATATATAGTGCTTAGGGAGTGTAATGTACCCCTTAAGCATGCAATGAGAAGGTGCATGAAGATCCAACCAGTGCAAGGGTGACACCTGGCTGATCTTATCTCAACAATGATGACCTTAATATTCCCTTATGTGGAGGGAATGATTATATTATAATAGATTTGTCAACGTATTCCAAGCCATACATGTTCATGTAAATGCTCGACTATCTTCGATTGGTGCCAACCTCGACCTAAATGAGTACGAGGTTGGTGAGGTCCGACCCTTGCCTTGTCCGATATCAATCAACCATGAAGACTTTGGCTAGGACAACTGATCGAGGTTGGATATGAGGTGTAACGTCGGCCATGGCTGATTATGTCATACTTTTTGATGATTAAGCCCTTGATGCTTTGTTGGCTTTTAGGTGATAAAGTGTAATGTCGACTATGGCCGATGTTGATGTATGGTTGAACCCATATCCTTGCTGACCTCGGCTGATGCCCAATCGAGGTTGATGTGGGGTTGTCGCTACGTCTGCCAGGGCCGACCTTATGACAGACTATTATAGACGATTATCCCGAGCTTCTACCACCTCGGTTGTGAGTCAGGCTGAGGTTAGTGTCTCTGAGTAGGAAGGTGCACTTTGGGCATATCAATCACCCCCTAGGCCTTAATTATCTATGTGAATAGGTGATTGAGCGGTAAGCAAGGCCGAGGCTGAGTTTTCTTCTGTGATAATATTTCTTTGACATATGTCACCTGCTGAAGTGGGTGTCTTGTCTGTCAAGGCATGATGTTTTTGATTTTCCAATTGGGTTCCCAAGGCAATGATGGGCCTTGGGAAGCGTGCTAAAATGATTGTGGGTTTAAAACCCCTTTTTCTCTTTCTTCTTTACTTCTTTCCTCTATTTTCTCGCCTATGCTCTCTTTATGATTCTCTCTCTTTTCAAGAGCTCTATTATTGCTGCGTTTTTTTTACTTTAATCTTCATCTCCTTCATTTCGCACTCAGTCAGGTACCCTCTTCCACCTTACTTTACCATTTTTAGCCTTTATTTCTCATTTCTTCTTTTCCCGGTAAAGGTTTTAATTTTTCGATGAGTTTTTGAATTTTTCGATGACCTTGTTCTTAGGTGTTCTTAGGGTTCTTGGTTTGAACATCTTCCACCTTTTCTATTTAATCCTTAGTTTAGGTTAAGTTACGTTGTTTGCCTGTTTGTAGAGTCCAAGTGTTGTGTCGTCTGACTTATGCTCAAACCTCTGTATCAGCTCATAGAAGAGTTCCCTTTACTTCGCGAGAAGACCTTAGAAAAAATTAGGCAGATAGAGCTAGCCCAAGAGGAAGCTTGTAGGGCTGAGGCCTTTCCTGTCAAACCCATCTTTCCTGTACCTCTGAAGGTTATCTACCTTGAGCCAACCGAGCCGACTGATCCAGCAGAGGTTCCAGAGGACCCAACACCCATGTTCGAGTCTGAGTCATCTACCTTAGACACCATGTCTATAGACTCTTTCCAAGAGGCTATGGATTACTCGATTAGGCAAGATCAGGTCCCTGATCAGGTCGAGGTCTCGAGCCGTGCCTCATCTCATTAAGGTGCTAGCTCATCACTGTCTTCTTCTGATATCGAAATTATAGGGCCAAGTGTGGCTATTCCCCTCGTTATCGATGTTATTCCCCTGTCGGCCGCCATAGGAGCTGAGTTTTCTTAGAGGTTTCCGGAAGATGTTCCTACACCTGCCTAGGTTGATGTTTCCAGGGATGAAGATGATGGGCATGAGAGCGATATTGACACCCCTGAGGCAGCCTAGATTGAGATATCCGTTAGTGAGTAAGATCTTCTAGCATTTAAGCACCTCTACTCAATAGGCCCCTGTAATACCCCGTACTTTTGACTATATTTATTTTTGGGATTAATTAATTAAATGCGTATTAATTGATAATTAATCCGGGTTATAAATACTAATGATATGCGAATTGGTATTTGATTATCTGCATATATGATTATATATGTATTTGGTATTATAAAATTTGTCGTGGGAATCATATACGGCATTTTAGAAATTTTGTTGAGACGCGTGGGACCGCCGCGTCACGGTATAATATTTTGATAATAAAAAGTGAAATTAAAATCTATAATCTGTATGGTCGTTTTGAGAGCGCCAATGCGTCCGGAAGGGTCGAGATAGTCAGAAAACACTAGCCGGGGGTATAGTTTGGGTCCCGGGGTATTTTTAGGCCATACCGGCAACTTAAAGGGTATTTTGGTAATTTTACATTTTGAGGAATTAAAAGTGACGAAAATTAGAGATGTAAATCTGATGTGGATTTAACCCATTAAGCCCATTAACCAAACCATATAAACCTAGAAAGCTACGTAGGTTATCATTTAGGTTTTCTAAGTTCCCAAATCAAAACCCTAGCCACCTTAAGCCACCATTAGAGAGGAAGCTTGGAGAGAAGAAATTCTGCAGAAAAACATCATCAACCTACACCAAAGTCAGAAATCAAACCAAGGCAAGTGACTTTATTCCATTTAACTTCTGAGAATGTCTTTTCCATGTTAGAAAATTCGGATTTATGGCTTGTTCTTGATAAAACATGAAAACCCATGTAGTTTAGATCATAAAACTTGAGGAATTTGAGAAGGATTGCATGTAGAATAGTTTGGAGACGATTAATCTGATGTTAATACATGTTTGGGTGAAAGAAAAACGAATTAAATTATGGGATTTGATGATGATATGTAGTTAGGGTTCATGTTCTTGAGATATTTGGAAAAAGTGTAGAAAGTTGTAATTTAATTGATGTTAGGATGGATTGATCCCTTAAAAACATGTTAGGATGTGATTATATATGTTTAGTATTGATTATAGACCTTTAAACGATTGATTGGGACTTAGTTTAGAAGATTTGAGGTGTTAAAAATGGAGGAAAACGATTTGGGGAAAAATCTGGGCCGAAGCTGGTAGCTCGTTAGAAGCAGCCCCCAGGTCGTTCGAACGAATTCGTTCGAACGAGCTTCTAACGAGTTGACCGGTTGCTACTAACGAAAAGGGATTTCGTTCGATATCTCGTTCGAACGAGATATCGTTAGAAGGAACAGTTCGTTCGAACGAACTGGGATCTCGTTCGAACAGTCTCGTTCGAACGAGACTTCTAACGAGTTGGCAGAGGGATCTCGTTCGAACAGTCTCGTTCGAATGAGACTTCTAACGAGTTGGCAGAGGGATCTCGTTCGAACAGTCTCGTTCGAACGAGACTTCTAACGAGTTGACAGTTTGGTCCTTTTTGGACTGTTTTGATTTTTGGAGTCCCGGAAACTGGTTCGAGGGTAGAGTTAACATTCTTTGATGATGTAAGGATAAATTTGGGACTTTTGGATTATTATGAGGAGTAAATTATATACGGGAGTTGTATTACATGTACGGTTTGGGTTGAGACGCGAGTGGTTACTACGACGTGAGAAACTATAGCGCGTATGATTATAAATCGGATTAGTATAAATTGTGATAATTATAGTTAGTGCGAGAATGCGATACGTACTACGATTAGAATACGGTATTACTAAGATGTGTGTTTACTTAGTATATGGATTGTGTGTATGACATACCTACCATACTTGCTATCACGTGAGGTTGCGTTCGCTTAGGACCCTCTAATCCTTGTGTGCCTACGGGGGGGATATAGACTGGTACCTCGATGAACATAGGTCATAGAAAGACTTATTGTGATATTAATAAGTCCGCTGATCATGGGAGCGTAGGTATGTGCGTGACCCATGTGATGGTGACTGTGTTCGCCTCCATTATTTGTGATGTTGTTATCGGTAAACTATTCCTGAGAGATTCGGAATATGTAATCCTTATGTACGTGATGTACCGGGATGGATAGCAGAGTATGTGTGCACCACAGCTTAGTTCGCAGGGTGCTTGTATTGTATATTTATGATAGGAATAATATACATTTAAATTTAATGGGAATCCTCATGTTAATGTTGTATAAATATTACGGTATTATTTCGAGATATATAATGAGTTAACTGATAGTTATATATATGGCATATTTAGTAACTGAGTTTACATTAAACCCCTATTTAATTACGAGCGTTGTTATGTTAAATGGAACCGAGTAATATGGGTAGAACCTTTGGCAGTCTAGCTAGTTATGTTGTCACTTAGCTAGTAGTATGGGTCGTTATAGATGGGTACTTACGTTAGGAGTGCACAGTTAGACGAGATGTGAGAATATCATGCGAGTGTACGTCCTAACATGTACTTTGCATTTAATGTTTTAAATGTTTTTAAAGCACTTGCAGGTTTTTAAAATATAACTCCACATTCGGGCTCTGACCCGTTTGCTTTTCAAATCTCTTTTCTTTGTAAAACCATTTTAGGTGCCCAGCCACAAGGACACCAAGCATAGGTTACTCATTCAGGTGACGAGCTGTAGCTGCTTGTGGAAGCTACAGGGATTTGCATGTAGACGCTTCTATCTTTTGGATTCCAGAGTCACCATCTATCAGTTGTAGGGCATGTTGCCCATTTCTTTAGAGACATCTTTATATTTCAGTTTTCAGACTTTAGCATGTTTTATTTCAGTTTCGGTTATTCATTTCAGTTATGGGATTGTAGTAAGGAGTTTTCCTCCAGACTTTATTTACTCTATTGTGATGGTTATTCGTTTTATTTCAGTATGGTGAATGGTGTTATTTATTTATTCATTACACTTGTTGCTTGTTAATCAGACTTTAATTAAAATTTGGCACTTACTTTTTAAATACTAGGTGGATAGTAATAATAAAATGTTTCGACAGTGATGCTATTAACTGAGCCAACTTGGCATTTTGAATTAATTTTATAAAGGAGTAGCTACCCGGTATTTAATTAGTCGGGGTATCACAGCCCCTCCATTAATCTTAGGAGACCTCTGAGGGGTGAGAGGGACTTTGATGGATGAGATGGGGAGATCGGCGTCTATGATCAGATGTTCAAGTTGGGCTTCCGTATCCCTATCCATCCTTCAATCAGAGCCATATTATCCATATAAATTTAGCCCCTTCATAATTATCCCCCAATGCCTGGAGGGTCATGATTGGGGCCATCATCCTTTGGAGGGTTGTACACCACTCAAACCTTCCAGTTAGGGTCTTCACAGGCTGCTATGTCCCTTCCTCTGCCAGAAAACACCCTAGCTACTACCACATCTTAGCTAGGAAGTCAGAGAAGAAGATGTTGTTGGTTACCTAGACCTCTAATCACAACTGGAAACCTCGATATTTCTTTGCATCTGGTGCATGGGAGTTTGGTCCCCATGAGGCTTCTGGAACGTCGGTTCCAAGGACCCCTTAAGGTGGGGGAAGGTCTCACTTGCTGATAAATCCGACCCTGGGCTTAGCCAAGATAATCTTCAAAAGGTTAATGATCTTCAAGATCAAGGGGAGCAGGGTTGGTTAGTTAAATATGAACATCTGATGACCCCCTACTACCTCGCTCAGACAGGCCTAGGGGGTGGCCCATTGACAGAGCTTTGTAAGTACCATTTTTTCATAAGTTCTACCTATTAATTTTCATACCTCTGACATACTAACTCATATACTTCTTTTGCAGATCGCTCTAAAGATATTTCTGACGACCTTTGGGAAATGTTAGCCCCCAATCTAGTAAATTTAATGAAGAAGGCCGAGCATAATACATCCCTTCCTCCTCCCAAATAGAACATCGACACATCCAAGGCCAATGTTACAAAGAAGAGGAAGACAAAAATGGACTCGGAGCATCAGAAGTCAAGTAAAAATTACAAATGGGATCGTGCCATTTCGATATCTTCAGACGATGCCCTTGCAGCTCGTCTTTCTCAGTTGAAGATCAGTGATAGTCTGATTGGCCATGGTCTGAAGGCTATTGATGCCATTGGCTCTGTAATGATGGAGGAATATAAGCGCTTCCTACACTCTCTGGATATCCCTTTGTTGGCTGAGTTTACCCTCCACAGATCAATTCAGGTATTGATTTATGCTATTTTGCTCTTCCAAGTGTAACCTCGGCTATCTTACATTAAAGTGTTTATACATCTGACCTTCTGTTATAGGGTATGTTGTCCATGCATTATTTTGTGGTCTGGACCCTAAAGAAAATGCCCCTGATCGAGAAGGGTAAAGAAGCTCTGAAAGTCCAAGCCTCTTTGAGTGCAGAAGTTTTGATCGTCTGAAGGAAGAGGTGAAAGAGGTCAATAAGCTAAAGGAGGAGGTCCAACAGAGAGATAGGGATATGGCTAAGCTGAAGAAGGACCATGATGAGGCTCTGAAATCTAAAGATGATGCTCTACAGGCTAAGGTCACTGCTGTTATTAAGGCTTCTTTGGAGGACGCCTTAGAGAAGATTATTGCAGATTACAAGGTCTCTGATGAGTTCATCAATTTTGGCTTTGAATACCTTGAAAGAGGTATTAAAGAAACTATCAAGTGGGATGCCTCCAAGGAAAAGGATTCAGGGAGTTTGACTGCCTCAGACTTTGATGGTCTAGGCTTTAGTGACCCCCTATTTTCTCAGGCCTTATAAGAGGTTGAGGAGGCCGATGCTGCTCCTGTAGCGTCTGATCCCTTGGAAGCCATTGAAACTGAAAATGTTAATCCTCAGGAAGATGAAGCCGAGGTGACTAACATCGACCAAGAGGACATCACTCATGCTGTAGATACCTAGGCCTGGTCCTGTGAAGCTTTAAGTTGTAATTTTTACTTCTTTTCTCGTCTGTAATTTTTGTGAACTCTGGTAGCATGTGTTGGTATATTTGATGTGTAACTCTGAATGTTCAGTGGTAAATATTAATACCATCATCCTCAGACTATGTTGCTTCTTAGTGTCTTCTCTTGCATGTTGTTTAAAAGTCTGAGGATAATATACAATGATGTTTACCTTAAGGTCCGAGGTCATCATAAAATGACGTTTCACCTCATAAATTTCACCAATCTAATGGTGTTTAAGGTCTGAGGTTACCATAATATGATGTTCACCCTCATAAATTTCACCAAATTAATGATGTGTAAGGTCTGAAGTCACCATAATATGATGTTTCACCTCATGAATTTTACCAAATTAATGATGTGTAAGGTCTGAGGTCACCATATAATGATGTTTACCCTTATAATTTTCACCAAATTAATGATGTTTAAGGTCTGAGGTCACCATAATATGATGTTTTACCTCGTAAATTTCACCAAATTAATGATGTGTAAGGTCCGAGGTCACCATAATATGATGTTTACCTCATAGATTTCACCAAACTAATGATGTTTAAGGTCTGAGGTCACCATAATATGATGTTTACCTCATAGATTTCACCAAACTAATGATGTTTAAGGTTTGAGGTCATCATATAATGATGTTTCACCTCATAAATTTCACCAAACTAATGATGTTTTAGGTTCGAGGTCATCAAATTATGATGTTTCACCTCGTAAAGCTCACCAAATTAATGATGTTTAAGGTTTGAGGTCATCAAATTATGATGTTTTACCTCAGATTTCACCAAATTAATGATGTTTAAGGTCTGCGGTCACCATAATATGATGTTCACCCTCATAATTTTCACCAAATTAATGTTGTTTAAGGTCTGAGGTCACCATAATGTGATGTTCACCCTCATAATTTTCACCAAATTAATGCTGTTAAAGGTGTGAGGTCACCATATAATGATGTTTACCCTCATACTTTTCACCGAACTAATGATGTTTAAACATAATGCAACAAAAGTATTGACACTGAAATTGTTCTTTTCATTAACATCCTCTTCATAAAAAGATACATGTATTACAAAGAAACAACTGCAACATCATATGTAATATTTCTTCGAGTGGTCATCAAAAGGTTCCCCTTTGAGATTTTCTAGCTGGTAAGTACCAGGCACAACCTCATCGACTACTCTGTAAGGACCATACCAGTTTGGGTGGAGCTTATTTGTCTTCTGCAATGTCTTCTTCAGGACTAGGTCTCCCATAGCTATAGGTCTTGATTTCACCCTTTGGTTGTAGAACTTTGCTATTCTCTGCTGGTAGGCTGCCTGTCTGATCTCAGCATCTTCCCTTCTTTCTTTAATTAGATCCAAGTCAAGTCTTCTCTCTTCCCCATTCTTCTGAGGATCATAGGTCTGAACTCTATTGGTGGGGAGTCCTACTTCTGTAGGGATGACAACTTCTGAACCATGTGCTAGCATGAAAGGAGTCTCTCCTGTTGGCGTTCTTGCGGTCATTCGGTAGTCCCATAACATAGCATATACCTCCTCTGTCCATCTCCCTTTTGCCTCTTCCAAACTCTTCTTTATCCCGTCAAGGATTTTTGATTCGTGACCTCAGTCTACCCATTTGCTTGGGCTCGAACAGGAGAGGAGAAGAACTGCTTGATCCCAACTCTTTCATAATATTTTTCTAAGGAAGAGTTCTTGAACTGGGTTCCGTTATCTGAGATGAGGGTGTTTGGGAGGCCATATCTATATATGATGTTCTTATAAATGAACTGGAAGGTCTTCTGTTCCGTAATCGTGATCATCGGCTCAGCCTCTACCCATTTAGAAAAGTAATCAATTGCCACCACTAAGAATCAATAGTTGTTTGCAGCTCTTGGCAAAGGTCCTACTAAGTCGATACCCCAAACTAAAAATGGCCAAGGTGAGCTAATTGACTTCATAGGATGATGAGGTTGGTGAGGGATAATGGAGAATATCTGACACTTATCTCATCTCTTCACATAAGCAGCTTCATCTTTGGCCAAGGTCGACCACCAGAACCCTTGAGTAATTATCCTCTTAGCTGGAGGACTCACTCCTATGTGATTTGAACAAAAGACCTCATGTACATCTTTCAAGACTTGAGTAACCTCTAAAGGGTGTACACACCTAAGGAGAGGGAGTAAGAACCCCTTCTTATATAAGACGCCTCCTATAATTAAGAACTTGGCGGTCCTGAACCTCAACTTTCTCCTTTATAATTTTAATTCTGGCAGCTCTCCCTATCTAATGTATCTTATGATTGGGTCCATCCATGAGGCTCCCATATTCATATTGAGGTAAGTTCTGTCAACCTCTTCTTCTTCGATGGTTGGCTGGGGCAGGATTTCAACTGGTACCGTTCTTCTTATATCTGTCCTCATTGTTGAGGCCAACCTAGCGAGTGCATCGGATCGATTGTTGTCTTACCGAGGTATCCTCTTTATCTTTACCTCTTTGAAGACTTCTAGCGTCGTCCTCACCCTCTTCAGGTATTTGTCCATCCTTTCATATTTGGCCTTATACAACCCAAGAATTTGGTTGACAACTAACCTCGAGTCACTATGGACTAGGAGTCAGCCAACTCTAAGGGCTTTTTCCAAGAAGAGCCCCGCTATCATGCCTCATATTCTGACTCGTTGTTTGAAGCCTTGAAGTTGAACCTCAACGCATATTCAATGTCGATACCATCCGGTGTTGACACTATTAGCCCTGCTCCGCTTTCGCTTTAACAGGATAACCCATCAACGAAGAGGGTTCCAAACATCTTCATTTGAAGAGAAGTTCCCCTGTGACAGGATCCCTTTCTTGAAGAGGTACCTGTCTTCCTTATTCTCAGCTACGCTTATTCCGGACTTACTTGACCCAACCTCATCCAGACCACAGAAGATGTTACTATCTTGTTCCTCTGAAATCTCTTGACTATTCTCAATCTCATCCCTTTCCCTGGTAAACTCTGCTACAAAGTATGCAAGAGACTGCCCTTTGATGGAAACCCTGGGTTGATAAACAGTGTTATATTCCCCCAACTCAATGGCCCAGGTCATCAACCTGCCTGACTTCTCGGGCTTGTGGAAGACCTATCTTAGTGGGGAATCAGTGAGGACAACCATAGAGTGGGCTTGGAAGTATGGCTTCATCTTCCTGGAAGCATGTATCAGAGCATAGGCTAACTTTTCCATTCGAAGGTAGTTCTGTTCAGACCCTTGAAGGGACTTACGATTGAAGTATACCGGCCTCTACACTCCATCGTCTTCTCTTACTATGGACGCACTAATGGTTGATTCTGAAAAAGTTAGATACACATATAACTTTTCTCTCAGGATGGGCCGAGATAGGAGCAGAGGAGACCCGAGGTAGGACTTTATCTCTCTAAAAGCTTTATCGCATTCCTCGTCCAATTTGAAGAACTTTCTAAGTACTTTGAAAATAGGAAGACACTTGTTCATAGCTCTTGAGATAAACCTGTTAAGTACTGCAACTCTTCCGGTTAGCCTCTGAACGTCTTTGATAGTTTTAGGTGTCTTCATTTCAAGCAGAGCCCTAATCTTCTCGAGATTGGCCTCTATTCCCTTTTGATTGACGATGAATCCAATAAACTTTCCTGATCCTACTCTGAAGACACACTTAGCAAGGTTGAGCTTCATCCTGTATAAATCCATGGTGTCAAAAGTCTTCTTCAGGTCGTCCACGTGAGTATCGGTCTTCCAGCTCTTCGTCAACATGTCATCCACATATACCTCCATGGTCTTGCCAATCTGACTCTCGAACATCTTATTTATAAGACGTTGATAAGTGGACCCTGCATTCTTCAAGCCAAAGGGAATGACCTTGTAGCAATAGGTCCCCTTGTCGATTTTGAACGATGTCTTGTCTGAGTCTTCTGGGTCCATAAAAATCTGGTTATACCCAGAATAAGCATCCATAAAGCACATGAGCTCATGCCCTATTGTGGCATCCATCATTTGATTAATTCGCGATATGGGAAGCTGTCTTTTGGACAAGACTTGTTCAAATCAGTGAAATCTATGCACATCCTCCATTTCCCATTAGCTTTCGGCACGATGATGACATTAAATATCCACTCAGGGTATATGACTTCTCTGATAAACTTGGCCTCTTCAAGCTTTCTGACCTCTTCCCTGATGATATCACACTTTTACCTTGAGTAAACCCTTATTCTTTATTTAATGGGCTTAACGTCTTCTAAAATATTGAATTTGTGGCACATAACATCAGGGTCAATACCCGGCATGTATGCGTGGCTCCAGGCAAAGACACTCTACCTCTTCCTTGATCTAGGTCTTAGGGTTTTGCTGATTTGGATGGTTTTTTCCTACTCGTCCTCATTAAGGACGATGGATTCTACCTCTTCCATGGATTCTCCCTTCTTGAGCTTTGTCTCATCCCTAGGATCAAGGGTGTCGATATTGTAAGTGGTTGTTACCTTCTTACGAGCCTCTCTCTCTCCCACAGAGTTGAAGTAGCATTCACGTGCCGATGTTTGGTTGCCCAGCACTTCCCCTACCCTATAGGGGGTCAGTAATTTTAGAATTTGGTGGACCGTTGATGGCACGACCTCAAATTCCTTGAGGGCTACTCGTCATATGATGAGGTTGTAGGCTGAGAAGACGTTCTCATCCATCATGAAGAAATTAATTTTTCTGGTCAACCTCTTAAGCCATTCATCTCCCATCCTTACATCCATCTCATACATTCCCAATGGATAGACCTTTTCACCGCTGATGCCAATTAACGGATGGTGATATAGTACAAGCCTAGCTCTGCTGATGCCTAAGCTCTTAAAATAGGGCCAGAACATTACGTCTGCTGAACTTCCCCCATCGACGAGGATTCTCTGCACCTCACATCCATGCACCCTTGTAGTGATTACTAAAGGGTCATCGTGTAGAGCTAGGATACCTTTGAAGTCAAGTCGTGAGAATCCAACTATAAGAGTATCCATATATACCTTCTTTATCTTATGTTTAGCCTCTGAAGATGCCAGATTTACAACCTTTACTCTGGTCACTAACTTAGCCTCTGCCACATGAGCTTTGCGATCGGCTACCTCTGAGCCACCCCCTGCTAGTCCTCCACAAATGGTATTAACACCAAAGGAGATCATACTAACCCTCTTCACATGGGCATTATCGTCTTTTGGTAGGAGGTCATGGTCATCCTCATCCTCACCATCGGAGTCCTCAGCTCTTCTTATTGGGGAATCTTCCCGACACCTGTCGTTTCTCTTCTTTTTAGGGTCGTCTCTTCCTCCCTTAGAAGCTCTACCATCGACATACTTCCTGATCTTTTTAGACTTCAATATCTTTTCAATATTATCCTTCAAGGCTAAGCACTTGTCAGTCAGATGACCATGGTCTTGATGGAACTCACACCACAAATTCTTGTTCCTCTTGTGCGGAGGAGCCTTCAGCTTCTCTGGCCATCTCAGGGATTGGTCATTTTTTTATTTCATTAAGGAAGTGTTCACAACTCACAATTAGAGGAGTATAATGTGCAAACTTGTTGCCTGCAGACCTCTTTTTTTCGTCTTTCTTCCTTTGGAATTTTCCGCTGCTACTTCCGTTCTCATCCTCATACTTTGCGGCCATTGCCTCCTCAGCGTTCATAACCTTACCAGTTATTTCTAACAGCTCGGCCATGGATTTTAGAGGGTCGTCCGTAAGCTTCCATAGTAACTTCCCTGTCTACAACCCTCCTATAAGAGCTGTCATAGCTATATTCTCCTCGTAGTCTTCAACCTCCAATTTTTCCTTGTTGAACCTCGTAATGTAGTCTCCGAGGCTCTCATTTTTGCCCTACTTTACATAGAGTAAATGGGTCATCTTCTTCTGAGGTCTTACCCAAAAAAAAAAGTTTTGTATGAACCGCTCGGCCAAACCCTTAAAGTTCTCCATGAAATTTTTAGAAAGAGAGGTGAACCAAATATGCGCAGCTCCCGCCTAGGTGCTTGAAAAATCCCATCACCTCATCTCATCAGGGATTGAATAGATGTCTGTCGTAGACTGATACATATCAATATGATGTATATAGTTGGTACTTCCATCACACTTGGGAGAGACCATAGGTGGCTTGAATTTGGCAGGGGTTGGGAAGTTCACAATCCTTGCCACAAATGGGGATCCCTCTGAGAACCCTCTTTGCAGTGGGTCTCGACTTTTGATGAGGTTCCCTATCTTTTCTTCCAGACATTGGATGGAGTCATTCCATGGTTTAGCAACATCCGCCTGGACGAGGTTACCCCCAGCTACCTTCAAGGGGTGGACTGAGGGTTCCCCGGCTGCAGCACAACATCGACTGTTGACTTCTAGACCACAGTCTCGGCTATATAGGTGTCAGCCATGGCGAGGCCGATGTTCACCATCTCCCCTCTGAGAGCCAACTGCACTGCTTGACCTGGATGACCTCTGCCTCAGATCATTAACTGGGACGAGCCTTTCAAAGGTCGACCCTCTACTTAAGCGATAAAAAGCTGATCCTCTTGGCTGGGCCTCACCAACCTCAGCCCTTATTACTCCTTAACCTCGGCTCTGCTGCAGAGGACATACCGTTTTGTCTAAAACCTCATATGGCTCCCAACAGTCTGCTGGAGCATTATCTGCTTCAACATCATCATACCTATCCTCAGGGAAAGGGTTTCCTTGCCTCCCTAGATGCAGACATCTAGGGTCAACAACGTCCCTCCTCCGCTGAGGTGTAGGTTGGTCCTTTCGCGGTGCCTGGGGTGGTCCCCTGGCCTCTAGATGTGGTTGAACGACCACCTGAGTAATAATTTTCGGTGAGATCCCAGGTGGCCTAATCATATTTTGGCTTAGCTGGGCAAACTATTCCTTCATTGCTTGCTGCATTACAACCAATGACTTCAAGGCTGCTGCCACCTCAGCTATCTCTGAGTGGGGAGGTGCCGGGATGGAACTGGGTCCTCCAACACCAGATGGTGGAGGAGGTGGTGGTAACTCCAGTGCCATATGTTAGGGATAAAGATCTTGTTATGAAAATATGAGAGCTTAAATACTTTAAAAGTACCTCTTTCAATGGTGAAATAGCTTCACATGAAGGGTGAGGCCTAGTTCACAACCAGAGTCTTCGGTGAGGTTAAGCTAGAAAAGGAAGAGATATATCTTCTCATTCCCACAGACGACACCAAAATAATGATGCTGGAAACAACACCACCAGACAATGTGTTGAAAATATCAAGTAAATGATAATAATAGCGATACAAGAGTATATGTATATATATATGTAGAAGGAGGTGAGGAGAAGAGGATGAACACTTAAATGTATGTGGTTCAGCCAATCTGGCCTACGTCCACTGTGAGTGTGTGTGAGTAATATCTCTGAATGAAGGCACTAATGGCCATATATACAATCTCTGAAGCTTTCTCTCTCTACTATGTAAAATGACAGAGTTTCAGCTAGGGTTGCAATTCTGGATCCTTTTACAAGGTAGAGGATGATCTCTATATATAGTGCTTAGGGGGTGTAATGTACCCCCTAAGCATGCAATGAGCATGTGCATGAAGATCCAACCAGTGCAAGGTGACACCTGGATGATCTTAGCTAAACAATGATGACCTCAACATTCCCTCACGTGGAGGGAATGATTCAGTTATAACACATTTGTCCACGTGTTCCAAGACATACACGTGCATGTAAATGCTTGGCTATCTTCGATTGGTGCCAACCTCGGCTTAAACGAGTATGAGGTTGGTGAGGTCCGACCCTTGCGTTGTCCGAGATCAATCATCCATGAAGACCTTGGCTAGTACGGCTGGCCGAGGTTGGATATGAGGTGTAATGTCGGCTATGGCCAATGTTGATGGATGGTTGAACCCATATCCTTGCTGACCTCAGCTGACGCACAACTAAGGTTGACGTGGGGTTGCTGCTACGTCTGCCAGGGCCGACCTTATGAGAGACTATTGCTGATGGTTATCTTGAGCTCCTTCCACCTCGGTTGTGAGTCAGGCCGAGCTTAGTGTCTCTGAGTAGGAAGGTGAACTTTTGGCATATCAACGCATGAGAAATACAAGTCAAAAGAGGAAAAATAATTAGCAAAGTGATAACCTATGCCAGGTCCTGATTGGGGACATCTGGGACCAGTATAAGCCACCCTAGTTGGGAGGGGGCATATTGGCAGTTCTTGATAATAAGACCATAATCCCAATAGTCCTTGTTGTCATCAGGTAGATTTACTATTAAAGCCCTATTGGCTTGCCTAGTCTTCAGGTAATAATTGCTCTCTCCAACAGTGACCCATTTGTAATAAAACATCAACTCAAAAACCCCAATATGGGTCCTATAAAATTTGTTTAACTTATGTACCCCATTCAATACCCTCCAAGTATTGGGGGCTACTCTAGCAGGAACTACTTCAAAATAATGGCAAAATTAAAGAAAAATGAAATTTGGTGGAAAGGTGATACCACACTCTGCTATGAACAAAGTTGGAATCTAGTTGTAAGGATATTTTTCTCATGTCCGAAATGTTTCATTTATTTATGTCGTACGCCGCTATATTTGGCACGTCACCTCACGATCTCACATGACGGCCTCTATTCGAATTCCGAGAATCAAGCATGCATTATCTCCACTAATGAATCCCTTATCTGCATCAACGACTTCACGTTCCTTGATTCTAGGCTCGTAATGCAAGTGGAACGCAAGAGAAGTCAAATCAGTGAAACAAGGCATGATAGGGATGTTCAAGGGCAAATTGGTAATTTTACAGCCACCGTCCGGAGGACTGGTCAACTGGAAAGTTGAAGAGCTTACCGCAATAAAGATACTGGAAGAAACGGCACCTCAATCCGAGCTACGGTGAACAAGTTATGGCCCGTTGAAAATGGAGATATGTTCATTAAAAAGTTTGGAAATTTTTCTAAGTGTTTAAAGCCTTGTTCCCAGCACACTTTCCCGAACCCAGCCCGAAACCAGTTTGGGGGGGCGAACTGATTCGCAGGGGTACCCGAACCGGTTCGGCGTACCTGTACGCTGGATAGAATTTCAGCAGTTTAAAATCGTGGGTCTCTTCATGTATTTCCCTATAAATACCAACTTCGGGAGAGTTGTTTTGCAAGACTTTAGAAGACGTTTTTGAGAGTCCAAATTACTCTAGTCTTCATATTTTTTGAGTCCCAAGACTCATGTTTTGATTCACACAATTGCCAAACCTTTGTGAATCTTTTTGGTAACCCAAGAACACAACTTTGGTTTGTTCAACCCTTGTGGAGAAGCCGTTCTCTTCTTCATTGCTGCCCTTCTGGAAAGGGAAAATTCTAGCCGACAAACTTGTGGAGAAGCCGTTTCTCTTCTTCATTGCAGCCCTCCTGGAAAGGGATATTTCCAGCCGCCGACTACAGAATCCGATACCTGAGGGTAATTCTTAGTCAAACTGTATTTCATTGTAATCCGATTGTAAGCCGTTTTCTTACAAATTATAGTGAAATAAAAGGTTTTGCCCCTTTGGGGGATTTTTCCTGAAATTGTTTGTTTTTTTATCCTGCATGCTATATTTTATTTGATAAATCATCTAGATGCATGTCTTAGGGTTTAACTAAAATTTGGGTTTAATTAAAATTGGTTTTTATTTGAGAAGTCGCAATATTTTCGCTGTAGCTGCACTCTCAAATTGGTATCAGAGCGGGTTACGCTAATTTATTGCGTGATCCTGATTTTTAAAGGATTTTTTTATACAATTTGACCTCTCACGTCGTCAAATTGGTATCAGAGCCTGTTGCACTAAGTTATTGTGTTTTGATCCTGATTTTGCACAAAAATGGCTTTTGATGGTTTTGATGATCTTCGATGTCAAATTTTTGAAAAAATTAATTGGAAAATTCACACGAACTCTTGTTTTAAATCTTATGTTGAAAACGAATCTGAGAGGTGTCCTTGTTGTGAGGGTGTTTGTCACACGTTACATGAGTGTACCACAAATTTAAAGAAGAAATTGAATAAACCGATTTCTCATGTTTCCACCCTTAGTGATTGTGATTCGGAAGAAGAATTTTTTTATGCTTCTAGGCGAGAGTTTCCCATCCATGTGATTAGTGATGATAGTGAAGGTGATGGGAGTGTGGATGAAAGTGAGGAGGAAAGTGTAGATGAGCATGACTTGCAAACTGCTTTCAATGAACTTTATGCTGAAAATTTGAAAACAAAGAAAGAAAATTTGAAATTGAAAGATCAGTTAAAAGAGTGTGCCATAAAAAATAATGATTTTTTAGTTGAAGAACTTAGGGCTCATGTGAAAATTTTGAAAGAGAAGCTTCAGTACGTCGAGGGTGAAAGAGATAGTCTTAGAGCGTTGATGGAGACTATGAAAAAGGAGCTTTTAGAGTTTGAGGATTCTAAACGAGTACTTGAATCTAGGATAGGTGAACTTGAGGTGAAATTGAAAGATTCAAGTAAAGTGAAATTTGATTTGGAGTCTAGGTCTGAAAAACTTGATAAGATTTTAGGCACAGTCGAGATCAAAACGGATAGGGGTGGGATTGGTCTTGAAAAATTTGTTGCACCCATTCCCACACGTGTGAGAGAGCCTCCTAAGTTTGTTAAGAAAGAGGCACCTAAAGTTGTTAGGAAAGCACCCCATAAGAACATTGTGAGAGAACCTTCTAGGATCATTAGGAGAGACCCACCTAGGCAAATTCGGAAAGAGCAACCGATAAATTTGAGGAGAGGGCCACCTTTAGGTAACACACACCGCCCGATTTACACTTGCACACATTGCGGTAGGCAAGGTCATCTTAGGCGATTTTGTTACAAGCTTTTAAATGGACCTAGGAAGGTTAATGAAAGAATAAATTCGATTTCCAAAACCCCCACACTTTGTTACACATCAATTTGGGTTAGAAAATCGGATTTAAAGGCTTATGGTTTATTTGTCCACGATTCCCGTTTGCTTGCACGTGATTCACCCCATGTGAAATCTTTTGGTTGATTGTGATTGCATGTTTGTCATACACTAGTTGTGGTTTCATGATATATTTTTACTAGTGTGATGACTTGTACTTTTTTTATAAATTCTTGTTTTTGAATTTTTTTGAAAAAATACAAAAAGATTTTATTTTGATAAAATTTTGAAAAATCCAAAAAGATTTTTGTTTTTTGTTTACACCGTTTATGGATGAACACTTTGGATGACCAAGTCACAACATCATTCCATTTTTTTCATGTGACTATTTGATAGTGTTTTGAGATAATAGGTCAATTCATCCTTGTGCTTTATAATGTTTGGAGTCATTAAGATGTAATTAAGTGTTACTTCCTACATGTTTGACTCATGTTTCCTTTATTGCACACATGCACGGATTTGTTTGATTATTGTGCTTGTCTTATCACATGTTGGTTGGGTGTTTTCACTTCAATCCTGTCTTTAAAACGAACCTAGCGCGATAATTTTTTATAAGGAAATTGTGCATATAAAAACCGTGTTGTGAGTTTGTGTGCTTTGTTTGAATAACGGGGAGGGGCTGCGAAAGGTAATTATCTATCCTTTGCGCAAAAGCCACCGTTAAAAAGGACCTAAAAAATTGAGGAATTTTATTATCCGAGGTCCAAAGAGGTTAAAAGAGCCCGAAAAAATTGAAAGGCAATAAAAAGATATTCATGCCAAAAAGGGGCCATTTAGGTTTTTGCACCAATTCTCCAATGTTTGAGAATTTAGATTACCTCTAAAAGAATATATATATGAGGGAGTTTGGTTGGAGAATTAAAACGGGTTTGCACGTCCTTAAAATTTTTGAAAATGCGCTATATAGTTTTGGACGTTATTGGTGTGAAAATCATTTGACTTTGATTTGTTGATTTGCATAAAACTATGTCATCTAAATTCAACAAACGTTTACACTTAAGGATACCTTTGATGTTCATTCGTTAGGAGTACACGTATGCATCGTGCACATATGATTGATTGAGTTGATTTACCTATCGAATGTGTTCACACCCATTCATTCCATTTCCATGACTTGGTTGTTTGAGTCTAAATCCATGGTGTGATTTTTGTTTCATATTTGTTCATATTGGTATCTTATTTTTGTATGAAAAATTCAAAAATAGTTTGAGAATATTTGTTTGAGCATCTCCTTGCAAGAGCATGATTACCATATTATTTGATGCCCTGTTTTGTATACCGTGACACCCTGATTTTACTTATTTGATTCATTCTTCTCATCTGTCTATTTGGGGACATCATAAAAAGGGGGAGAAAGAATTATCATATTATGGGGGAGTTTGAATTTTGGGGGAGTTTTTGAGATGTTGCTTATGTTTTTATCATATATTGATATCCATGTTATCTCATTTCAAGCTCGATATGTCACGTGGTATTTGCTTTGTCTCATGTGTGTAGGTACTACATTGATTATCTCTGAATTGCACACCCTGATGAGAAAAGATTTGAGATTACTGAAGATTTGAAGAACAAACGATGAAGACTATTCATTTGTACCTTTTCCAGTTTTGGGTTCATGGGAGGGTAGATTTGTATAGGCAATTTCATCTTTGATAATTCGGATTTTTTATGTATGTACCGGCATAGACATAGGGGGAGATTTGTAAGGACATTTTTCTCATGTCCGAAATGTTTCATTTATTTATGTCGTACGCCGCTACATTTGGCACGTCACCTCACGATCTCACATGACGGCCTCTATCCGAATTCCGGGAATCAAGCATGCATTATCTCCACTAATGAATCCCTTATCTGCATCAACGACTTCATGTTCCTTGATTCTAGGCTCGTAATGCAAGTGGAACGCAAGAGAAGTCAAATCAGTGAAACAAGGCATGATAGGGATGTTCAAGGGCAAATTGGTAATTTTACAGCCACCGTCCGGAGGACCAGTCAACTGGAAAGTTGAAGATATTGCCACAACAAAGATACTGGAAGAAACGGCACCTCAATCCGAGCTACGGTGAACAAGTTATGGCCCGATGAAAATGGAGATATGTTCATTGAAAAGTCTGGAAATTTTTCTAAGTGTTTAAAGCCTTGTTCCCAGCACACTTTCCCGAACCCAGCCCGAAACCGGTTCGGGGGGGCGAACCGGTTCGCAGGGGTACCCGAACCGGTTCGGTGTACCTGTACGCTAGATAGAATTTCAGCAGTTTAAAATCGTGGGTCTCTTCATATATTTCCCTATAAATACCAACTTCGGGAGAGTTGTTTTGCAAGACTTTAGAAGACATTTTTGAGAGTCCAAATTACTCTAGTCTTCATATTTTTTGAGTCCCAAGACTCATGTTTTGATTCACACAATTGCCAAACCTTTGTGAATCTTTTTGGTAACCCAAGAACACAACTTTGGTTTGTTCAACCCTTGTGGAGAAGCCGTTCTCTTCTTCATTGCTGCCCTCCTGGAAAGGGAAAATTCCAGCCGACAAACTTATGGAGAAGCCGTTTCTCTTCTTCATTGCAGCCCTCCTGGAAAGGGATATTTCCAGCCACCGACTACAGAATCCGATACCTGAGGGTAATTCTTAGTCAAACTGTATTTCATTGTAATCCGATTGTAAGCCGTTTTCTTACAAATTATAGTGAAATAAAAGGTTTTGCCCCTTTGGGGGATTTTTCCTGAAATTGTTTGTTTTTTATCCTGCATGCTATATTTTATTTGATAAATCATCTAGATGCATGTCTTAGGGTTTAACTAAAATTTGGGTTTAATTAAAATTGGTTTTTATTTGAGAAGTCGCAATATTTCCGCTGTAGCTGCACTCTCACTAGTGACCCTCAAAAAGGGAATAAATGTCAATGTGACCCTTGGGTATCTCTAAGTTTACCTAAGATGGAATTTTCCTTTTTCCCTAAACTCATTAAAAGAGTTATCATCAACAATGTAAACCACAGTGAAACAGAGGAAAAAATGATAAAATTGAGAAAAAGGAAGGAAAGCTTACAGGGAACTAAGGATTCAGCAAGAACTGAAGAAAAATGGCAGCAAATGACCGCACAGAAAAAAGCTTAAAGACAAAGAGATTGCTAAAAGTTAAAAAAATATCATATAGAAATAAAGAGGGAAACTCCGTACCTATTTATAGGTTGCCTCGAGAAATGGGGAAAAAAAGATTAACTGAACGAACCCTATAGCTATCACTGGCTGCACGCTTTCAAAAGTGTTAAAAGACGACTGTGTCCTTTGGTGATTAAAAAAAGTTTGAATCATTCAAAAAAATGCCATCATCAAACTGTACGCTGAGCAACTTCCTGGGCTAAATACTCCATACTTTCATGCAAGCATCAAACATGGAGCACCGAAGGATTTTATTATATGTAAAAATTATACTCCCATATGTACCAATGATGAATGCATGCTTATCATCTAATGTGTTCGACCAACTTACTTAGATCGTCTTCATAGACCCTTAGTCGGATGGAATACATACCAACTCCAGAAGGTCAACGAACAAGAATAAAAATAGTTACTCTGATGGGAATGCCAGTCAGCATTGAATTCCAAGGGTTTTACTTATTGTACACAGATGTAAATGCATGGAAATATAAAGGCGCTCCATCTTTAGGATTTTTCACCCCTATAAGTAACAACTAATCCCTTAGCTCAAAGGACAACTCGAATCACTCATATGCACACAATACTGAGCTATTGTAAACCCTACAGAATAACAAACAACAGTGGATGTAGGCTATTTTACAACTGAACCACTCTAAAATTCTTGTCTCTTGTGTGTATGGTTTGAGTTACTTATCTTATTTTTATCTGTGATTATAAATTTGGAGTTAGTCCATTTTTAGACATCACAATTCCTAAAAATTCCCCAAAAAATTTAGCAAAACACAAAACATTATTTATCCTAGGAAAATCCCTTTTGGACCCCTTATAAACTCTCAAAATCCCCAATTGGATCAATAACACACTCTCTTCAATATATTTCCTAGAGTAATCAATGGTGCACCCGTACCAGAACCCTCTATGTCCCCAGTGGAACCAAAGGTGCGCCTGCACCAATACCTTTTATGCTTTCCCCAGTAGACCTACTCCCCATAAACTATAACTTTAGGTCCTTAGAACTGACCTCGACCTGCAAAATTGGTTATCCATTTTTAGGTCCTCAGAAATGACCTCAACTCGCTGAATTGGTCATCCCTCTTAGGGTCCTCAGAATTGACCTCAATACACTGAATTGGTCATCCCTCTTAAGGTCCGAAGAATTGATCTCGACTCGTAGTATTGGTCACCCTCTTAAGGTTAGCAGAATTGGCCTCGACCCGCTGAATTTATTCTTTACAACTTAAGCTCCTCAGAATTTACCTCAACATGCAAAACTGGTCATCCCTCTTAAGGTCCTCAAAATTAACCTTGACCCGCTAAATTGGTCATCCATCTTAAGGTCCTCAAAATTGACCTCGACGAGCAGAATCGGTTATCCTAACTTAAGGTCCGCAGAATTGACCATGACCCGTTGAAGTGGTCATCACTCCTTAGGTCTGAATAGACCTCGACCCTCTGAATTGGTCACCCTAACTTAAGGTCCCCAGAACTGACCTCGACCTGCAGAATCGGTTTCCACATCCCTCAACCCAAAGTATCGGTCGCTACAACCCTCGACCCACTGAGTCGGTCATCCTAATTTTTGGTCCCCAGAATTAACCTCGACCCGCTGAATAGGCCGTAACTCCTTAGGTCCTCAGAATTGACATCGACCCTCTTAATCGGTCACCTCCTTCCTCTAGGTCCTTAAAACTGACCTTGTCCCTTTAAATCGATAATTTTTCTCCCCTTAGGTCCTGAGAATTGACCTCAATCCTCTCCTCCAACATCGATGTTGTGTCTATCTTTTAATGGTCTCCACTTGTTCCAAGATCACCCGCCGAGAGGCTCTTTAGACACCCAATTCTAAGACCCCCCAAAGCATCTCTTTAGGTCCCAAGAACTCATTCATTCACCATAAACACCAGGTCGCACTTCGAGTACAGATCTAGAGGTCACCGAGCACTTTTGAGCCCCGCTTGACTTTGGTCAACCTTTCAACTTGAGCAAAGATCAATGAATCCTCTAAGAGCTTTGAATCCCCTTTCCAATGGTCTATCCTGTGTAAGAATCGGCCTCACGGCCCGTACAAACGAAACATTTCACTCATTGATATGGAGACCACCAGGCGCTCCCGAGCCCCGCTTGACTCAACCTGAGTGAAGCTTAATGAATCATCGAAGGGGTCTAAATCTCCTTTCAAATGGTCTGTCCTGTGCGTGAAGTAGCCTCACGATTCGATCGAATGATTTATTTTACTTCAAAGGCACATTAGACTCTTTATATCCCCATTTAACCTTGGCCAACTCTTCGAACTGAGCGAAGCTCAATGAAATCTCAAAAGGCACTGAATTCTCTTTCCAACAGTTCACCCCATGTGAGAATCGAACTTACAGTTCGGATAAACGATCCACTTTCCTTCGAAAAAGCTCTAGTCTAGATACCATCAGGAGCTTTCAAATCCCGTTTGACTTTGGTCAAATACCAGACCCGGGAGTGGCTTAATGGATTCTTAAAGGGTTTTGAATTCCCTTTTCAATGGTCCATCCCGTGCACGAATTTTATTTTATGCCCATTTTTCTGAAAAATTCATTTCAGACTACCTATAGGTACCCCAAGAACCTTGCTTATTGGCAATGTGTCCTTTTCCTTGCCCGTAAAGGCAAGCACCATTCCGATAGGCAGGCCAAGCACCATGGCGATTGGCTCCCCCTTGTCCCAAATCCCACTATAAAAGGTCTATGACCTCACCATTGGAAAAGACCCTCTTAGAAAATCAAAAAATATTCTCCTCGTAATTAGAGCCTTTCCCTTTACCAAAAAGTCCATTTTCCAATGTTCTCTTACCTCACCTCACTTGATTATCCACCTCACCTTACCACATCACCTTCATACCACTACAAAATCAGCACGACATTCCAAATCCAGCAACAAACATCCATAAGGTTGTCCATTTCTCAACCCCTTTTTTTAGTTTACTCATTTTCTAGTATTATTCATCTTATTTTTATTTTGTGCTTTTATTTCATTATCTCACATCAATTAGTCTTCACTCTTTATTAATAGTTTTCCACATAACCTATCTTCATAAAAAACTCCCAAAAGACTAAAAGAGGATTTATCCATAAACTCCCAAAGTGAGACTTCCATCTTAACATTTTTACTTGTAAGGACATAAATTTCCAATTGAGTCCTTGTATTGTTTTGACTTAATTCCGTGAACAAAACTGTGTTTGTAATATGTCATTGGAAGATTTATTTTATCACGATACCACTTGGTCTATGACGTACTGAAGAAATTGAAGACGTTGCGACAAAGCTTCAAATAATTAATCATGCCGAAGTTTAATTGGTGGAAGTTTATTCGTCTTTAAGTTAATTGCATTCCGAGATCACACAGGTATGAATGCATATTGTTAATGAGATTCAAAATTGTTTTTATAACAGATAAGGATGTAATTTTATAAGAAAAAATATTTTAAAATGTTTTAAAAGTGTTTTAAATGTTTTATACTACGTTTTATTCTGATAAGATCGAAATAGAGTTTGACTTAATTGGATATCTTTTGGAAGAAACATTTTAAAGAAAAAGTCAAACTAACACGTGCGTCGTTTAAATGACATCTCTGCTCGTTCGAGCGAGATGACCATGTTGCGCGAACGACTGGTCAATCTCGTTCGAGAGACACATTTTTCGAGGTGCTGCCTTAAAATCTTATTTAAAGCATGGTTTCGTCAGAATTTAAAAGAGGTGCAATCTGGAAAACAGTTTTCAATCCAGTACGAGTTTTGTACATGTTTTTCAAAGGTTTCAAAGTATAAACACATCCTTAGAGTTTGCAAAGATCCGAGTTATCATTACTATATGTTTATGTGACCTTGCTGCACCAAGAAGGCTTGTTCTATACTTGAATATCTGGTTTTACATTGAATAAAAAAGAAGGACTTCTTGTTCGACATCGTAGATGTATCAAAGACATTCGGTGGACACCGAGACATACGTGGACGCGTGTGTTGTGGACAGGTGTCGTGGAAGAAGGACTTTCTGTGTGGGAACTGTGAGAGGAGTTGTTGAAGATCAGAAGAGCGTCAAGACCCGTGGGGATTGAGTCGTTGAGTGAGTCTTTTGTCCGTTCGTTATAATTCCATATTCGTAGTGATTGTCTGGCTTGGGTCGTCCGAGGTTTTTTCCCATCTTGGGTTTTTCCTCGTACATCCCGCGTTATGAGTATTCTCTACTTTACTTTACTTGCTTTAATCACTAGATGCATGTTTAGGATTAATCAGGATAAAATTGGTTTAAAGTAAGAATTATTTTTTCACAACTTGGTTTGGTGCTGATTAAAAGTTGGATAATTTTTTGTGAAAATTGGTTTGATTTGAAACACACGCATAAGGACGACTCTTTCAAATTGGTATCAGAGCTAAAAAACATAATTTATTTATTTTTTGATCCTGTGTGTTTTCAAAGATGAATTTTGCAAATAACGAACTTTTTCAAACTCCTACTTTTGATGGCTCTGATTACACCTATTGGAAGATGAGAATGAAAAGTGCATTAAAATCTGTTGATGAGCGTGTGTGGCTAGCAGTTGAGAAAGGTTAGACACCCCCTGTCACTATTTTAGGTGAGGTAACTAATTTAAAGCCTTTCGAGTATTCTAAGGGTTTGCACATTATTTCTTCACATGGCACCCCGAAAGAATATAATAGAATTATGACTTGTGAAACATCAAAAGAGGCTTGGGATATTTTGACACTCACTCACGAGGGCACTAGCACGGTTAGGGCGTCGAAACTTCAAAATCTTACTACATAGTTTGAGACCATTAAGATGTTAGAGAGTGAGAGTTTTGATGAGTTTTATGCTAGGTTGTCCAATGTTGTTAACTCGTCGTTTAACCTAGGTGAGAAATTCCCGACAACCGTGTCATTAAGAAAATCCTTAGGTCATTGCCTAGTAGGTTTTATGCGAAAGTGACTATTTTAAACTCCTTGGGTAAGTTAGAGTCGAAGAAACTAGAAGAGATTGTAGGTGACTTACAAACCTATGAAATCGACATGATTACCTCCAAGCAAGTGCCTAAGAAAGAAAAGGGTATTCTTTTGAAAACCTGGAAGGAGGAAATGAAATATTTGGATTTCGATTACAATTTCGATATTGAGGATGTTGCTTTGTTGGCAAAAAAATTTAAAAAATTTATGAAATTTCAAAATCAATCGAAAGATGCCAAGAAGTTTGAAAAATTCAAGAACAACAAAGTTGATCCCACCTCTAAGGATAAGTTTGAGAAGCCTAAGAGAGATGAGTCAGATAAGTGTTTTGGGTGTGAAGGGTATGATCACAAAGTTAAGGAGTATCCTACTAGACTTGAGAAAGAGGGCAAGCAACCCATTGTATATAGTTCCACCTTAAGTGATAGTGATCCGAAAGAGGGAGAGAGTTCCCTCATTGAGCGTAACTTTTTTGCATTTATGGCATGTCTTGTGAGCGGCGATGATTCTCTTATAAATGACACTTCCGAGGAGGTTTTAAGTAAATCTCATGTTAGTGAGGGTGAAGAGAGTGACAAAGAGGAGGTAGGTGTGAAAGAATTGCAAGTTGCATTTAATGAGTTGTATGCCGAGATGGTTAAGGTGAAAAAGGCAAATGAAAAATTGCAAGCTAAGTTTAATGAGCGTGCCATAGAAAATAATGATAGTTTGATTGAGGATCTTCGAGAACGAGAGAAGACTCTTAGGGAGAAATTAGATTATGTTGAGGGTGAGAGAGATAATCTCCGAGGTTTGATGGAGGCCTTAGAAAATGAGATTTTAGAGTTTGAGGAATCTAGGCGTCTACTCGAGTCTAGGATTCATGAGTTGGAGGAGAGATTGAAAGACTCATATAGAGTTAAGTTTGATTTGGATGCTAGATCGGAGAAGTTAGATAAGATCTTAGGCACCGTCTTAATTAAGGGAGATAGGGGAGGTATAGGTTTTGATGAGAAAATTGTTCCCATTCCCCCCGCACGTGTGAGAAACACTAGGATGATTAGAAAAGGTCCACATATAGGTAATCATTCCCACCGTCGTTACACTTGCACATTTTTTGGTAGGAAAGGTCACCTTAGGCATTATTGTTAAAACCTTAGACAAGCTCCTAGGAAGTTTAGGAATAAAGTTGCCCCGATTGCCTAAACCCCCATGCGTCGTTTTACACCTACTTGGGTTAGGAAATCGGATTTAGTGGCTTTAGGAATAAAACTTCATGATTCTCGTTCGGGTGTACTTGATTCTTCCCATGCTAAATCTAAAAGATGATAGCGTTGCCTTGTTTGTCATAGTCTAGTTTGCTTCATGATATATTCATTGCTAGTATAATAACTTGTGTATCATTTTGTATTATAATTTTTCATTTGTTTGAGTCCTATTAAAAAAGTACAAAAATATTTTGTTTTTGAGAAAACTTTTGAAAAAACTCAAAAAGATTTTTCTTTTATTTGAGTCAAAATATGTTTGAAAAGACAAAAAGATTTTCGGTTTTCGATTTTTGTTTTTGAGTTTACATGTTTGATGTGTCATATTGGTGTGCTTGGACCCCCATCATTTCATATCCATGTGGCTAGGACATTTGGTCATTATTATCGATGCTTAGAATGATATTAACCATTATTTATATGGGATTGTTTCGAAGTTGATATGCATTTTTGATTCGACTTTGTATATATGCCATCAATGCACACATGCACGAGTTTATATGGATGTTTGACCTCTCTTGCATATTTGAAATTGGTGAAGCATTCTTGTCTCAATCTTTTTATCTATGCGTAAGTAAACTTAAGGAGAAGTGTGCATTTGAGAATCATTTACCGTGAGGATTTAAATTGGTACCTAATTGAAAAAATGATGAGTGATTCACGGGAAAGGGCTGCGAGAGTTCAAACTTAACTCATCGTGAAAGCCACCGTTTAAAAGAGACCAAAAGAAAAAGCAATATGCTAAGAAAAAGGGCCAATAAGATTTTATCTAAGTTGAGAATGCTAGAAACCTCAAAAGAACTTGAAAAAAGTATGTATACATGAGGGAGTTTGGTTGGAGAAAATTAAACGGATTTGAACAACTAATCCTAATGTTGAAATATTGCAATTTGACACTATTGTTTGTAGAATTGTCAAAATTATGGATTTGTGTGCATGTAGTATGTTTAGTTCATTAATCTTACTCTTTAATTTCCATATGGCTATGATAAAGTTTGATGATTTATTGATATCAATTGGAGCTTCTTGATCTTTTCGATGTGTTGAAATTGTGACTCATTTGTTGTAGTTTCATGCCCATACATTCCATATCCAAGTTTGAGCACATAAGTACTATGTTTTCATGTAACTCGCATTGTTAGTTTTTATGCATTTTTGTGCAAAAAGCTTACTGTTTTAGCACTGTTTTGCTGCTGTCAGGCCCATCCAGTGCGATTTTTCTGGAAATTTTTTCACTGGGCAAAAATTTATGATATTTTTGGAAAACTGGGAAAATTTGGCCTGTCGCGAGAAGTCGTTCGAGTGACATTACCATGTCGCGATAAGCCTCATTCGAGCGACGATCTCATCTCATTTGAGCGATGTCCCTGGCTCGTTCGAATAACAGTCTGGGATTTTTTGCTTCGTTCTTGTTTGGAGCTCCCTGGTTATTGTGAGATATTTTTTGGTACTGATGGAAGCTTTCTGGACTGACTGGTTTATATGCAGGTTATATTGTTTCAAAATTGATATTTTGCATATAATTCCGTTTATCACACCTGATTAGTTTGCTATATTCTTTGTGTGATTCTTGTTTACTAACTACTGATTTGTCATTACTTGATCATATTTAGCTAGTTGTTTCATGATTATCTAGTGATTTTTAATTGGTATATTCTCATGCTAGATACTTGATTAAATCGTTTATCTTTTCACCGGATTGTCTATTCGAAACACAAAGGGGGAGAGATGTATGTGATGTAAGGGGGAGATTTGAATGTAGGGGGAGATTTGAGATATGTTAAGCATGTTTTTGTTTACTTATTTTACAAATTGGTATTACAAATTGGTAGTACAAATTGGTATCATTTTGTTTCTCAATTGTTTAACAAATGATTTTTCAGAGTTTATTCATATTGGTATTTATTGTAAAATTGATATCATTTGGATATATATATATTGGTTTCATTTGTTCCACCATACTTCACTAGGTATTTATTTGTCTATTTCATGTGTGTAGGTATGATTCAGAGATTCAAGATTTCAAGTCTACATCACATTCAAACAGTTCATGCTTACCGGCGCTTCATATACTAGTCCATGTCCTGTAATTTTTGACTTTGGGTTTATGGGATGGGATTTAGGCATCATACGACTTGATGGCCCGTCTTAGGCATTTCATTGGTTTAGTTTTGTCCCAGAATAGTCAAAGGGGGAAATTCGTAAGGACATAAATTTTCAATTGAGTCCCCGTATTGTTTTGACTTAATTCCGTGAACAAAACTTGTAAGGACATAATTTTATAAATGCCCGGGGTAGAATCTAGGAATTTTTTGTTTTTCCCTAGATCACAGTTTGTATGTCTGATACTGCTACATTCGGCACGTCAACACGATCATCCTCGACGGCCTTTATTCGAATTCAATGCATCCATTATCTTCACTTGCATTATGCTACATGTGACGTGCTACTCAGCTCATTCCCACTACTCCACTACACTTTATCGGTAAAATGGTTTATTGGAGCTTTAATATTTGCATAAATATTTGGGAAATGTTTTTGAAAATTATTTTTCAAGTCTGGATTAATTTTTATCAAAAGCAGGATTTTTTCTAAGTGTAGAAGCGAAGTGCCTTGAATGACGAGCTCGCTCAAACGACTTTGAATGTCGTTCGCGCGAGATAGGCGTGTCACACGATCTCGTTCGAACGACATCTGTCCTTCGTTCGAGCGATATGGATATCTCGTTCGAACGATCCACCGCCTCGATTTTCGTATAAATACTTGTTGTCCTTTATACGATTTTCAAGTCTTTCTGCAATCTCAAAATTCTGCCAAAACAGTCCAGAATTAGACTTCATCTTTTTAAGGTTTTTTAAACCTTTTTGATTCACAAAATCATTCCCATATATGTGTGTGAATCTTTAAACCTTCAAGAGGATTATTTACTCATCTGGAGTAATTTGTGAGGAAGTCGTTCTCTTCTTCATTGTTGCCCTACTGGAAAGGGATAGTTCCAGCCGACGACATCAGGACCAACACCCGAGGGTATTTTTGTGTCACATATTTTCATTGTAATCCGTGTAAGACGTTTTCTTACAAAATTATAGTGAAAATAAAAGGTTTTTCCCCTTTGGGGGATTTTTCCTCATTTGTGTGTGTTTGAATGTTTTTGCTTGATTTTATCATCATCAATCACACCTAGATGCATGTTTAGGACTTAATTGATAAAAACTGAGTTTAATTAAATAATTTATTTATTTGAACGCAAGCGCACTCTTCTCAAATTGGTATCAGAGCCAATTACACAACTTTACCGTGTAATTTTTTGCAAAACTTTTCTAAGATATCAATTTTCTGAAAAATTGATTTTTGTTGAAAACGAATGTGTTCATAATGGAGAAGTTATATAATAAAATGCGAGTTTTTGACGGGACAAACTATGCATACTGGAAAGCCCGCATGAGATCTGCATTAAAAGCCATTGATGAACGTGTCTGGATTTTGGTTGAAAGAGGGTGGACACCTCCCTCTGTCACTCTTGAAAACGTGACCAATTTAAAACCTGTCACTACATGGACTGAAGAAGAGTTTAAATGGTCATCTTTTAATTCTAAAGGTTTAAGTGCTATTTTTGGGTCTGTCACACCTGATGAGTTCAAATGCATAATGACATGCACCACGTTAAAAGAGGCATGGGATGTTTTGCAACTTACCCACGAAGGAACTAATGCTGTGAAAGAGTCTAAACTGCAAAATTTAACAACTCAATTTGAAACAATCACCATGCTTGAATCTGAATGTTTTGATGAATTTTATGCTAGACTGTCTGATATTGTTAACACTATATTTAATCTTGGTGAACACATTCCTAGTGCTAGAGTTGTTAAAAAGATTCTTAGATCACTGCCTAAGCGTTTTATCCGTAAAGTCACTGTGTTAAATTCTATGGGTAATTTAAATATGCTTAAATTGGAAGAACTTGTAGGAGACTTGCAAACGTATGAAATTGATATGTTTCCTAAATATGTCAAGTCTAAAGATAAGGGAATTGCACTTAATGCCCAGGAGAGAAAGAGTGAGGGGTCGACAAGAAAGAGGGGAGAGTCATCTAGAAAAAGAGAGACAGATACGTCAGATTCTGAGTGTGATTTTAACTTAAATGATTAGGCCCCAATTGCTAAAAATTTCAAGAGAATTCTCAAATTCAAGAAAAATTATAATTTTAAAGATAAAAAGGAGTTTGAGAAAAATAAGTTTGAAAAGAAAAATGAAAAAGATTTTAAAGACCCTCTTTAGAAATAAAGTGAGAGATGATTTGAGTGCGACAGTAGGGGTCATAGCACTTTTGAGTGTGCTACTAGGCTGAATAGAGAAAAGGGCAAAGTTATCCTTAATGCTACCCTTAGTGATGACAGTGAGGTCGAGTCGGTGGATTCTGGAGATGAGTCACCGCATTCATGGCTAGTCATGTGAGTACTTCTAGTGCTCCTCATGATGACGAGGATGCTGCTTCATAGGGACACCTTGACAATGAGATCGATGTGAGTGAGGGGGAGGATGACACAAGTGAGAGCGAGAGTGATCTTCAACGCGCCTACGTTGAGATTTATTCTGAGTCATTTAAAACTAAAAAGCGTAACAAAGCATTAGTTCTTAGGATCAACGCTTTAGAGGAAGATTTAAGAAAAGCAAGAGAGAGAGAGTCCTCCACCTGCACTACCTTAAGAGAGAGAGAGAGTGTGCCTGTGTTGAGAAAGAGAGTTTGTTTAGAGAGAGAAAGAGTTATTTTAAGAAGGAGAAAGGGGACTTGACTAAACAAGTGGCTAGTCTTATGAGTGAGTTCCATTACTCCGTGGAGACTCAAAAGAAACTTGAATCCCTTGTAGCCCAGCTTACTCATGATCTAGAGAGAGCACGGGAAGTCAAGGTACAAATCGTGGATAAATCTGGGAAGATGGGAAAGATGCTCCTCGGCCCCTCTTTAGGTTTTAGTGATAGGAAGAAAATAGGTTATGACGGTGCTTCCATGTCCCAAATTGCACCTGGACCAGTTCCTGAGTTTACTACAACTTCTTATGGCCATCGTCAAAAACCTCGAAGGAGAGTTCGACCAAGAAAAACAAAATTGGTTTAAAGTAAGAATTGATTTTTCACAACTTGGTTTGGTGCTAATTAAAAGTTGGATAATTTTTGGTGAAAATTGGTTTGATTTGAAACACACGCATAAATCCCATTCTTTCATTACTTTTAAAACACATTTTCCTTAAAAACACATAAAAGGAGTCCTAAATTTGGATTTATGGGTTAAACCCCACCCTTATGCTATTTTTGAACTATGTAGACTTCGATGCTTCTTGGGATACGTATGCATCTTGGGTTTGCCCCGAGATTCGAGTCCTCCCCTTTTCATTTTATATATCTTTTCATATCTATTTTGTGAGTTCTAGAATCCTTCATACTTGTGTCTTGTCCGTTGTGGACATTCACACTTTCATAGCTATTTGTGTTTTGGTCAACATTTATATCATATTATATATCATTATTTTTGGGTACACTCCTACGGATGAGTCCATTCCTTCCATCCCATGATGCGAGTTGTATAATTCCATTCTCCCGTTATTTATATTATACATATGTACACAAACATCACAGAGAAAAAAATGAAAAGATTAATATTATCCCATGAGAGACCGAAAGGGCGGAATGGGTGCCTAACACCTTCCCATTCTGTAACTTAGTCCTCGTACCTTATAATTATTTGGTTTTGCATGCATCAGTATGCCGTTCTCTTGAGGCGGCGACATTCTTTTGCCTATTTTGAGCAAAATAGGATGACGACTCTATCTCTTTATGTTAGCCCCATTTGACGATGGATAATTTCATATCCTAGGTTGGATTGTGAAAAGGGAAGATATAGATATGGAAGAAACTTTCTTTCCTTCCTTCTTCCTCCCCATCGTCCCGATATTCGAGGCCCCACGCGCCAGAGGAATCTGACTCGGATGGACACTCATTGGAACACTTGCAGTCTCCCATACATTGTAACTCCATTGAGTCCTAAACTATGATAAGGAACCCTCAGAAAAGTCCAAAAGTTACTTCCTATATATCCTTTGATTAGTAAAAATGAGCACAAACACCTTAGACCTTCTTGATCAAAGCCCAAGAGGTCCACATATTGTAATATTCTTATTTTTAATCTAATATACTAAATAACACTTTTCACAGTAGATGTAGGATTTTCAACTTAAGTACAAACTACTTTATATCCTCGTTTATCACTTTGATCCTTCTCCCCACTAACCCGCCTAAGGTCCTGTGGGGAGCACCTGTTGGGTCTGAGGTCTCAAAAGATTTTAAAACCCACCATCTACGATGATCGAGATAACATATCTTACTATACTTTAGCCAAGTGGATTCAGGTTCCTTTGAATAGATGGAACATCCATTATAACCATGAACAAATTAACCAGAGAAGGTCCCATAAGTAGGAAAGTCATGGATCACCCATAACAACATTGCTTTAAGTGTGAACTTTTCAACCTTATGAGAGTCAAACACCCTCACGTCCAAATCACAACACTTTCATTTCTTTAATTAACGGGGCTAAGAAAATATCAATATCGTTGCTAGGAGCCTTTAACCTAGGATTCAACAATGACAACAATATGATTCCTTTGAAAATTCAGGGGGACGTGTGTTTAAAATCTATTATATGATTGAGTCAATGGGATGACGTACGATATTCCCACCCACCTTGGTTCAAGCATGTCATGGCCTCTTCTATCCACAATATAGTGAAAAATATTTTAATTGTGGCCCAAGGGGAAAATACTTTAATAACTTATGTGGAACGTACTAGCAATTGTGAAATTTAATGCGCTTGTTATTTTCACTCTCACAAACCGTAAATCTTGGTTCATTGCATACTGAAAAATTATCATTTAGTTCGTGTTCGTTGCGGTACAATATGCAATCATAACTTTATATATGCTAGATTTGTGATTCAAACCAAAACCCTTCAAGATCTTCTTTATGGTCGAATGATTATCTAGTAATGTGTTCTCATTCAGGATAATGTCTTTAGCTCACTTAACTACCTCGGTTATGCTATTTCCTCACTTAACGTGTTCTTCAAATTATGTAAAATGATCATGGCAAGCAAATAATATCGAGTGATCTTCGTCGTAATTTCTATAAAAAGTTCTAGCCACAATGACTTTTAATCATATATATTCCCGATCTTCATGTAATTCAACATTAAATTGTTCATTAACTTGGTCATAATGAATTTTATCCAAATACATATGATATGCCCTGAATATACCCCCTCGGCTCAGAGACATCAACCTCGGCCCATGAGGATGGCCGAGGTTGGAGGTGTCCCAGCTCATCAACCAGCGGTCTTGTCCCAAGAAAGGTCGGCTATGTACCAGCCGACGTTCCTGCTACCTCGACAAGTGAGGTCATCCATGATCCAGGGGAGGTTATCCACCTGGTCATCCAAGGATTGCAACCTCGGCTCGGAAGATGAAGAGGTTACCATTAATCAACATCAATCTCGACTAGGGATCAACCGACGTTGCTGCTTTGCCACCGGCCAACGTCATTGCTCAACATGTCATACTTCGGCTCTCCCACTGAACCAAGGTCACCACCTCTTCCTCTTCCAGGCCGAGATTGTGACCAATCACAAATGGCCGAGCTCTTCTATATGTGGGTCTAGGAACACGTGTACACAAATCAATTATAACCGAATCATTCCCCCCACGTTAGGGAATATTGAGGTCATCATTATCTACATGATATCAGCTAAGTGTCATTCTCATACTGGTTCGATCCTCATGCACATACTCATTGCATGCTTGGGAGGTACACTACACCCCCCAGGCACTATATATAGAGGTCATCCTCTACCTTGAAAAGGATCCGAAATTGGCAACCCTAGCTGAAACTCTGTCTAAATATACACTAGAGAGAGAGAGAGAGCTTGAGAGTTTGTATCTATGGCCATTAGAGCCCTCATACAGTGATATTAATCACACACTTGCACAGTGGATGTAGGCCTGATTGGCTGAACCACTTATATTCCGGTGTGAATCCTCTTCTCCTCACCTCTTTCTACTATATACCTTTATACCGCCATTGTTAACACTGAATTGAGCTTACAAACATCTTGAAGGGTGGTGATGTTTCCAGCATCATCATTTTGGCACCGTCTGTGGGAACGAGAAGCCGTCTCTTCCTCTTTATTCGCCTAACCTCACTGGAGACTCTGGCGGTGAACCGGGCCTCCCCCCTCGCGCGGAGTTGTTTCACCATTGAAAGAGGTCCTGTAAGTTATTAAGCTCATTTACTATACCAGCTCTTTTGTTCTAACACATGGCACCGGAATTACCACCACCTCTTTTGCCGCCTGGTGCGGGGGGACCTAGCTCCAGTCAGGCACCGCCTCAGTTTAAAATGGTGGAGGTGGCCACATCCTTGAGGTCTTTAGCCGCAACACAACAAGCCATACAGGAGCAATTTGTACAGCTCAACCAAAATATGATGAGGCCACCTGGAGTCTCACCGAAAATGATCACCCCGACGGCTGTTCAGCCCCATCCTGATGCTAGGGGACTACCCCAGGCACCGCAAAAAGACCAACCTACCCCACAACGGAGGAGAGACGTTGCTGACCCTAGGCGCTTACGCCTGGGGAGGCAAGGAAACCCTTGCCCAGTGGACCGGTATGATGATCTAGAGGCGGAAGACGTCCTAGAAGACTGTTGGGAACTATATGAAGTTTCTAACAACATAGTTCGTTCTGCCAATCGGAGCCAAGGTTGTGGAGGCCTAAGGGGTGACGAAGCCTAACAACGAGGATCAGCTTTTGATCGACTGAGCAGAGGATCGACTTTTGAAAGTCTAGGCCCGGTAAATGACCTAAGACATAGGTTATCAAGGTCGAGAAGTGAAGCTGGATCGCAAAGGGAAGAGGTGTAACGCCGACCTCATCAAGGCCGACCTCTTGCAAAAAGAGGTAGAGACCAGGATGAGGTCAACAACCGACGTTGTGCTGTGGCTGAGGAACCCTCAGTCCACCCTTAGAGATGGATGGGGACAACCTCGTCCAGGCCGACATTGACAGGCCATGGAACGACTCCATCCAGCGTCTTGAGGACAAGATAGGAGACCTCATCAAAAGTCAGGATCCAATGCAAAGAGGTTTCTCCGAGGGCTCTCCGTTCGTGGCTAGGATAGTAAGCTTTCCAACCCCCGCTAAGTTCAAACCGCCCATGGTGTCTCCCAAGTATGACGGTAGCACCAACCCTGTACATCACATTGAGATATACCAGTCAGCGGTGGACATTTATTCAATACCAGATGATATGAAATGTCGGGCCTTCTCTGGGACTTTGACAGGAGTCGCGCACATCTGGTTTACTTATCTTCTAAAGAATTCAAATGAGAACTTCAAGGGCTTGGCTGAACGGTTCATTCACAATTTCTGCTTTGGGGTATAACCTCAAAAGAAGACCACCCATCTGTTGTACGTCAAACAAGGCAAGCATGAGAGCCTAAGTGACTACATTGCCAGGTTCAACAAAGAAAAACTTGAGGTTGAATATTACGAAGAGAATATTACCATGACCGCCCTCATAGGAGGTCTTCAGAAGGGAAAGTTGTTGTGGAAACTTGCGAAAGACCCTCCAAAATCCATGGAGGAGCTATTGGCAACTGCGGGGAAGGTCATGATTGCTGAAGAGGCCATGGCTTCCAAGTATGAGGACGAGAACGGTGGTAGCAGCGAAAAGTTTCAAAGAAAGAAGGATGGAAAGAAGAGGTCGACTGATGATAAGTTTTTGCGTTATTCCCCTCTTACGGTTAGCTGTGAATATATCCTCAACGAGATCAAGAATGATCGATCCCTAAGATGGCCAGAGAAGTTAAAGGCTCCTCCACATAAGAGGAACCAGAACTTATGGTGTGAATTCCACCAAGACCATGGCCATATAACAGACAAGTGCTTCGCCTTGAAGGATGAGATTGAAAAGATGTTAAAATATGGAAAGATGAGGAAATATGTTGATGGTAAGGCTCCTAAAAGCGAAAGAGATGACCCTAAAAAGAAGAGAAACGATAGATGTCGTGATAATATCCCAACAAGAAGAGACGATGATTCAGATGGAGATGATGAAAATGATCTGGACCTCCCACCAAAAGATGACAAAACCCCAGTGAAGAGGGTTGGTATGATCTCCTTTGGTGTTAACACCATATGCGGAGGACTTACGGGGGGTGGCTCTGAAGTGGCTGACATAAAAGCTCATGTGGCGGAGGCCAAATCAGTGGCCAAACTTGAAGTGGTAAACCTAACGTCTTTTGATACTACGCAGAAGAGAAATAAGGTGGACATGGATACTCTAGTAGTTGGGTTCTCCCGACTCGACTTTAAAGGCATCCTAGCTCCACATGATGACCCTTTGGTGATCACAACAAGAGTTCATGGGTGTGAGGTGCAGAGAATTCTCGTAGATGGAGGATACTCGGCAGATGTGATGTTTTGGCCTTGCTTCAAGAGCCTAGGTCTTAGCAGAGCTGGGCTGGTACCCTATCATCATCCGTTAATGGGCTTCAGCGGTGAAAAGGTCCATCCATTGGGCATGTATGAGATAGATGTACGGATGGGTGACGAGTGGCCTAAGAGGTTAACCCAGAAGATTAATTTTTTCGTTATGGACGAAAACGTCTTCTCGGCCTATAACCACATCATAGGAAGAGTAGCCCTTAAGGAGTTCGAGGCCGTGCCGTCAACGGTCCATCAGATGCTAAAATTCCTGCCCCCTATGGGGTAGGGGAAGTGCAAGGTGACTAGACTATAGCACGAGAATGCTACTTCAACGCAGCTGAAGAGAGAGAGGCTCATAAGAGAGAAACTACCACTTATAACATCGATACGCTTGACCCTAGAGATGAAATAAAGTTAAACAAAGGTGAGGCCACGGAAGAGGTAGAATCCATCGTCCTCAATGAGTATGAGCTGGAAAAAATCGTCCAGGTCGGCAAAGCCTTAATGGCAGAAATTAAGGAAGAGCTGGTAGACTTCCTGAGGAAGAGGCAGAGTGTCTTCCCATGGAGTCACGCGGACATGCCAGGTATCAGCCCTGAAGTTATGTGCCACAGGCTGAATATGACTAAGGATGTTAAGCCAATCAAAAAAATACGAAGAGTATACTCCAAGGAGAAGTATGACATCATTCGAGAAGAGGTTCAAAAGTTGGAAGAGGCTGAATTCATCAGGGAAGTGATATATCCGGAGTGGTTTTCAAATGCAGTCATTGTGCCCAAGGCCATTGGAAGGTGGAGAATGTGCGTAGATTTTACTGACCTGAACAAGTCTTGCCCAAGAGACAGTTATCCCCTACCTCGGATCGACCAGATGGTAGATGCAACTTCAGGACATGAGCTCATGAGCTTCATGGACGCGTATTCAGGATACAATCAAATCTTCATGGATGCTGAAGACTCAAAAAAGACAACCTTCATTACTGACAACGGGACGTATTGCTACAAGGTGATGCCCTTCGAATTGAAAAATGCAGGGGCAACATATCAGCGTCTAGTGAATAACATGTTCGAAGACTAAGTAGGCAAGACCATGGAGGTATATGTAAACGATATGTTGATGAAGAGCTTAAAGGCCTGCATTGGCAGACTTGGAAAAGTTCTTCAATACCATGGACCTGTACAGGATGAAACTCAACCTGGCAAAGTGTGTCTTCGGGGTAGGAGCTGGGAATTTTCTTGGATTCATCGCCAATCAAAGAGGAATAGAGGCGAACCCTGAGAAAATCAAGGCTTTACTCGACATGAAGACACCTAGGAGTATAAAGGACGTTCAGAGGCTCACTGGAAGAGTGGCTGCGCTCAATAGATTTGTTTCCAGGGAGATCGACAAGTGTCTCCCATTCTTCAAGGTGCTTAGAAAGGCCTTCGAGTGGGACAAAGAGTGTGATGAGGCTTTTGATCAACTCAAGTCGTACCTTGGGTCTCCCTTACTTTTATCTCAACCAATAGCAGGAGAGAGGCTGTTTGTTTATCTAGCGGTCTCTGAATTGGCTATAAGTGCGGCCATTGTACAAGAGGACGTTGGGGTTCAAAGTCCCATATACTTCAACAGTAAGGCCCTTCAGGGATCCGAATAGAATTATCCTCACATATAAATGTTAGCCTACGCTTTGATACATGCCTCTAGGAAGATGAAGCCCTACTTTCAAGCCCATTCTATGGTCGTCCTCACGGACTCCCCACTAAGACAGGTCCTCCATAAACCTGAGAAGTCGGGAATATTGATGGCGTGGGCCATTGACTAGGGGAGTATGACCTTCCCTATCAGCCTAGGATGACCATCAAAGGGCAGGCGCTTGCAGACTTCATCGCAGAGTTCACATGGGAAGAGGTCGAAGTTGAGAATAATTAAGAAATTGCAGAAAGGTTAAACGTGAACTCTTTTGGGATCCGGAAGAGGTTGTATTCAGGGGACCAGGAACAGAATGGACGAGAATGAGGATGACCGGTACCTCTTCAGACAAGGAATAATGTTAGAAGGTGGCTTCTCATCAGATAGAGACATTTGTAACCTCCTTATCGACAAGTCCTCTTGCGAAAGTGGGAGCGGTGCGGGGTTGATACTCTCAGCCCCGTATGGTACAAACATCGAATATGCCCTAAGGTTTAACTTCAAAGCGTCAAACAATGAATCAGAATACGAGGCCATGATAGCAGGCCTCTCTTTGGCAAGGACCATTGGTACAAAACTCCTCCTCCTTCACAGTGACTCAAGGTTGGTTGTTAATCAAGTATTAGGAGTTTATGAGGTCAAGGACAAAAGGATGGCCAAATACCTGAAGAGGGCGAGAACGATATTACAAGGCTTCGAAGAGGTAAAGATGAAGAGAATACCTAGACAAAACAACAATCATGCAGATGCATTAACAAGGCTAGCTTCAGTAACGAAGACATATATCAAAAGGACGGTCCCTATTAAGATCTTTCCCAGAGCAACCATCGAAGAGGAAGAGGTCAGTAACCCTTGCCTCAATTTGAACCTAGGGGACTCATATATGGACCCCCTTATCAGATACATCAGAGAGGGGGTGCTACCGGAGTCAAAGTTAGAGAGGAGGAAATTGAGGTACAGAGCTGTAAAGTTTTCAATAGTAGGACATGTCCTGTATAGGAAGGGATTCCTATTACCTCTTCTCAGATGCATTCATCCCACCGAAGTTCCCCACGTCCTACAGGAGGTACATGAGGGTTCTTGCTCCAGTCACATCGGAGTGAGACCTTTGGCCAAGAGGATTTTCACGCAAGGATATTAGTGGCCGACCTTGGCAAAAGATACTACGGCTTATGTGAAGAGGTGCGATAAATGTAAAAAATTCTCCACAATCCCCCATCAACCTCATCATCCTATGACGTCTATCAGTTAACCTTGGCCATTCGCAGTATGGGGGATTGACTTAGTAGGGCCCCTGCTAAGGGCCGCAAATAATTTCTGATTTCTGATAGTTACAATTGATTACTTCTCCAAGTGGGTAGAGGCAGAGCCGATGATCACGATTATAGAGAAGAAGACCTTCCAATTTATTTGGAAGAACATCATATGCAGACATGGCCTCCCAAATACCCTAATTTCGAACAACGGAACCCAGTTCAAGAATTCTTCCCTAAAAAAATACTGCGAAAGAGTTGGGATAAAGAAAATTTTCTCTTCTCCTGGCCGACCTCAGGAAAAACAGTCAGACCGAAGTCACCAACAGAACAATCCTCGACGGGATCAAGAAGAGGTTGGAAGAGGCTAAAGAAAGATGGATGTGACAACCTGTGATCTGAAATAAGGGGTGGCCAGCCCGATACTCCAACATAACGGAATCATGGATGGAATCATTCTCAACATCAACATCAATATAACGAGTATACGGGAAAACCACCCAATGATTCAGAAAACGGGTTGCCAAAAATTTTGTTTTATGATAAGTTAAGAAAATAATTTAAACAACCCATTTTAAAAGAAAGTGTAATTCCAAGAAAACTTATATTACAACCATAACGAATATACAATAAAAGGCCCGAGTATGCTGTCGGTCAACAGTTTCTTACAACGTATTAAAAACAGTTTAATAAATTACATAATACATTCATTAAACAGTTACAAAGGTTTGGTCCACACGCCCGAGTGAAAGACCCGATCATATCTAGAATACAAAAATGAATTCGTCTAACAACATATCCCGAAATTATCCGCAAAGCATTATGGTTCCCCAAAAGTATCTAAAGTAGAAAAAATCAGAACGGGCGTCCTTGCGGAGGAGCACCTGAGCGGATACAAGTTTCATGCACAACAAGACAAATAAACGGGTCAGGGCCCGGTTTTATATGAGTACCAGATGAATAATAAGCATGACAGTTAAGAATAGTTAATCATGAATGATCAGGATGAGAATCTAACAACCTAATCACAAAGCATAACAATACAATTTAGATGATTATAACTTTTATTAACTTATGCAAGGGAATATAATTAGACATCATAAATTAAAAGTCTCCATCATTATTCACCATTTCATTTCATTTTCCCTTCCTTAACAGGAATATAATTACCATCATATGCACTTATAGCATTTCTTATATTTCAAGTCCCACTTGAATCAGAATGGTTATATTCTCATACATATAACGATTCTAAGATCGTCCCTCCGAGTTTTCCCACTGGGCGCGACCCTAAATGACTATCATCTTCCAGGGCCCATCGAACAAGACAACCTGGGAACCTAACGCACGTCGGGAAGTGGCCATATGCCTACGAGTGAGTCATAACCACACCCGAAATTACCACACTAGCGCAGAATAAAACATATAACATTCCCGCATATGGCCGAGGACTATAGTCTCCCGGCGTTCATTAGTCAGGGGGCATCACCTCATGCGCGAGCTTCCGTTATGATAGCATTTAGAGAGGTGTGTTTAAGTAAATTAACATTTACCATTTAAATCTCATTTTTTCATTTTCATTTTTCATAGATATGTTTCATTTTATTTGAAACCATAATCCTTGAATATTCTCATTAATATTCATCATATTTTAACTCCCGAATTATTCTCCAAGTGATCACAATAATTCAACAAGTCCCAAGGTTTTATATACCTCATTAGAGCCCCTAGAGTCTCCAAGTATGGGCCTACAACTCCTAGATGCCTAGCAGTTAACTAAGGGAAAGAAAAAAACCCTAAGCTCAATTTGTATACCTCCGGAATAAGCCCCATTTAACCCAATCCTAATGTAGGGTAGTGACTTAACTCAACTAAAACTCTAGGGCTCTAAGTTTACTTCATTCAAGAAGGTTCCTAGGTCCTAAGCCTAAAGAAAAAGGATAAAAATTGAGTTGGAAAAATCAACTCAAAACAGCAGGGTCCGAATCGATTCACCCAAAAAGCGAATCGGTTCGGAAGATGAATTCAACTTTTTGCTTCAGCCGAATCGATTTGTCCTTAACCCGAATCGATTCAGGTTTGCAGACCTATAAACTGCCCCTAAGCGAATCGATTCGCCCTATAGCCGAATCGATTCTCCCCTTCAGAAGGGCCAAGTTTGGCTATGAGTCTTGGACCCCTAAATTTCCCCAACTCCAATCTACCCAAACTAAGATCATTTATTGCAATCGACTGATTATTAATGCACCCAATAACAATGATTTACACCAATACCCATCCAAATCAACCTCCAAGGATTCAATACCCATAAATCCATAAAAAACCTAACTTTGTTAAACCATAAATAATACCCGACTATCAATACTAATTATTCATCTTAAATCACATAGTAGCAAGTAGAAAACTTGCCTCAAGCTTGCAAATTCATATTTGAGGAAGACGAATGCAAGATCAATATCCAAATCTTCAATCTCTCTCTTTCTCCACAAGTTCTCTTCTTCTCTCTTTCTCTCTAGCTCAATAATTGCACTTAAGAGAAATAAAAGACTTAGCAAGACTTAAAAATAGTATCTTAAGTCTAAACTCCAACTTAAATGATTAATACCGCGATAAAATGACTCGCAACTACACATTTAAGCTAAAATCAGTCAAAAGTGTCCGAAACCTCAAAATACAATATGGCACTTATTTCGATTATCTCGCACATTTCGGGACTAACTACGCCCTCCAAATTATCATTTGGAAAGTTTATAACTCATTTCAAGTTTCGGTTTCATATTAAACCATAAATTTCATTTAAATCTTATAACATAATAAAACACAACATGGTGATATTTACTTACACATACAGTAAATATGCAACATTTTAGTAAATATTAACTTTAACTTATTCCATTAATATTTACTCTATATTCTAACATTTTATATATAATTACTTCACACAGTAAATAAATATAAACTAGGTTCTCAAAATCGAGGGTTGTTACATACTCCTCCCCTTATGAGGGAATTTTGTCCCCCAAATTCAAGCGTACCTTGTATAAAGAGATGCATATACTTTTCCCGCATATCATCCTCGCATTCACATGTTGATTCCTTGACATTATGATGACTCCATTGGACTCGCACCAAGGGCACCACTCGAGACCTCAATTTCCGTTCCCCATGCTCAAAAATAGCAACTGGTTGTTCTTCATATGAAATGTCGGGTTGCAAGTCGATATCCTCAAAAGGGATATGCCAAAGGGCACCTTCACACCTCTTATACTTCTTCAAAGATGGAAAAATAGAACACATCATGGATTTGTTGTAGAGGTTTCGATAAGGCAAGTTGATACGCCACTAGACCCACCTTAGCAATAACTGGAAAAGGTCCAACAAAACGCATCGCAAGCTTTCCTTTCTTCCCGAAACGCTTGATACCTTTCATGGGTGACACTCGCACCAAGACTTGGTCCCCAATCTCTAACTCCATGTGCCTCCTATTTGCATCGGCATAACTCTTTTGGCGGTCTTGAGCTATCCGAATGCGATTCCGAATGAGTTCAATCTTAGAATAAGTATCTTGGATCATTTCAGGTCCAAGGAATTTATTATCCCCCACCTCCAACCAACATGTGGGTGATCTATAAGGCCGGCCATAAAGTGCTTCATAGGGTGCCATTCCAATAGTAAATTGGTACGAATTGTTATAAGCAAATTTGACCAAAGGAAGATATTGTTCCCAACCACCTTTGAAATCAAGCATACACATACGGAGTATATCCTCTAACATTTGGTTTACTCTTTCAGTCTGACCATCTGTTTGAGGATGACAAGAAGTGCTTAACTTCAATTCAGTTCCCATAGCCTCTTGGAAACTTCGCTAAAAGTGGGAAACAAAGATTTTGTCTCGGTCGAAAACTATATTTAAAGGCACCCCATGGAGTCTGACAACCTCCGCGATGAATAATCGGGAATAACGAGCAGTGTCATAATCAGTATGCACGGGTAGGAAATGTGTCGACTTAGTCAAGCGGTCGACAATCACCCATTAGAATCACAACCACTATGTGACCTCGGTAAGCCTATAATAAAATCCATAGATATACTCTCCCACTTCCACACCGGAATCTCCAACGATTGCAACAAACCTGTCAGTCGCTGATGATCTATCTTGACCAATTGACAAGTAGTGCATTGGGATACGAACTCAGAAATATCACGCTTCATGCCTGCCACCAATAATGACGACGTATGTATTGATACATCTTATCCCCACCAGGATGTACCATAAATTTAGACCCGTGAGATTTTGCCATCACGTCCCGTCTCAAATCCCCCTCCTCCGGGACAATGAGTCTTCCATGAAAACGTAATCCACCCTTTGAACTTATCGAGTAGGATTCTGCTCCCTCGGACAGTAATCGGCGTATATGGTCCTGACAACCCTTATCCCTTCCTTGGGCTTATACAACCCTTGCCACAATTGTAGGTGTAACGGTCATCACTGACATGAACGCCCTAGCAACCGCATCCACCTGACTGAGCTCCTTCCATTTAGCTTTCTATACATCAGCTAACTCTCCCTCGGGCCTTCTACTCAAAGCATCTGCTACTACATTTACCTTTCCCGGATGATAGTGAATGTCAAATTGATAGTCTTTCACAAACTCCAACCATCGGTGCTGTCTCATATTTAAATCATTCTGTGAAAATAAATATTGCAGCGATTTATAGTCCGTGAAAAGACTGAATTTCTCCCCTAAGAGATAATGCCTCCAAATCTTCAAGGTAAAGACAACCGCGACAAGTTATAAGTCATGCACCGGATAGTTCCTTTCATGGGGCTTTAGCTTTCGGGAAGCATAAGCAATAGCCCGTCGCTCCTGTTTAAGTACACCTCCTAATCCTTGTAGAGATGCATCGGTGAATACTAGATATTCCAACCCCGGCTTTGGCAATTAAAGGACTAGAGCCGAAGCCAATCTATCTTTGAGCTCATCAAAAGAAACCTGGCAAGAGTTATCCCAAACAAATCTCGCCCCTTTCCGGGTCAAATTTATCAAAGGGCTAGCGATTTTAGAGAAACCCTTGATAAACCGACGGTAATAACCTGCCAAACCCAGAAAACTACGAATCTCGGTAGGTGTCGTGGGCTGACCCCACTCCCTCACCGCAACCACCTTGCTCGGATCCACCGATATACCCTGGGATGTCACAAAATGACCCAGAAACTGTACCTCCTGCAACCAAAAGCCACACTTCTCAAACTTAGCATGCAATTGGTGATCCCTCAACCTTTGTAGGACCAACCTCAAATGAATAGCATGATCAGATTCCGTTCGAGAATAGACTAGGATGTCATCGATGAATACAATAACAAATTGGTCCAGGAAGTCCCGAAATACTCTATTCATGAGATCCATAAATATGGCGGGGGCATTGGTTAGTCCAAAGGGCATAACAAAAAATTCATAGGACCCATACCTCGTCAGAAAAGAGGCCTTGGATACATCTTGCTCCCGTATCCTCAACTGATGATAGCCCATCCTCAAATCGATTTTAAAGAAGTACAACGCTCCCTTAAGTTGATCAAACAAGTCATGGATACGAGATAAAGGGTATTTGTTCTGGATGGTGACTTTATTCAACTCTCTGTAGTCAACACATAACCGGAGAGAACCGTCCCTTTTCTTTACAAACAACACCAGAGCACCCCAAGGCGATGTACTACGCCTAATGAATCCCTGCTCCAATAACTGCTGGATTTGATATCTCAACTCCCTCATTTCCACAGGATCCATGCGATATGGAGCTTTCGCAATCGGTCTCGTTCCTGGTGCTAAATCGATCATAAACTCAATCTCCTGACTCGGAGGCAAACTCGGTATTTCCCGAAAAACATCTTCAAAATCTATAACAACTGGAATAGAATCAAAGGGAACAACTATATCCCGAGAAGCCTCCTCTGCGATACAATACAAATAAGTGATAGTATCTCCTTCTAAACGAGGCATAACCACCAAGAACATTTCTTGTCCCGGAACGGCAAAGACTATACTCTTCCCATAACAATTAACTATCGCATGATACTTCACTAGCCAATCCATACCCAATATGACATCATACCCGACCATGTCCAGGACGAGTAAATCAGCCTCAAAGCATAAATTACCAAGAGTAATTCCTATTTGTTTGCAAACAAAAAAAATGAGTGAACCATCACCCATAGAGGACTCGACACTAGTGAAGGTACTCTCAGCAGATTTAATCAACTCTATGGTCTGAGAAAAACTCCTAGAAATGAATGAATGTGTCGCACTCGTGTCAAACAAAACGCGACCCATGTGTCCTTGAATAAGGAACTTACCCTCTATAGCTGGAGGCGCCGACGGAGCAGGAGGAAGCATAGCATCCTGAATATAATAAACTCTCCCATACTGTAGCTGACCCTGTTGTGGAGGGACAATCGGATTTGGTGCTTGTGGCGAAAATTGAACATGTGGCTGCTGAGGGACCCTAAGAAACTGAACCCCAACCAACTGAGGACACTCCTTCTTATAATGACCCGTCTCTCGGCATTGGAAGCACCGTCCCACCATATTCTCCGAAACTCAGCCCCGGTTATTTCTAAACTGGTTAACACCTTGGCCTGGATGGCCCCTACCCCCTTGACCACCCCGACCTGTTTGTTGTTGTTGTGGGGCACTCTAACCGTGCCTATTGTTATTGCCACCAGAGTTAAACCCACCAAAATGTTGCCTCTTTGACACGTTCCCCTGCTGGGGATCCCTTTCTTTCTGCTTGTTAACCGAAGATGGGGTCGAAGGAAATGCTCCTCCTCCAGTCCCACTACCTCTAGGTTTTCCCGCTTGCCCCACTACGGTAGCTTTCTTACCACTTTGCATGTACAACTGATGTTCTTGGCAATGGAGCATTCATTAACTCACCAAAGGTTTGCAAGGCTGGATTACCCAATAAATGTTGCCGGATCCTCTAGTTCAAACCTTCCATAAACTTTGAAACCTTCCTATCTTCTGGAGTCACCTCATCCGGTACAAAACTTGCTAACCGGGTGAACTCCTCTTCATATTCCGCCACGGATCTCTTACCTTGCACCACATCCTGAAGCCTCCTTCTCATCTCCCTTTGAACTGCGGGAGGGAAATACTTTTGGTCAAACAAGACCCAAAAATCAGTGATAGTCATGATATCTCGTTGTTCTGGTGTAGTCATCGACTCCCACCAATGCGATGCGGTCCCAACAAGCTTAAAAGTAGCAAGGAATTATTTCTTCTCCTCACTACATTCCACCATTCGTAGATGGCGTTGCATATCCTTCTTCCACTGATTAGCTCTAATAACATCAGAGCCTCCATCAAATTCTGGGGGATGGCCCTTTAAAAAGGACTCTCTAACTCTTTCCCATGGAGAAGGTCCCATAGGAGCTTGTGCATCATGCGCTCATTGTTGAGCTTGTGGCATTTGCCGAGCCACTGCTTTCATAGCAGCATTGATCGCTTGAGCCACAATGTTTTCTACATCAACAACATTAATAGTTCCTTATGGCGACGGTGGAGGACCAACATCCTCTTCTACAACTCTATTACGTCTCGCTGGGCGACCTCTCTTAGGCGGCATCTGAGATGAAGAAACAATAGAGTTAGAATACTATTTAAAATAATCTATATTGTAGAAGATCGCAAATATAAGTAACAAAGCAGTCTTAATATTAGGCTCTATATCAAAGATGCTATGGTAGAACATGACAAGTCCGCATAGATCCTAAAGACTCTAGAACCTGATGCTCTGATACCATCTGTGACAACCAGTGATCCGAAATAAGGGGTGTCCAGCCCGATACTCCAACATAACAAAATCATGGATGGAATCATTCTCAGCATCAACATCAATATAAAGAGTATACGGGAAAACCACCCAATAATTCAGAAAATGGGTTGCCAAATTTTTTATTTTATGATAAGTTAAGAAAATAATTTAAACAACCCATTTTAAAAGAAAGTGGAATTCCAAGAAAACTTATTTACAACCATAACGAATATACAATAAAAGGATCGAGTATGATATCGGTCAACAGTTTCTTACAACGTATTACAAATAGTTTAATAAATTACGTAATACATTCATTAAACAGTTACAAAATTTTGGGCCACACGCCGGAGTGAAAGACCCGATCATATCTAGAATACAAAAATGAAGTCGTCTAACAACATATCCCGTAATTATCCGCAAAGCATTACGGCTCCCCATAAGTATCTGAAGTAGAAAAAATCAGAACGGGCGTCCTTGCGGAGGAGCACATGAGCGAATACAAGTTTCATGCACAACAAGACAAATAAAAGGGTCAGGGACCGATTTTATATGATTACCAGATGAATAAGAAGCATGACAGTTAAGAATTGTTAATCATGAATGATCAAGATGAGAATCTAACAACCTAATCGAAAAGCATAACAATACAATTTATATGATTATAACTTTTATTAACTTATGCAAGGGAATATAATTAGACATCATAAATTAAAAGTCTCCATCATTATTCACCATTTCATTTCATTTCATTTTCCCTTCCTTAACAGGAATATAATTACAATCATATGCACTTATAGCATTTCTTATATTTCAAGTCCCACTTGAATCAGAATGGTTATATTCTCATACATATAACGATTCTAAGACCGTCCCTCCGAGTTTCCCCACTGGGCGCGCCCCTAAATGACTATCATCTTCCAGGGCCCATCGAACTAGACAACCTGGGCACCTAACGCACGTCGGGAAGTGTCCATATGCCTGCGAGTGAGTCATAACCACACCCAGAATTACCTCACTAGCGCATAATAAAACATATAACAATCCCGCATATGGCCGAGGACTATAGTCTCCCGGCGTTCATTAGTCAGGGGACATCACCTCATGCGCGAGCTTCCCTTATGATAGCATTTAGAGAGGTGTGTTTAAGTAAATTAACATTTACTATTTAAAATATAATTTTTTCATTTCCATTTTTCATAGATATATTTCATTTTATTAGAAACCATAATCCTTGAATATTCTCATTAATATTCATCATATTTTAAGTCCCGAATTATTTTCCAAGTGATCACAATAATTCAACAAGTCCTAAGGTTTTATATACCTCATTAGAGGCCCTAGAGTCTCCAAGTATGGGCCTACAACTCCTAGACGCCTAACAGTTAACTAAGTGAAAGAAAAAAACCCTAAGCTCAATTTTTATACCTCCGGAATAAGCCCCATTTAACCCAATCCTAATGTAGGGTAGTGACTTAACTCAACTAAAACTCTAGGACTCTATGTTTACTTCATTCAAGAAGGTTCCTAGGTCCTAAGCCTAAAGAAAAAGGATAAAAATTGAGCTGGAAAAATCAACTCAAAACAGCAGGGTCCGAATCTATTCGCCCAAAAAGCGAATCGGTTCGGAAGATGAACTCAACTTTCTTCTTCAGCTGAATCGATTTGTCCTTAACTCGAATCGATTCGGGTTTGCAGACCTGTAAACTTCCCCTAAGCGAATTGATTCGCCCTAGGGCCGAATCGATTCACCCCTGCAGAAGGGCCAAGTTTGGCTATGAAGTCTTGGACTCCTAAATTTCCCCAACTCCAATCTACCTCAACCAAGATCATTTTTTGCAACCAATTGATTATTAATGCACCCAACAACAATGATTTACACCAATACCCATCCAAATCAACCTCCAAGGATTCAAGACCCATAAATCCATAAAACCCCTAACTTTGTTAAACCATAACTAATACCCAACTATCAATACTAATTATTCATCTTAAATTACATAGTAGCAAGTAGAAAACTTGCCTCAAGCTTGCAATTCAGATTTGAGGAAGATGAATGCAAGATCAATATCCAAATCTTCAATCTCTCTCTTTCTCCACAAGTCCTCTTCTTCTCTCTTTCTCTCTAGGTCAACAATTGCACTTAAGAGAAATAAAAGTCTTGGCAAGACTTAAAAATAGTGTCTTAAGTCTAAACTCCAACTTAAATGATTAATACCGCGATAAAATGACTCGCAACTACACATTTAAGCTAACATCAGTCAAAAGTGCCCGAAACCTCAAAATACAATATGGCACTTATTTCGACTATCTCGCACATTTGGGGACTAACTACGCCCTCTAAATTATCATTTGGAAATTTTATAACTCATTTCAAGTTCCGATTTCATATTAAACCATAAATGTCATTTAAATCTTATGACAAAATAAAACACAACATGGTGATATTTACTTACACATACAGTAAATATGCAACATTTTAGTAAATATTAACTTTAACTTATTCCATTAATATTTACTCTATATTCCAACATTTTATATATAATTACTTCACACAGTAAATAAATATAAAATAGGTTCTCAAAAGCGAGGGTTGTTACAATGGACTGAAGAGGTTTATGCTGTTCTATGGGCCTATAGAACGACGGCTAGAACACCTACGGGGGAGACCCCATTTATGTTATTACATGGCTCAAAGGCCGTCATACCCACAAAAGTAGGACTCCCTACTCATAGGGTTCAGACCTACGACCCCGAGAAGAATGGAGAGGAAAGAAGACTCGACCCAAACTTGATTGAAGAGAAAAGGGAAGATGCAGAAGTCTGGCAAGCAGCTTACCATCAGAGAACAACAAAGTTCTACAAGCAAAGGGTAAAATCAAGGCCCATAGCCATAGGGGACCTGGTGCTGAAGAAGACGCTACAGAAGGTGAACAAGCTCCATCCAAATTGGCATGGTCCTTACAGAGTAATTGAGGAGGTTGTACCCGGAACCTACAGGCTAAAAAACCTCGAGGGGGAAACTTTTTCCAATCCCTGGAATACTGATCATCTAAAGAAGTATTACATATGATGTTGCAAGAGAGTGTGTAAATGTATCATCTTAGGAAGAGATTATTAATGAGAAGATCAGTTTCCATGTCAATTCTTGGTTCATTGTGCTCTAGTGGTAGAATTTATGAGGATAACATCTTAGGTGATGACCTCAGACCTTATAACATCATGATTTGGTGACAAGGTCTGAGGTCAGACATCATACTTGGATGACCTCACACCATTAACATCATTTATTTAGTGAAAATTATTTATGAGGATAACATCCTAGGTGATGACCTCAGACCTTATAACATTATGATTTGGTGATAAGGTCTTAGTTAAGACATCTTACTTGGATGACCTCAGACCCTTAACATCATTAATTTAGTGAAAATTATTTATGAGGATAACATCTTAGGTGATGACCTCAGACCTTATAACATCATGATTTGGTGACAAGGTCTGAGTTAAGACATCTTACTTGGATGACCTCAGACCCTTAACATCATTAATTTGGTGAAAATTATTTATAAGGATAATATCTTAGATGATGACCTCAGACCTTATAACATCATGATTTGGTGACAAGGTCTGAGGTCAGACATCATACTTGGATGACCTCAGACCATTAACATCATTTATTTGGTGAAAAGTATTTACGAGGATAACATCTTAGGTGATGACCTCAGACCTTATAACATCATTATTTAGTGACAAGGTCTGAGGTCAGACATCATACTTGGATGACCTCAGACCTTAACATCATTAATTTGGTGAAAATTTTATGGGGATAACATCCTAGGTGATGACCTCAGACCTTATAACATCATGATTTGGTGACAAGGTCTGAGGTCAGACATCATACTTGGATGACCTCAGACCTTAACATCATTAATTTGGTGAAAATTTTATGGGGATAACATCCTAGGTGATGACCTCAGACCTTATAACATGATGATTTGTTGACAAGGTCTGAGGTCAGACATCATACTTGGATGACCTTAGACCTTAAAAACCATTCATTTGGCTCAACAAAGATATCATACATTACATGGAAAAGAAAATCATCCAATAAAAAATTCAGCAAGAGAAGAAACAAAATCCCTCCTCAGAGGTTGACATTACGTTATAAAATGCAAAGATATAAAGTAATAGTGTTTATCAAAGGTTACAAAAAAGAGTTACAAAAGATTGCTTAAAGCTTCACAAAAATTTAAGTGTTCGCAGCCTCAGTGTTAGTGGTCATGTCTGCATTTCCTTGGCCGAGGGTGTCTACCTCCACCCCATCGTCTTGAGCACCAACATATTCAGTCTTGGTGTCTCCTTGAGGGGCAGTCTCGGTGGGTGCAGAACCTCCCTCCTCTTCAACCTCCTATAGGGCCTGAGCAAACTTGGGGTCGGCATAACCCAGGCCGATGAAGTCAGCGGCTGCAAGGCTTCCTGACTCCTTTTCCTTTATGGCAGCCCATTTACCAGTGGCCATGACCCCTCTCTCCAGATATTCAAAGCTGAAGCTGACAAACTCATCAGAGACCTTGTACTCCTCCAAGATCTTCTCGAAGGCATTATCCAAGGCAGCCTTGACAACCACATTGACTTTATGCTGAAGAAAGTCAGCCTGAGTCTTCATGGCAGTGTTATGATCTTCCTTCTACTTGTCAATATCCTTTTGCAATCCCTTCACCTTGTTCTCGGCCTTCTTTAGAGAAGCCTTTAGACGATCCACTTCGGCGTTCAAGGTGGCTTCAGTCTTCTCGGCCTCTTGGCCCTTCTCAATCAGAGGAAGTTTTCCCAAGGTCCAGTTGACATAATGATGCATGGTGAGAAGACCCTGTAGAATATATGAAAAGATGTTAGTCTAAGGTGTGATATAGTCCAAATGACGATGTCACACATTCAGAAGCAAATAGTTAAAGGCCTCACCTGGATGGTACGATGAAGAGAGAATTCAACCAGCAGGGGCTTATCCAGGGACCGATAAAAGCGCTTGTCAAACTCGATCATGACACCGCCGATAGCATCTAAGGCCTTCAAAATTTGGCCAATGACATTATCACTAATCTTTAATTGCTCTAGACGAGCAATCAAGGCATCCTCAGAAGAAATAGGGATGGCACGATCCCCCCTTTCTTCTTCTGCCTCTGATCCTCAGGGGCAGGGTCGGCAACCTTCCTCTTTTTGGTGGCCTCAGCCCTCAAGGTAGAAGGAGGGGAGGAGGAGCATTCAAACCAGCTTTCTTGACGAGCTTCGTTAGACTTGGGGCTGCCATCTCCCATAATTCGTCAGATATTCCTTTTGGGCGCTCTGCAGAATAGATAGGTCTGAGTTAGAAAATCAGATATATAAAATTCAGAGGCATGACTTATTAAAATAAAAAGGACTTACGTAGCTCTGTTAAGGGACTTCCCCCAAGCCCTGTCTCAGAGAGATAATAGGGGGTCATCAGGTGTTCGAATTTGGCAAGCAGACCATACTCCCCCTGATCCTAAAGGTCTTTGACCTTCTAAAGATTATTTAGGCTTAGCCCAGGGTCGGCCTTGGCAGCCATTGTTACCTTTCCCCATCTCAGGGGTATTCTCGGCTCTAATGAGGAAGAGGGATCACTTGGACCAAATTCCCATGGACCTGATGCAAAGAAGTAGCATGGCTTCCAGTTATGGTTCGAGGTTTGGGTGATCTACAACATCTTTTTATTTGACTTCTGAGCTAAGAAATGATAATAGCTCGGGTGGTTTCTGGTAGATGAAAGGACATAACACCCTGTAAAGACTTGGACAGGAAGGTCTGAGTGATGGATAGCCCTCCATAGGACAATAGCTCCAATTATCAACCTCCAAGCATTGGGTGTCAACTGGGAAGGAGCCAAGTTGATGTAGGCCAATATATCCCTGATGATGGGATGGATGGGCAGACGAAATCCCAACTTGAACATCTGCTCATATAGGCATATCTCACCATCTCGGCCGTCATAAGCCCTCTCTTTCCTTAGAGGTCTCCTGAGTTTTATAGAGGGACTTATGTAATATAGATGTATGAAGGCCACAAGGTCGACCTCACTGATTGTACTCTCAGTCTCGGCTGCCTCAGAGGTGTCAACATCACTCTAAACACCATCATCATCATCTAGCTCAACATCGGCCCGAGCAGACGATGGTGCACCACCTGGAAACCTCTGAGCGAACTCAGCCCCTGTGACTGCCGACAGAGGAATGGGTTCAAGGATCGGTGGAACAGCCACACTTGGTCCAATAATTTCAACCTCTAAGGAAGAGGTTGATGTTCTTGAACTTTTGTGAGACGAGGCCCGACTAGAAACCTCTGCCTGATCAGGGACCTGATCTTGTTAATTTGAGAAGTCCATGGCCTCTTGGAAGGAGTCCACAGACATAGGGTCTGAGGTGGATGACTCAGACTCCGATATTGGAGAGGGTTCAGCTGGGACCTCTTCTTGGTTAACTAGTTCGGTTGGTTCAGGGTATATGACCTTCAGAGGTGGTGGAAAGATAGGTCTAGGGGAGAATTCCTCTGCCCCACGAGTTTCCTCTTGCGCTCTTTCTATTTGCCTAATTTTCTCTAAGGTCTTCTCTCTAAGAGAGGGGAATTCCTCCAAGAGTTGGTAAAGGGGTGTGAGTATATGAGGCATACCCTACACTTACAACTCTCCTAAATAATAAATAGGATTGGAAAATGGGATTAAAGATCAAATTGTCAAATTTTGAACAAAAACTACCAAGAACAATAAGAACAGTGTCGTCGTAAAACTAATAATCTCACCGAAAACCTCTTGAAGTTCACCGAAAAAGGCAAAAACAAGAAGAAGGCAGGAAAAATAAAGAAGAAAGGATGGTAAAAGATACCTGAAGAAAAGTGGTAATGAGGAAGGAACAAATTGCAAGGAACGACCACCCAATGAGCTTCAAATCGGAGTTCTTCTAGAGAGAGAGAGAGGCAGAAAACTTTGCAGGTGAGGAATACATAAATGAAAAAGAAAGAGAATAAAGGGGGTATAACCCTCGACACTCAATGCACGCATCCCAAGGCCCATAATTGCCTTGGGAGCCCAAAAGATAACCAAATCATTACCCTTGTCAGGCACGCTAGCCACTTCAGCTGCTGACACTTGTCAAAAGTTTCAACACCTACAGAAATTCAACCTCGGACCAATATACCCCTTAGGCACCTGATCACACAGGTAACTAAGGGATAGGGGTGATTGATATGCCCTGAATATACCCCCTCGGCTCAGAGACATCAACCTCGGCCCACGAGGATGGCCGAGGTTGGAGGGGTCCCAGCTCATCAACCAGCGGTCTCGTCCCAAGAAAGGTCGGCTTTGTACTAGCCGACGTTCCTACTACCTCGATAATTGAGGTCATCCATGATCCAGGGGAGGTCATCCACCTGGTCATCCAAGGATTGCAACCTCGGCTCGGAAGATGAAGAGGTTACCAGTATCAGCATCAATCTCGGCTAGGAATCGACCAACGTTGCTTCTTTGCCACCACTACCTCGGCCCAGACCCACATCATAGCTCAACCTGTCATACTTCGTCTCTCCCACTAAGCCAAGGTCACCACCTCGTCCTCTTTCAGGCTGAGGTTGTGACCAATCACAGATGGTCGAGCTCTTCTGTGCATTTGTGGGGCTAGGAACACGTGTACACAAATCAATTATAATCGATCATTCCCCCCACATGAGGGAATATTGAGGTCATCATTATCTACATGAGATCAGCCAGGTGTAATTATCATACTGGTTCGATCCTCATGTACATACTCATTGCATGCTTTGGGGGTACACTACACCCCCAGGCACTATATATAGAGGTCATCCTCTACCTTGAAAAGGATCCGAAATTGGCAACCCTAGCTGAAACTCTGTCTAAATATACACTAGAGAGAGAGAGAGAGCTTGAGAGTTTGTATCTATGGCCATTAGAGCCCTCATACAGTGATATTAATCACACACTTGTACAGTGGACGTAGGCCTGATTGGCTGAACCACTTATATTCCGGTGTGAATCCTCTTCTCCTCACCTCCTTCTATTATATACCTTTATACTGCCATTGTTAACACTGAATTGACCTTACAAACATCTTGAAGGGTGGTGCTTTTTCTAGCATCATCAACATATGCTAGGGGTTTTAATGGTGGTGGACTCCATAACTATCATCAGTTAGGTCGTTCAATGCAGGATTTATCGGTGAATCATTCACCACTTTCACTCGGTCAGGTTCTGGTAATTATTTTGGTATATAAGGTACATTCTTTTCTCCATGGAATTTCCATATCTTATAGTATGGGGGCATAGTCCGTCTTATAAAATGTAACTCAACATCTTCCAAAGATTTAAGATCACTATGCCAAAAACCACAAATGGTCACCACAAAGTGGTCAGGGTCCAAAATCGTGTCCATATATTATTTACCGTCACCCAGTCTATGATCCCATCCAAGGGTGATATATAGCAGACATTGGTCAGGGTCATGAACCGTGACTCCATTGTAAACCTTTTCATGGGAAAAATGACACCCAAGTTGGTCACGTTATTGGTCATAGGTCAAAACCCTGACCATTTATTAAGATTCGTGACCAATATATGTGCAAAATGATCACAATTCAAAACTGTGACCATCCACTATGACAACCATGAAATTCAAAATGGTCATAAAATGGGGTCACGTTCTAGACTGTGCCCATGTTTTGGGGAATTCGAGGGGTCCCGATCATGGACCGTGATCATAATCATTGACCGTGACAAGTTAATTTAATTTAAAATGGTCACAGACTAGGACCGTGACCCTATTTAAGGTATAGATGAAACTCATTAAGGTTTATTTTCTCGTTTCCTTCATTTCTCTCTCTCTCTCTCTCTCTCTCTCTCTCTCTCTTTATGAAAACCCTATTTAACTCTCTCATTGTTACCACCACCGACTCTCTTTCACTCGGGTTAATCTCTCTCTCTCTCTCTCTCTATATATATATATATATATATATGTGTGTGTGTGTGTGTGTGTGTGTGTATGTGTGTGTGTATTTCCCTAATCCTCCCTTACCGAAAGGAAGATCGTGAAGTTTTTTTTCCTTTTCGTAGGGACCAGGAGATTAGATCTAGCCGTACGAAGAATGCTTCGTATAAATAACTCACTTCTTGGTCTTCTACCCCCTCAGTCACTATGAACTCCCCCGATCAGTGCAATGGGATGTGTATATTTATCTATCTATTGACTCGAAATGGGAGCAGGTTTAAAAAAGAATCTTAGAGTGTCTAGGGTTGGGCCAAGAGGGTCTCTTAATTCCTTATTTTTTCTTTTCATCGGAGTTATTTCACAAAGACTTGCCATAGTAAGGAAGAAGGGGGGAACAAGCACACTTGGAGTGCACAATACAATAGAGAGTTGTAAGCTGTATATATATATATGTGTGTGTGTGTGTGTGTGTGTGTGAGTGTGTATTTGTATATGTATGTTTATGCATATTCATATATATGCATGTTTATGTATATATGTATGTTTGTATATGTATACTAGTATATGTATGTGAATGTATATACATACCAATGCATGTATATTGTGTAAAAAATTATACATCTATGCAGTTTGAACACAAAATTTAATTGGTGGTTTACATTGATTTTGATTTTGAGAAAATGAGTCATATATATATAAGATTGTTACCAGTAATAGTTGGATTAGGGTAAATTAATGATAATTATCGTGATAAATTTAGGTCATTTGAAAATTTATATTGCATATAATTCGAAAACAACTATGAATTCATATGTTATTGTTTAATTAATGAAAATTCTTATGATTTGGAGAGTTAAAGTATGAATTGAGACTAATAACATGTTAAATGTATTTTGAATTGGACTATCGACTTATATGTTCTTATAGTAGTAGTTGGATTAGTTATTGAATAATATATTACCTAGCCCTAATTGCAAATTAATAAAGTTATTTAGCCCTAATTTTACATCATGTGAGCAGGAATGATCTAGTTAATTATTAAAGATTGATTTACTCTTTTCCCATAGACATGCTTAAGTAGGATTTGGTAACATTTTTTTCTTATTGCAATTGTACTCCTGTTAATATTTTTTCCTTCTCGTTCCATGTGCGCATGTGATTGGAGAACAATTACTACAGGTTGCGTTATTTATTCAGGTAATTTACCTATTTTTTATTCTACGTAAAATAGTCTTACATATATTTATATCTTCTTGGTTGAATGTTGTGGCCATGTTCACCCCTTCCTTAAGTGATTGATGTTTGGGCGAACATAAATTGTTAGAAAGGCTTTGTCATTGGTGGACACACAGTAATTCTAGGATTAATTGAATTAAAATTGAACTAAAATTGGACTTGTTGTGTTTGACTGATTAATTGAGAAGCATTGATTACTTGGTGTCAATATTGTGCGAATGAATAATATATTTACTTAAAGTATGATCCTTCATTTCATCAAGAATTTTTGTATTGTTTTATTTCTTATTAGTTTAAATATATTTTTAATTAATTGTTGTGATCGTGTTCACCCCTTCCTTAAGTGGTTGATGTTTGGATGAATAAAAATTGGTGGAATGACTTCGTCATTAGTGGACACATAGTAATTCTAGGATTAATTGAATTAAAATTGGACTTATTGAGTTTAATTGATTAATTAGAAAAAATCAATTACTTAATGGACGCATAGTAATTTTAATATTAATTGGAGGCCTTACTCCTAGTATTTGTATGTTTTCCAACATGAAAAAAACATTTTATACCTTTTTCGTCTTCTTAATCACATTATTAAACACTGGCCATGTTCATACCCCTTCTTTTATATATCGAGAAAAAATGAGTCACTGTAATAATTACTTTCAATGGAAAATAAAGAATACAATTGGCCCGCATAAAAAAAACCCTTTTACTAGTGCGTGCCATATAAAGGGGACTCCTATTTACTAGTATGGAAATAGGAAAATTGAACAGTTTAATTACTTGATAAATCATGGAGTTAATCTTTCTCAACCATACACGTTAGATAGTATACTATTTCCTTGACAAAATGATGGGATGAGGCAATAAATAATGTATTTCACATTCGAAATACTGATTGTGCATTGTTTAATAGCCCCGCAAGTGGCACGAACTCCTCGTGCACGTCCAATCTAACACGTAGCAACTAACCGTGTAGTAGCGAGACTCCTAGTTTGAGAATTGGACCCGAATTTTAAAATAGGCCCATTTAGGCTTGAAAATGTGCCGCGAGTGGGCGGAGCCACCATCACCCCCCAAACATCACCACAAGTAGCACGAACAACTTGTCCATGTCTAGCATAGCACGTAACAACCGTCATCGTAGTTGCGGGATCCACGGTTTGAGAATAGGACCCGAATTTGAAAATAGGCACACTTAGGCTTAAAACGTACCGCGAGTGGGCAGAAACCACTAATAGACCCCAAACGGCCCCGCAAGTGGCACAAACATTTCAAATATGCCCAACATAATACGTAGCAATCGACCACATAGGCGTGGGACTCTCGATTTGAGAATAGAACTCAAATTTGAAAATAGAAACATATAACAACTCGTGTGTGTTCAAAGTAACACGTAGCAACCAGCCGCATATTTGCAGGACTCTCGGTTTGAGAACATGACCCGAATTTAAAAATAGGCACATATAGGCTTGAAAATATTTTGCGAGTGGGTGAAAACCACCAATAGACCCTAAATGGCATCGTAAGTGACATGAAAAACTTGGGCGTGTACAACATAGCACATAGCAATCGACCGCATAGTCGCGGGACTCCCGATTTGAGAATAGGACCTGAATTTGAAAATAGAAACAATTAGGCTTAAAAATGTGCCGCGAGTGAGCGAAAACCACCAACATACCTCAAAAGTTACCACAAGTGTCACGAACACCTCGTGCGTGTCCAGGGTAACAAGTAGAAACTGGTCCCGTAGGCGCGGGTCTCCTGATTAGAGCATATGAATCGAAATAGTCCATATTTTTTGTGCCGTTAAAATATGGTCACGGTGTTTAACCGTGGCCATATTTTATTTTTTTCATGATATATATATGGTCACGTCTCTGGTCTATGAACAAGATAAAACATATGTAAAGGTTGGTCAAGGCTCTAGTTCGGGACCAAGAGGAAATAGGTGTAAAGGTTGGTCACGGCTTTGGTCCGTGATTAAGGTGGAATAGGTGTAAACGTGAATCATGGCTCTGGTCCGTAACTAGAAATAGGTGTAAAAGTTGGTCATGGATAGGTCACGGATTTTGTCCATGACCACCTGGTCACGACCCTTATCCATGAACATGCGCCATATATAGCCTCGGGCCTTAGTCCATAACCATAGCTTTTGGTTAGGGACTAGGTTCGTGACCCGCGTTCTTGGTCACGCCTATTTTGGTCACTAATCAGATCCGTGACCCACGGGCCTGGTCACGGCCTAAATTCACGACCATCCACCTAATTTGGTGCAGTGTAGATGAAAAGAAACTAAAAGCTCTATACCACATACAAGGGTACCATCGTCGGATCTCGCAGTCATTTAATAGGAAAATCAAGGATCATGGTGTCCAAAAATGAGATTTTACCATAAAAAAATCGTGTAATCCATCTGGGATCCCAGGTGAAAGTTCAAACCTAATTGGAGTGGCCGCTACATTATGAAGAAAATCATGTAGGTGGCACCGCAATGCTCATAAATCTCGACGGAGAAGAGATGACGCGTCCAGTCAGCCCGGGCCATCTCCAGAAATTCTACCCTTAATTTAAATTCTCTGCACACTACGACTCTTCTCATCCCCCTTTTATTCGGAAAAAAAGTCTCTTCATTTACCCTACTTAGAACTATATGGGACCTGATCCTCTCGACATACCCTTTTTGAAATGAAGATCATAAAGTTTTTAAAGTCCAAAAAGGTATGTAGGCAACCCATAAAATACACATAGGCACAATCCTTTTCTTTCTCACAAAATGATATTATTTTCTTCCCTCAAGAACGACGACCATCTCATTATTTAAAATAATAAAAGGATTATGTATGCCTTAGTGACCGGTATAGATAGTTCAAATACGAAATCCATCAAAAGACATAACAAAATATGTCAAAATCACTTTTCTTTTATTATCAAGGATATGATTGTTACACGAAATATCAGCGATGGGAGTCAAACAAACCACTCACTTCCTAACCTTCATACATCCTACCAGTCCCTACCATTAAACAAGCCTAAAAAAATAAGTCTGAAAACATACCAAACACCTACATAAAACTAAAACACTTATCCAAACACAAATTCCTTACAAACACAAAACCAACTTCTTCAAAGCTTGTCCTCAGCTACCAGATGGAACCACCTCATCATCATTACCTGCTCCTGGAGTCCCCCAGGTGTCCCATTCCTGATTGTTGCTCCGGAGGCGCTCCAGGCGATGGTAGGCCTTAATAAACTTTGACGAAACCATAACACCTTCTTACATAGTATCAAACATGACAAGTCATATTTGTACAGTCTCCTCCACTAAAATCTTGTTAACCACTCGTTTCCATAATCACTTTAAATAATCCACGAATACCAACCTAGCCTCTCCCACGAATTGTGTTAGACGAGTAGATGACCAGCGATACTTCTCTGAAGGCCCTGGTATCATCCTTAAGGACTCGGTCAAGTTCTCTATCGAAAAGAAATTGGTTATGAGGGGAGGCACAATCTTCTCCCATTCTACTTGGCACAGAAGTCGCCAAAGAAATTGGAAGGAAGTCTAATGAAGACTGATTAATCGTACATATCAGTATTCCCCTGACTGCAAAATGGGATGCAGGTTCCTCCACCATAGTACATACCAGTGAAGGCATCTGACCCCGTTCTCCTTAATCCGATTAACCTAATTCTATGTCGATGGATCGAAGCTGAAGAAGGGAATATAAAAGAAATTTTGAACACCCGACAGAGGGTACTCAAGAGGGGTCTCTAGGTGAATTATCTTAGAAAGCCACATGAACAGCATGAAAGGAGTCCCTAGAAGAAAGCCATCCCTATCTTCCTTCCATTTGTCCAAGCCGTTAAAAGTCTCGGCTAAGACCACCACCACAAGACTATAATGATAGTACAAACACATTGCTATCATGTCCACCTGGTGTCAATTGTCAAATCTCTTCTCACAAATAAAAGCCTGCCAGTCAAGTCCAGGTCCACAACTTTGGAAAATCCATTGTTAGAAAAATCCCTCCGGCACACCAAATTCATGATTGTTGGGAGAATAATGTTTCCTTTGTGAACCAGTGGCCGAGTAGCTGAGGGGGAGATGTGAAGAAACTTTACTAAAGACACCTTGAGAGAACAAGATAAATCTGGCATAATTGCCTCTAGACTGGGGTTAACACCCAACATTGCAGAGAACTCCACATAGGTGGGAGACACCTCGTCTAGCCCGAACTGAAAAATATGGTCATCAGGGTACTAGAACTATACTGCTGCTTTCAGAAGGTTCCAGTACATGGGATGGTTACGCCACAAAGAGACCTGGCGCAAACCAAAGTCTTCATAGTCAACATTATAGAGACACATTACCTCTAAACCCTCGAAGTAGGTATAAAAGGCCTCAGACACTATAAGATCCATTTGTAGAGAAGAGAAGAAAAAAGCTATGAAAGTAGTGACACTGTTAGAAAAGAAAGAAAAAATATTCATCCATTGTGGATATAAATCCATATATAGGGCATTCAACCAGATTGTGACGTGTCATAACATATGCACAAACATTTATACGACAATCATTGAAACACTTCAACCTACTTGGCCACATAAAGTTTTTCAATAATTTTTTAAAATAATACCACGTGGATGGAAAGACACATCGTGCATTTATTAAAATATCTTATATATATATATATATATATATGTATGTATGTATGTATGCAGTCTTAAACCTGATCGTCGTACATTATTTGCTAAATTTATTTATTTTATTTATTTGCAGGAAATGTCAAAGATGAACAAAGATAATCAACTAAATAAAGACACTCCTACTCCATATCAATTCTCTCTTAATCCACCACGGAATTATTGACACGTATAGGTTCTTAATACTCTACTCCACTGCAAATTAATTCTACTACATTTACACTATACCCGAGTCATCAAACTTCACAAAGCCTTATTAATCTAACTCCCCTAGCCCTCGTTATCGATGAATCCAAAAAACAAGAGAAGAATCACATTGGGTTCATCCCTAAAGGGAATCCTACCGGTGAAAAAAAGATCGTCCTGATTTTTAAACCCGTTGTTTGAAGCTAAAAAGATTACTGTGGTCATCAGGGAGGAGGGGCAGACTACTGGAAGTTTGTTAATCATGCCATGAAGGATGACTTATGGGGTTGTCTGTAAAAAAATTACATTCCCAACACAGTCAAAGTAGATTGTTAATAGGTGAATAATTAAAAACTAATCGGAAGAACCTCCAGAAGCATCACTTCCTAATGGGGACAAGTTTAGGGCCGACGAAATTAGCGGCAATGACAATGGGAGGAGTCAATTCTCTTTCACAAACTAACTAGACTTGTTCATCTATGGATTTTAGGGCATACGTCATCCTAGCTTTCCAGTAGGCATAATTGAAACCATCAAATATGGGCAATCGATTATACAAATTATCCATTAAAATTCATCTCTTCAAAGATCAACAATTTAAAAAAAAAATGATATCTAAGAATTTATTTTTGCAAAAAAAGGATGACATAGTATTTTTGTGTAACCTACTCTGATACCAATTTGAAAGTGCACTTGGGATCTTAATGGGTAAACTTATATAATTAAATATCCACTAAACACAAATCCAAATTATTACCAAATTTTAATCTTAGATTAATTTAGGTTTGCATGTGATGATCGTTCCAAACACAGAAAATTAACTATGCATGCAAGAACAACAAATATGAGGAAAAATCCATAAAAAGGGCAAAACCATTTTCAGCACTTTAGATAGTTTTACAATATAGCTTACTTACAAAACTCTTTAATTAAAACTACTCAGCTCTAGAGCAGTTCATAGGTGGCGGCCCACCTCGGTATCCACCGATCAACTTTTGTCTTCCTTCAACAGTGATCCCCTCCAAGGTTCACAAGAGCAGCAGTGAAGATGATCTCTCCACAAGGTTATATCCAGTATGAAACAATGTAGGATTTCAAACACATTCATAAGTATATTGGGGATGATGATTTTATGAATCAAAAAGGTTTTTAGTATCAAAAGTAATCAGGACTTTTGCAACAGGATGCAAAAATTGTTTTAACAAAAGTATCTAATAAAAACTTTTCAAAACATGTATTTAAAGAATGAGCTCAAATTTTGAGGCAATACTACTCGTTCGAACGAAAATAAGTCTCGTTCGAACGATAATAACATCTCGTTAGAATGAAAGCAAGTTTGTTCGAATGAGAGTGCTATCTCGATTGAACAAGCTTCAAACTAGCTTCAGACGAAGTGAAATAATATGCCCTCATTTGATGTTCGTTTAATGAAAAGACTAAAGAAGCCTTCTAATGTGTTTAACAACTCATTCAAACGAGATTGACCTCTCATTTGAATGAGGTCAGTGAACTTTGAAAATTTTTAAACATAAAAAATTGCCTCAATTTTTATAAAAATTACATCTCCCAAAATAAATGACAATAAGCTCGAACTCCTAAATTATTTATACCTTGATAATGTGGATATCATCTTGAACTTAGAGATGTTGGAGATTCGATTCTTCGTGACCGCATGAGTCAAATTATGACGGGATACGCCAAACATACATGTAAGCTTAAGCTATAAGCATTGACAGAAAATTAGCTCTTACAAAAGCGACTAAAATTAGATGAGTTTCATTAATTGTTCTCCAATACATTCACACATGGAATGAGAAGAAAAAATGTTAACAAAAGTACGATTTCAATAAGAAAAATGTTAACAAATGAGTAAATAACACTAATTAAGTAAACATGTAAATGGGTCGTGTTGTATTATAATGGATTCGTGTCAAATATTATTCCACTTATAAATGGGTATTGTCGTAAAGGTCAATTCATCAAACAATAACATACATACATATATACATACATACAAAATGGTATACATACATATAAAACGGTATACATACATACAAAAGGGTTTTTCTCCAATTTTTATTCACATATATGCAAACACAAATGTACCACATATAGAACAAATGTTTTGCTTCATAACTTACATACACAAATGTATATACATACATATATACAAAAGGGTATACATACATACATACATACATACATACATACATACATACATACATACATACATACATACATACACACATAAGGGTTTTGCTCCATTTTTTTTCATATACATATATACAAAGATAAGGGTTTTGCTTAATCACACACTACATTATTCAATTTTGCATTCCAAATATGTATATAATAACAAAAGGTGATATTTTGGTACCTTTTATGTTCATTTTTCGCTGATGAATATAAAACCCGCACCATTGAAGGTGACATTTATCATCCAAAGAAGTACCACATCTAGAAAACAATTATGGTCACACTTAAGTCTAATTTGAAACACAAATAAGGTAATTATATCAAAATTACCCAAAAGAAAATATACCATCAAAATGTATAAGCAAACTTAAAACTTTTCTAAAAAAAAATTAAGTTTTAAATATCACCTCAAGTTTTTTGTAACCACAAAACAAAACAAACACACCCAAAAAATCATTCTATTGTCCCTATTGTAGTATGAACAGTATACCTAACAAATCAACATACCAATACATACAATTTCATAACCTTCAAACTAGTCATTAACCCTAAACCCAACATATTAACATACCAATATATAATATTTCTCTGTAAAATAAAAAATAATAAACAAAACAATACACAAAAGTGTATATATATATATATATATATATATATATATATATATATATATATATATATATATAGAGAGAGAGAGAGAGAGAGAGAGAGAGAGAGAGAGACGTAAGTGTATGGTAGCCGCTAGTGGTAGCCAGTGGTATTTTATAGAGATAGTGGACACTTGGTGTTTCGTAGGGAAAAAAGGGGAGAGAAAGAGAGAGAGAGACCCAGATTGAGGGAAATAAGCCTTAACATTGTTCTTAATACTTGAAAGAGGGTCACGATCATGGACCGTGACCATGGTCCGACTTAAAATAACTTGTCACGGTCAATGATGACCGTCACAGTCCATAATCGTGACCTAACTGCTGTGACCATTTTAAGTCCCAAGGGTGCCACAGTTAGTAGTCACGGTTCTAGACGGTGACCAAATTACACCCATTTTTGTCACATTCTATACCTCATAATTATGGTTTTAGATTGTGATCATAGATGTGACCACATTGGCACCATATTTCCCATGTAAATATTCACATTTAGTCACGGTCCATGACTGAGACCAGTTATTGGCACATATATAACCCCTGCAAGGGGCCACAACGTGAGTCACACTTAATTTTTGATCGTCATGTTTTTGAACTGTGACCAAGTTTCCATGCTCATTTTTGGCTTCTAGTATAGTAGGGTAAAATTCAAATTTACTAAGTCGCTTTTACCTTCACCCTAAAAGTCCCTAAATTTATCTTATTCTGGGAAATTACCATGATAAAGTCCAGTGAAGTCCGGTCTTGAAATCATAATTGTGAAGATTTTTGGAGACATCTTGGACCTAGACTCAATGCAAGTTTTGGGGACGGAACAAGACAATATAAAAGTCAAGGGCACATGAGCGTACATATGCTCTTACAATCTGGCCCTTTGTCTATTTCGTAATAAAACACATAAATAAAATTATGACAAATAAATGAATCAAATCTACCACCCACGACATGACTCTCCTGACCAAGGGCACAAAAGATCGAAAGATTCACTTGAATGATTCACAAGAGATTCCTCAACCATTCAAACCTCTTGAAACCTATTTTTTGTCAAGCACTAGCAAACACTTAAAGATACTAATGCGTAATCCAATAACAGTGAATTATAAGTGATAATATGAAGGGTAAATTACACAAAACCCCCTGATCTATTTCAAGTTTACGGATCACCCCTTAATTAAAATACCCGATAAATTCACCCCCTAAACTATTAATTCGTTCCAAATAAACCTAAAAGTCGGGTTCCCTCCTTTTTACAGTCTAAATTGACAAAATACCCCTCAACCCAAAAACTAAAACAAAAAAAGAAAAGAAAAGAAAACCTCACCCACTTTCTCACTCTTTACGAATGTTTACATATCAATATAAACATGGTTCATCTAATCACTAAAGAACATTGTAAGGACACAAATTTCCAATTGATTCCTTTGTAGTTTTGGCTCAATTCCGGACAAAAACTTTGGAGTCAGAGGATCGAGTTATTGACCATCCTTCAAGCCTATGACATGTTAAAGTTGAAGACATATCGGCCAAGTTTAAAGCTTCATCAAAATGCCGAGTTTAATGTGCCTCGTTTCTACTTCATCAACATGGTTCCATTGCTCCTAAGGTATGAATGCATTTTGAATATATATATATATATATATAGGAGCTTGGAATAATTTATATTGGGTGTACGTTTATTTAAAACTGTTGTTTATTTTCAGAAAGATTTTATTTAAACTTTAAAATAAAGTATATAAAGTTTCTGGGCTAAAAAAATCGAAATTCACTCTTTCTGGAAGTTCTTTCGAATTGTCGTTCGAACGATTTTTTCGTTCGAACAATAATGTCGTTCGAACGAGTTTGCCAACGAGTTCCCACATTGTCCACTGGAATGTCGTTCGAAGTGTCGTTCGAAAGAACATGATGTTCGAACGAGCTTTCCAATGAGATTTCTAACGAGTCCACACTTGAACTTCGTTAGAAGGCTCGTTCGAACGAGAATTTTTTCTAACAAAAGTGTCGTTCGAACGAGTTTTGGCGTGAACAGTTAATTGGCAGTTTTTTCCCCTCTTTCCCGCTACTTTTTCCACTAACTCTTTCCCTTAATATCTAAGTGCGGGAAATCAGTTTTTTAACTTAACTTTTTCACATCTTTCCATCTCCAAAAAGAGAGTTTGAGAGCTTCAACTTTCCAAGAAAAAGTTCATTTTTTGAGTGTCTAATTTTTCAAGAAAAAATCTTTTAACACTCTACTTTACACCCATTGTTTAGTATACCAAGCTTCATTTATATATATACTTTGCTTGGAGTTTGGCACCGGTTTTTATCTCTACCGTTTGAAGAGAAGTTTGGGTTTGCTTCTAAATCCCCAAATAAGAAGAAGTTTGCGTTGATTTACCCACTTGGAGAAAGGCTCCTTGTTCGGGTGACGGTGACCATAAAAAGTCTGATCGGTGGATTCCGAGACCGCGATATAGCTCCGTGGTTATTCGCTAGGCGGAGGTGTATACAAGAAGGAGTGTCGGGGATTCAGAGGGATCGAGTCGAGTGTTGTAAGTCTTACTGTCTTGTATTTGCAAAACCATACTTAGTGGATTTGAGGTTGGGGCCGTCCGAGGTTTTTTCCCGTTGTGGGTTTTTCCTCGTACATCGCGGCGTAGTGATTCATCGTTTATTTTATCTTGCAAACTCACCTAGAACGCATGCTTAGGAAAAAAGATAAAATTTGGTTTAATAACTACTTGTTTAATTTGGAGCTAAATTATTTTGGGTAATGTGTAGTTAATTCAAGTCATTAATTTAATTTCATAAAATTGGTTTGGCCTAATTTGGTAAAATTGAAAAAATATGACTTAGGCAAATTTCTAGGACTTGGGTTAATTAATTGCATTTAAGTGAAATCAAATTGTGCGTGTGTTTAATCTTATTTCACTTTGTTTAATTTTAATTTGAAAAGAAATTAAAATTTGTTAATTGTTTAATTTGAACCATCATCTTTCGCTTCCGTATCTCTAAAAAGAAATTATCTTTTTGAAGTAAAAAGATTTTTAAAATTGAGGGCCTATTGTTCCAAAAAACATATACCAAGTTTAACTAATATCTTTACAAGATACTATATATAAATATCACTCCCTAACTATTTCATTTTCATAACAACTATTTTATAATAACTTATAATGATACCTCTTGATTAAATCTTCTCCCCCTTATAAGGAAATTTCTCCCATTTTCAAGGAAGAAATACATATGTCCCTTTTTTCATGGAACCAACAAAGGAAAAACAATAAAATCAAGAAATATCATCATTAGGAACATAATGAGATATGTTATAAAGAAGTGAATTTGGAAAAGATAATCCAAATGATCGAAATTACAATCCCACAATATATAATTGAGATAAATAATAAAATAAGTTTTGAACCAAAGGTAACAATATATAAGACATCAAAGATAACAATGAATTAAGTAAAACCAAATATATATCACCAAATGTTAAAATCTACCCCACTTACTAAACACTCCCCAATATGTTATAACATAAACTCTGTTCTCCTATGAAGTACATTGTAAAAAGTAGACCTGACGAACACAAATGTTATTTTAGTTTACCCTATAGTTTTTCTACTTTTATCTCAAATTGTTTCTCCTCCTTAATCAAATCTTTCCTCCCATTAGGAAATATATTTCCTTTTTGGAAAGATTAAAATATTAAAAAAATGAATCAACCAAGACACAAGTAAATCAACTAAAAGAAACAACTAAAGAAAATAAGTTAGAGTAAAAACATGTTGTGTATAACAATAAACACAAGGAAATGGTATAAATATGAGATGAATCACATGGTGTAATATGCACATGCATAAATGATAAATAATTATATAATAAGCCAAATATATATATAAAAAAAGATCATTGAGATTTGAGCGCATAAATACTCAATATACACTTATATATTAGGATAATAAAAGATAGGAGTTGATGAATAACTAATTGTTTAGATATTAATATCAAATCCTAATCTTATAGGACATAAGACTAGAAACCAATATATAAATCATGACGAAACAAGAGTCTATGAAATATACTAAGAATCTATGATCAAGTCGAAAGTCATAAAATATAGAAAGGTGAAGCATGAGTACTATAATAAATAGCAACCACCAAAGATATAAGATATACGAAAATAGGATATAATGAAATAGATTTCTATCTACTTAAAAATAAAATCATTATCTAAAGAAATGGAAATGATTTTCACAAACTTATAACAAAAGTATAAAAGTAATCATAGACTACCAATATAATATCCTAAAAATAAAAATAATGATATTATCATATATGGCAACTAAATTATCAATATCAAAGTCAAAGGTGCATACTTAAAGACATGAATAAACAACTTAAAGACTAAGGTCAATTAAGACTGAAAATAGAGAAACGATATACCAAAAAGAATTATTACTCATAAATACATGATATCCCTAATCATGCACAACCTTCCCTTAAAAGATATGAAAGTCTAAGTATATGACACGCTAAGGTTACCAAAGAGAATAAAGCATAGTAAAAATTAAGCCAATAAGAAAAATGCAACATACACTACATGGGAGAAATGAGAATAAGATGCAAATCAAATATACTAATTATGATTTTAATAATTTATCTCTATACACGATTTTACATGAACGCACAAGCACATTAATGCAATAAGAGAATAACTTCAGGACCCATTTTGATAAGTAAAAATATAGACAATATTATCACACTTACCAAATTCGAGTTAATGTCCAATGTTAATAATCAAGCAAAGATTATCTATAAAAGGCTAATAACATGATAAGATCATTAACCAAGAACATAAGATCATATCTCGTTTATGCAAGCTATAAAAAATGAACAACATCAAGAGAAAGGTCCAAGATCAATTTCAATTAAAAATTACAAAACATAGAACAAAAGACTCAAATCTTCGACTCAAATGAAATCTCCAACACCCTCTTTAAATGTATTTTCAACTACCACTTCCCCCCTTCAATAAATAATTTTAGTTAAAACCTATGTTCTCATATACTTGATGTGAAATCTTTGAGACATTGCTTTTTGTCAAATTGACGGGGTACTATTTTTAATTTTTAAAAATAGCATCACACATTCTAATATTGTAGCCTTAACCACTCCTTCTCTCATTTTTTGAGAAATAACGTTAGATTTTTCAACACCTCCAAATTATGAACCACAAATCTCACCCATACACAATAAGGAATTATCTTTCACGAGTCTTTTGAAAATTTTAACATTTTGTAAAAAAAATAAAAATTTATCATCCCTTATAAAGTGGCATAAAAATAATATGTAATGCGGTGTAATGTGCAACAAGATATGGGTATGTATTCTCAAAGAAAAATTTCTCTCAAGGTTTATAAGACTTAAAAAGTATAATCCCTCTCTTGAAGCACATTTCATATTAAAAATACAAGGAAAAATAATCAAACAAGCCATTTCAATATATGAAGTTATGACATAGAGTATATAATCTGAAAGACATAAACATGATTGTATAAAAAATACCTTTTTGAATTTTTCTATGAAAGACATTTACAGCTGTTTAAGAGAATGTTTTTGGATTAAAATATATACATATTAGTACATAATCTTAAATATGTTATTATAGAATCAATCAATCATGAAAATAACCAATAAAAATTCAGGATAATCAATTAGGAGAAATCACAAAGGTTAAGAATAAATGATCATGCAAGGTCTAACTATTAAATAGGAAAATCATAAATAATAATAATATGAAAAGAATATCAATCTGAGGTACACATGAAAACACTTCAATATAAAAGGGATATATACCATATATGAATCATAAAGAGATCAACTAGATGTGACAATCCTAGAGCATATTGTTGACAATATTAACAAATAAATAATTCTAAAAAAATAAAATCTTTTTGAATTAGTCAAGACATAACGTAAGAACGAATAAATAAAATAAATAATTCACATATGAGATATCAAACTGATAAACAAGATATACAAAACTCATATTAGAATTAAAGGCACATAACCTATCATAAAATATCCGAATGAAGTACTAATATAACCAAATTTAATGTATAGATATGGAGGGAATCGATTTTGGATTTTTTTCATTTTAATTTCAATTTGATCTTCCCTTCTTTAACTGTACTTGACTAACACGAAGAGCCTTTTGTTTATGTGGGACTTGAGACACATTTTTCTTTGCTTTATCTGTCTTCCTAAAGATTTTTTTGATTATTTTTAATCCAAAATTTTCTTTCAATGAGTATGGGCACAAAATTATTTGAATAAAAAACTTTTTAAGTCTTGTTGTTCCTCACAAAAATCTCATTATGATGTAAAGGTAAGGTTTATTTGCGTAAAAAGAAAAAGTCCCTCATATGACTAAATTTGTGACAATGATCACATTTAAAGTTTTTGAATTAGTCATTTGGATTTTAGGTTTAGGAATAACTTTTTTCAAAATGTTAAACTTTATTTAACTCATAACAAAAATCTTTAAGGTGACCTTTATTATTATAATAAGGACAAACAAAGTTCATTTAGGTATTTTATGATTAAGCGCATAATTTTTGTTATCAAACTTTGAATGCACAAATTCTTTATTATTTTTAATTTAATTTATAAAATTTTTAACTTTTTCTTGAAATTCCAAAGGAATGTTATCATTTAGCGCTGTCTTATTCTGAGAAGAAGCTTTCACAAAAAATATTTCTCCTTTAAAATTTGAAATAATAAATTTTTTAAAATCAAACTTTGACACCCTGTTAAATTCATTACTAGATTGATTAGTTCTAAATATAAATAATATAAGAGTCAAAACAATTTGTATCAGTCTAAGTGTAATTGCTAAAATCCTACAATGAGTGATTTCATAAAAACTAAACTGAACAAGAAAACAAACCACACAATCGCACAACACAAGAATATGCATGGTTCAGCAACGTGCCTACATCCACATGGTGTTTATCTCTTTTTTATTAATCAGTTCACAATAATAAGTACATGCCTCATTTTCCGAGGGTGTGTGTTATATTTATAGGTAACTAAAGGTAAATGAGTCATGTACGACTCTAGGAGATCTTGATGTAATTGCTGCTAAATTGAACTAATCTTTTCCCTGAGATCCTTGCTGATTTGACTCCCCTTTATTCTTATCTCTTGAGCCTCAATCCTTATATATGAAGCTAAGAAGGTGTCACCTAATTCGAATAACTCAAATTTTTCAAATAATTTCCCCCAAAGCTTTGTAGTCTGAAAAGGGTGAAGAGATTTGATCGCTGGTGAGCATTAATTCTAGTCGGTAATGACTCTTGATCGCCAGCTGGGGGTTAGTTTTGGATTATACCAACACTTATGATATTTTTGGAGAAAAACCATTTATATTATTCATGTTGAGTGATAATGGCACGCTTGTAATTTATCTTGACTTCATAAAGGTATGCTAGTAAAAAGTAATTGAAAAGACCAAATGCTGGGGTGCACGTGTGAGCTCCCAGTGAGTCTTGTTTCAAATGATGATATGCTTTGGTAATTGAACCACAAAATTTCAAAGTTCTCCCTACTACAAATTTGCTTTTTGTTTCAAATATTCAAGACATTAGGAGCTATCTTCATCTTTCTTAACCTGTAAGTCTTCTCCGTGCTCTATTTTCATCTGCAATTTATTGTTCAAACTGCCATCCACTTTTTTGAACCTTCTTGTGCTTTTTATTATTGAACAAAAAAAATGGTGTATGATGTGAAAGACGAAACCCTAGGAGAGTTTAGGAAAACATTTTCAATCCCTGATTGGGTGGAAATACAATTTACCAAAGAACCGAATGACTACTATAGTGTTCTCAGTGGTCATTGGATACACACCTAATTCATAGTAGAGGTTGGTATCACCTTTCTCCCAAACCAATTATTTTTGGAGTTTTGCAAATTCTTCAGAGTTGTTCCTACCAAATGCACCCCAAACACGTGGATAATCATGAATGGGATTCATCGAATCAACGAAATATATGGGACCCAAATTGGGATTCCTGAGATAAGGTATTATTATTCATGGTTTAAAATGAATAATAATACCTTTTATCTGATAACAAGGAAGGCTGGCAAGGTTTTGGTGGTTAACCTCCCTAATTCTAACAAGGATTATTGAAGCCATGGCTTCATTGCTAGAGAATGGAAACATCCCCAAATTATTGAGGGTAGTGAGCCTTATAGAGGGTTTAGGTGCCCCAACGGTGGGCACAAGATAGGTAGATCACTGTCTCAATCATTCTTTAATTTTTATGACTAACTGTCATATGAAATGTTTCCTTACTCTTCTTTTTGTCTTTTGTAGAGGATTTAAAGAAGAAGGAACTTGCAACTTCTCATGTTAATTGGTTCAAGCTTGTCAAGGTTTGGAATTTGAGAATACCATTATCTCATGGTATTGAACATCTGAGATTGGCATCTTTGATACTTAAGTACGCAAACACAACCACCTTTTTCATCGCTAAGACCGTTGATTCAATTACTAAGATACAAGTCCCTTCAACCGGTGAGGGGTATTCAAGTGTATCCACATTATCTTTTTTTAAAGCTATAAATGTAAATCCCATCCCTACTATTGAAGAAGACATGCCTCCTAGGAAGAGAAACCTTACTCTGGTAGACGAGTTCGACCTCCCCACCTCTCCAAAAGCCAATGTTTCTAAGCGAAAGGAGGTACCTCCGAGCTCGTTACTCTACTGTATTATTTTTATAAGGAGAAAGAAAATAAAAAGGGAAAGAGAGATATCCATCCTTCTACATCTATTAATATTCCCACCAAGAAGGTTGTGTCCCCCAACACGAGGAGGGGCCACCAGATCATATCGGTAGCCAAGAATCCATTTTTAGCCCTTGACTTGCTGAGGGGTTTGTTCTAGAATTGGATTGAGAGAAGGTCGAAAGGATGACCATCGACCAACTTGCTTCTTATGCCACATAGGCGTTATCTATGATAATTTCTGTGATTTTTAGTTATATTATTCCGTTAGAGTTTTGATCCCTATATTGACTTATGCTCGTCCTGTTATTGCAATTTGTGGTAGATTTTATCACCATGCTCGATAGAGGGCTACCTAGGTCAAAGAAAATGATGAACTAGAGAAGGACTTGATGAAATCCCACGAGTCTTTTATTGCTTCTTGGGAGATATGTGATGCCAAGAAGAAATCCACCAACTTGGAGATGCCCAAGCTGAAGTCGAAGGTTAATCAATTGAAAAATGTTATGGAGGATAATGTAAGCGCCAAATATGAGGCCTTCGATTAGGGGTGTATGAAAGCCTTTGGTCAGTCCAAGTAGCATATGGCTTACATTCGTAAGTCAAATTTCAAGAAAGGTTGGGATGCGAACTTAGTCAAGATCGAGGTACCCCTTGAGTATAAACTTTTTAGGGAGCACGATCCAGGTTCTTCCCCAAGAGAGGAGGAAGAGGATAAGGCCTTAGGCAATATCCAAGTGAAGAATGGGGTAAGCCAAGAGATGGTGGAAGCCAATCAAGGCAAAGTCCCAACCACCCAAGAGCAGGTGAAGGAAAATGAGGGCGAAGATAATTAGGGTAAACTTAGGTCTCATTATTCTTTATAATTATTTTTATTTTTAAACTTGTGTAAGGGCATGCCCCACCCTATGATTTAATGAAAAATACTTTGATTCTTACTTTGTCATCATTTGTCAGTTGCTATTAGCTCTATGGATGCTTTTTAATTGCCTTTTTTATGCCTCAATGTTTTTCTTGATCCTTGTAGCTTGAAATAAGGTTGGTAGAGGTGCCTTTACTTTAAAAATTTATGATCTAGACATGTTACTTGGTTAGGATGCCAACAGTCAATCTCGCGGTTCATTTGTTTCTATTTAACAATCTATCCAATATATGATATCTACTTTTGACGAGCAGGCTCGTCTGATCATTGGTTTTCAAACGAAAGTTAGGGATGTCGACAATATCACTAAGATGTTGCAAAATGAAAATAATTATCTAAAGGCGGACTTTAAAAGAGACAATGCGATCAAGCAAGGCTTGGGCTGTGAGATAATAAAATTAAAGTATCTTTTGATAAGGGGTCCTCGAGCAGTTTGGGCTGTTGGTGGGTGGATGCCCTCTTTATCCAGATTAATCTAAACAAGTGGCCTAAAAACATGGTTGGATAAAATCCCTAGATTCCATGAAGGTTTACAAAGACTCCTAACTTTAGTACAAGTACCAAGTGGAGTTCCCTGCTTATAGTCATCCTCCATTTGGGAGTGATGAAAGTTGGATTCTTCTAAATGTTGTACCCCTCCAGTTAGTAAAGGATTACTTATCGATTCATGATAGTGATGAAGAGTTTTAGCCTAATACCGATGATAGACGAAAAGTTAAAGTTACCGAGCTGATAACTCGCTAGAGATGATGGTTATGTGCCATGATTGTGTATATTAATTTTGTTACTTTACAAGTATAGGCCTTTTGTAAAATGAAAGTTTTATGAAACTATTGGTTAATTCCATGTTTTGCACTTTCGCATGTTTTTATGCTGAGTATGTTTTTGTTATTTACCTTACCTTTTAATGAGTGTTGTCATACAATCTTAGGCATAGGCCAAACCATGTAAAAAATGCACCTAGTTGTAGGGCCATCCACTCTTTTAGGATTTTAGCCGACCAAAGTCGGGACAATTTATGCCTAAGGCATTCATGTCGATGACCAAAACTTTGATCAGACATAAAGATAACTCATAATAAGAATTGGTTAACCATTTGGAATAATAATGAAGCTAATTACATTAATTGAACTTAAAGCCTTCCCAGAACCAAAACCTCAAAATTTAAATAAAGCTAGACATGATTAGTGAAATTTGCGAGAAATAAACTTGCAAGAAATAAAACTTCTTAAGACTGGATGCATTCAAGGCCCTAGGGATCTCCCTACCCCCCATTGTTTCCAAATGATAGGCTCCTTGGAGGTTGTATTTAATAATATTAAATGGCCCCTCTCAGTTAGGACCCAACTTGCCATCTAATGGCTTATTCGCATTGTTGAGCACTTTTCCGCGGACATAATCTCTCACCTGGAACCTTATTGGGTTAATGCCTTTGTTGTACTACTTGGCCAACTATTGTTGGTAGGAAGCTAACTTAATTAAGGCTTACTCTCTTTGCTCATCAGCTAGGTTGAACTTAGCCCTTATAATTTCTCTATTTAAGTCTTGGTCGGTAACAATTATCTTTATGGTTGGCAAGCCAGATTCCAAAGGGATTATGGCTTCTATCCCATAAGGTAAGGCGAAGGGAGTTACCCTAGTTAACCTCATGGGCATAGTACGTCATGCCTAAAGGATATGGGGAAGCTCGTCCACCCAAGCACCTTTTTCCTTATCCAATATCTTTTTTATGCCATCGAGCATGGTCTTATTGGAAGCTTCAACCAACCCATTACTTTGGGGGTATACCACTAATCTGAAGTTATGGTTGTCACAAAAGTTTTAAAATGGCTCGTTCTTAAATTACCTTCCATTATTCGTGATGATGGTTCTTGGTACACAAAAAAGAGTTACGATGTTTTGCTAGATGAACCTTATCATATCAGTGTCCTTGAGATTTGCCAATGGTTGGACTTCAATCCACTTGATGAAATAGTTCATGACGACTAGGAGACAATAATAATTTTCTAGTACTTTAGGTAGAGGGCCCATGATGCCCAAACCTAACTGAGAAAATAACCATGTGATAGCCAATGACTTTAGGTCGTTGGTCAGCTTGTGAATCATAGGCGATAACTCTTAGCACTTTTTGGACTTCCTAGCATATGAGGCCATATCCTTTTGTATATGTGGGCACCAGTAACCTTCTTTGATTACTCTGAATGCCAAAGATCTTCCCCTACGTGGCTCCTACAAATACCATTATGCCGTTAGTACAAGACTTGGTTTAGGTGCAAACATTGAAGGTAGGGACTAGTGAAAGATCTCCTATAGAGTTTGCCTTCAGGTGATAAGTGAAAATGATAAGCTTTTACCTTGATCTGATAGGCTTATTTCTTATCGGTCGGTAAGACAACTTCTTATAAATAGGCTATAATTGTGTCCATCCAACTATGATCTTTTTGGATGACGAGGACTTTCTCATCGACTTCAGTCTTATAATGCTTGGTTGGGCGAGGTACTCCACCTCAATGGTTCTTTTAAGGTTCGAGTCTACTGCTAAACCCAAAGTGGCCAAGGCATCAATATAATTATTGTTTTCATGAGGAAATTATTGAATGTGGACCTTCTTGAACCCATCAATCAGGTCTTGGGCAACCTATAGGTATGATAACATTCTCTCATCTTTGGAATTATAGTCTCCTCATACATCATTGGATACCAGTTAGATGTTAAGGTGAGTTATGCCAAGTGATGAGGCTTTTTATAATTTGGTGATGAGAGCTTCATATTCAGCTTCGTTATTGGATGTTTTGAAGCCAAGTCTGATCCCTAGTTTGATCATAGTCTATATGGAGTAATAAGGATAATTTCCACTATTTCCCTTCTTAAATAAGAGGTTCTTTATACATAGAGAGTCCACTTTTTTACATTTGGTTAAACTTGTAGTTGGTTATTTGACCAGTGAAGTCCTTATCGTTAGGCCTCTGATCCCTTATGAATTCAATGATGAAATCTGCCAGCACTTATCTTTTTATTGCAGTCTTAGGCTGATAGTGTATATATAATCTTCTAAGTTCTACTGACCATTTGGACATTCATCCAAATAGTTTGGCTTTTTTAAAGACTGCCTTGATCAAGAAAGAGGTGATGACTATAACTGACTGAGATTCGAATAATGCTTCAGATTTTATGAAGAAATAAAAAGAAAGTAGGTTAACTTCTCAAGTGGAAGGTAGTGTTACTGAGCGTCGTGGAGCATTTTGTTGACATAGTAAATAGGAACCCGTTGACCTTACTTATCACACATCAAGACTGAGTTAACTGCGTGATCGAACACCATAAGGTACAACTAGATTGGATCCCCCGGATTTGGGATTCCGAGCAACGATAGTTGGATAAGGTAGGATTTTATTTCATCAAGTGCTTTTGAGCATTCCTCGTTACAGGTTAATCCTTTCTCCTTCTTTAATAGGATAAATAATGGTTGACACTTTTCAAAATATCTTGAGATGAAGTGGTTGAGTGCTGCTAACATTCTAATTAGCTTTTAAATATCTCAAAGCGCCTTTGGTGTCTGAACATTATTGATTGCCTTAATCTAGTCGGTGTTGACTCAATCCTTCTTTGACTGACCAAGTATCCTAGGAACATCCCAGATTAAACTTCGAAGGAGCATTTGGTTACATTAAACTTCATTCTATAATGTCTAAGGACCTCAAATGTCTTTACTAAGTCATGTAGATGGTCGTCCTTATATATGATTTTGGCAGGCATATCATTTATATAAACTTCCATGGTGTCATCTAGTTGATCCTTAAACATCCTGGTGACCAATCGTTGATATGTAGCTCTAGTGTTCTTGAGACCAAATGGCATAACTTTATAGTAGTACAATCTAAGAGTGGTAATGAACGAGGTTTTATCCTAATATAGGCCGAATTGTGAAATTTGATGGTACCTTGAGTACGCATCCAGGAAACTCATCCGTTCATGACCGATTGTGGCATCGACCAGTTAGTCTATCTTAGGCAAAGAAAATATATCCTCAGGACAAGCTTTATTGAAATCGGTGAAATATATGCAGACTCCCCACTTTCCATTACTTTTCTTCACGACTACTATATTTGAGAGACATCTGGGGAATTGAACTTATTTAATGGACTTTGCCTCTAGAAGTTTTCCCACTTGTTCGTCCACGACCTTTATCTTTTACGGGGCTGTTCAGAGAGACTTTTGCGTAATCTACAGGTATGTTGGGTCCACGTGAAGTCAATGGCACAGGACTTTACAATCCATCCCACATGACTTCGTAATCCATCCCATGCATATCCTAAGGCTGCCAAGCAAAAACATCTTGATTCTCCTTCAGCATAAAAAATAGTTCTTCTCTTTTCTGGTCGGTAAGTTAGATGACGATCAGGAATTTCCTTTCTGGGTGTGAATAATCGAACACTGCTCCCTGTAATGGTTCCATGACCCGGTCCATGGAGGCTACCCTTATTTATTCTACCCCCAGTCTGCCATACTTTATTTGCTATTTGGATGATGTGGCTCCATCCTTGGTCGGCTTAGTGGAGACCTCTTTCTCCTTTTTCTTGCCCTATTTTGGCCTAATAGCAGCGATGAAGCATTGTCGAGCAACGACCTAATTTACTATAATCTCCATTATCCCCCGATGGGTAATGCATTTGAGCTTCATGTCATAAGTGAAAGGGACAACTTGCATATTATGGAGCCATCCTCATCCAAGGATTGTGTTGGATGCGGAAATTATCCAGGAACTCAATCATTTTTTAGATATACCCACTTTGGACTGGTAGGACCACCTTCTATAGTGTCATGGTCATATTTCCCGCAAAGACGACCAAATGAATGATCGCTTCTTTGAGGTCTGCTGCCTTAAGGTTAAGCTGGTTAAGTAGTTTTAGGTACATAACCTCCGAGTAACTTTACTTTTCAACGTAACTTATCCACATCCTAATTTGCAATCCTAAATGTGAATTCTAGTGCATTATGATGCAGATTCCTAACTCCACCAAATCATCCTCGTTAAAGAATATGTGTATTTCGTAATTAATGTCTTTCAGGCATCGATGCTTGCCTATAGATTTCTTTGCAAGGTTGATCTAGAAAGCTTCCATCATTGCGGTGACTTTCTTTAATTCCATCAAAAAGGCATTTCCTTGAATCTAGGATATTATCGGGCTTCTGGTTAACGTCTATGGAGGCTTTAGTGCCCTTTTTCACCACATAATCGCTCAAGTGGCCACTTGGGACAACTCTTCAAAATGGGACCTAAGGGATTTGCAATTCTTCATTTAATGCCCATGCTCTTTGTGACATAACACCTAAGTGCATTGTTTCCCTTCGACGGATCTCCCCCATCTTGTTTGTCCACTTAAGGAATTGTTGATCCTTAACATAACTTAAGATATTAAAATTGGTTCCTTGAAAATAGTGTTGATCTCCTGTAAATCCATAGCAGGCTATACCTTGTCTTCATTATTTGATCCTCCGTTATGCTTCTTGCCCCATTTCTTGGGGGCATTATCCTCATTGTCGTTCTTGGTCATCTTCGAGCGACCATTGTCATTATAGGTGCTAGAGACCACATATTCTACCTTTGTATACTTCTCCGTATGTGACATGAGATCGTCAATGGTGTTCACTTCCTTCTTAGTGAGAGAATAGTGCAACAAAGGGCTATTGGGTAATTCAATCTTAAACAAGGCTATAGTGACTAGTTCGGAGTAATCTTCGACTTCATTTTAATTTTACCAGTATCTACTAGCGTATTATCACAAGGTTTCTTGGGTTTTTTTTCCTCATGGTGAGGAAAGAATCCATTATCTTGGGATGGTCACTGTTGGCAATGAACTGAGTAGTATAGGCCCCCGCGAGCGGATTGAAATTATTGACCGACCTATGTGAAAACTTTTCAAACCATTTGTATGTGGTATACCCCATACTAAAAGGGAATATGTGGCACATGAGAGCATCGTTATTGTTCCACAAGGACATATCTTTCCTATACTGACGAACACGGTCAATGGGGTCAGTCTTACAATCATAGATCTTGAACCTAGGAGTTGTAAACTTTCTGGGAGGTTATGATTCTTAATTCTCACTTTAAAAGGGGGACTTCATTTGACTGATGAGGGCCCTCCTGGACAGATCCTTAGTGGAACTAGCCCCACGATGAGATAGATGTTAGTCCATATCCTTTTGAATAAGGTCATGGATGTTGTGGCTGCAATAATATCCCTTTTAATCTCGTCTCGTCGGGACTCCCATGCACATAATTATCTTGATTATGATGTGAACTCCTTCCTCAACTACGGGGTTTACTTTCTTAAGGGATAGGGGTTCGACCATGGTTCTCGTGCTTATCTTTGTGGATCTCTCACTCCATCCTTTGTAGACGACGCTGTAGACACACGTTCTCTTCTTCTTGGAGGCATGTGACCTCCTCTTACTGATGGAGCCACTGTTCGTATACGTTGACCATCCATGAGACCTGGTTAGATTTGGGCTTATTCGTTGCTTTGCTCAGAGTGTTCCTCTTGAGGGACATAACGTGCATTAGGAGCGTTATGACTTTTATTGGGATGGATCTCTGACCTTAAGGTTTTGGAGGCTCGTTCTAATGATTTACATTTAATGGTGGAGGTGCACTATGCAGATGACACATGGTTGTTTATTGGTTATAATTGATTTAGGAAAATAAACTCGTTTCCCATATACAGAGCCAATTATAGGTGCTAAAATACTACAATGAATAATTTCTAAACAACTAATATCGAATAAGGTAAACAAATCACACAATCGCATAACACAAGAATATAAGTGGTTCAGCAACGTGCCTACGTCCACGGTGAGTTCCTCTATTTCTTATTAACAGGTTCATAATAATATTAATTACATGCCCCATTTTCCAGGGGTGTTGGTTATATTTATAGGGAACATAAGGTAAATGAGTCATGTAGGACTCTAGGAGCTCTAAATGTAATTGCAACTGGAATGAACAGATCTTGCTCCCGAGATCCTTGCTGACCGAGTTCCCCTTTGTTCTTATCTATTGAGCTGCGATCCTTATCTATACTTCCGGGAAGGAGTCACCCAATCCAAATAACTCGAATTATCCGTATAATTCCCCCACACTAAACATGACTGAAAATAAATAATACGATAAGTGCTGACAGTAATATAATAAAACAGTACACAATGAACTGAAACAAATACTACTTAAGTCATTTAATACAAGATTAAATATCTAAATAGCTCCGAACAGTTTGTTGAAGAATTGTTTTTCTTAAAACAAATTTCTTAACACAAGATGTGTAAAATAGTATGAACAAGTTATTTAAGGTATAGGTTTATCAGTTTTGAAAACCAGAACTTATAAAGAAATCAAATTAACACATCCTCAAAAAATGAATGAGAGGAAGAGGAAGTATGCAAGTACAATTTTAAAGTGGTAAAATCCCACCCAATTGGGGAAACATCAACTGAGATCTCTACATCTCAAAAGTAAAAATCCACTAAAATAGAGTAACAGGTTACACAATATATAACAATCAAGACACGCAATCAAGCCTAAACTAAGTTAAAAAATTATACCAACTCTTCTGGCATTTCATACTTCTCGCAAGTCTCTGATGTTGTTGATGTTCTCTCAGATTTGTAACTCCACTACTTTTAGCTTTACGTCGTCTCCAATGTTCATAATCTCTCTACCAACACTGTTTAGTGTTGTAGTGTGAAAGTTTAAGTGTTGATGTGCTCTAAATCACATGCATGCAACCCCCACACACTAAATACATACCAAATGATTATCAAATTACAAATAGATTCTAAAATCCAATGAAGATTTCTAAAAGCATTTTGATCGAAACTCAAGACTTTGTATCTTTCAATTTATGCATAGATCAAGAGGGAATCTTTCTATACAAAAGAGCCAAGATCCTAAACACTTTCGTTATTCAAAAATATTTATAAATATTTCACAAAATGTGAAGTAGTTGAAATTATAAATCCCCAATCAAGATCTAAACTAGATCTAATTCCAAGTATTCTCAAAAACTAAAATAAAAAATGATTGTTGGTTTAGGGTTTGAACAAAACATAACAATTTAAAACAACCAATAAAATTGTGATTTCTCAAAAGAAGAAATCAAAACCAATAATATAAATGTGAATTCTATCACAGACTCACAAATCTCAGATTTCTATGAAAGAAAATAAGATTTGGAAAACGTGACTGGTTTGGATAAGAGATTAAGAAGAAGAGAGCATGGAACTTCTCAACTCTGGAACTAACTCAACTCTCAAAACTATTTTCAGGTGATATTTGGCCGGAGTTAGGTTAGGGTTTTGTATTTTCTCTCTCTCTCTCTCTCATCTCTCATCTCTCTTTTTTTTTTCTCTAAAATGAGGTGAACTAAAAGTTAGAATTGAAAGGACGAAGTCTCCTTTTATACAAGGAAGAGAAGTCTCTGGAAGATCTCAGGAAAATGAACGAACATGATTTGATCGAAGGAAATCTAATGGCTACCAATGCACCGCGATTATAAAAGTTCTGATTAGTTTAAATGTAAACACAAGGATCAAGTAAGAATGCATGCAGACCATAGATTAAAACTATCCAAGGGTTATCAATCACTCTCAAGATGTGAGTGTAAAGAAACATATATCCAACCGTTATAAGTGTAACACGTGTAAGGCTGTGATGACTTAAGAAACGCGTATTTTTAATTTTACAAAAATACAACTTTTACCCACAATATTGTCTAGCGCTTTCGATTTCTACCCAAGCCAATTTTGAATATCTTTTATTAATTACAAAACAACCCATAACATTTGTAAAAGCCAATTTTAAATTTCTAAAAATTATTTAAAAATATTAGAAATTATTTAAAATATCCCAAGAATTATAGAAAAATTATTTTAATGGGATTTAACTCACACACACCCATATTATGAATAATGCAAGACATGAATGCAATTCTAGGTGAGGTGTTGGTGTTAAACCTTTAGGAACAAATTGAAGAATTCAAAATGAAGAGTCTGAAGGATTTTTGGTCAAACTAGGATATGACTCAATTTTGTCACTATTTTCAAACTAGATGAGCACCTATATAATATAGACTCAAGTGAGTCTAAGATATAGGGTGCTTCATGAACCTTTGATACCAAATCTCAAAACCTTAATAAATAATGCTCCTTGTTGGAATAAAAACTATCTCAAGAATGAACATCCATCTCTGAATATAAACAATTAACCCCAATATAAATGAATCCAAATACAACAATCCGACTTAACTTAATCTTAAACATGAAATCTAAATCTTTGAAAGGAATATGATAAATAAATATGAGCACGTAGGGTCGACACCTATATCTTAAAATAAAAATATGGAACTGGAATGAAATGATGGAAATATTAGAGCTGAGGATGCTGCTGCTACCGCCTAGGATCTGAAAAATAGTTTCATAAAAAGGATTGAACCTAACAAGTTTAAAGTGAGTAATAATGTAACTATATTTAGACCACAATAACAATAATGCATATTCCTCTCATATTTTAGTTGTTTTAAAGTTAGGCTAACCCAAATAACCTAGATATAGTATTAAGGTCTAATCTCAACCCAAGGGAACCGTGTTAAACATTTATTTCTCTTCTTAAGTATTCATTATTACATGGTTCCAAAAACTGGTATCTCATCTATACATTGATAGTATAATCTCAGTGTAAAGGAAATGAACCACATAAATCCAATCAACTTGTAACTATTCCCCACTCACATGCAAAATAAGTGGGCTATGCTCAAGACCTCAAATAAAATCATGAAGGCCAATCCCTAATTCCTTTAGGGATCACTTGCGCCAAACTAGATATAGTTACAGTTCATCCAAACCCTGTAACCTAAAGTAACAAACAAGTAAAATCACTACGCCTTCCCCACCAGTCGTATGAACCTATACCCAAGGCTATATGAACGGAAACCCATTTGTCCTATTCGGGAAATTGGTACGTCATCAATATGATCATGGTAAATAAGACCAAGGTAAAAATCATCTCAATCACGGGGGTATCCTCGCGGTCAATCTCGTATGCGCCCCATCAAATCACTCCAAGTACGCCACCCATGAGAAAGCACACACACAAACTTGGTATAATTACACATAACTTAAGCAAAATAACAACAAATCCTACCCTAGTAATTAGTAAAGTATTCTCTTAACTCATCGATTATTCTCAAATGTAAAACATTAATGATTTATATAAATTAAACCCAAGATCCTAGGGTTTATTATTAAAGAGTTTCCAACCTCTAACCTACTGGTCATAATAGTCTCTCCATTAATTAAACAAGTTCCAACTCGAACCTGCCTCAAAAACTCAAACTAACACCCAAAACATCATTACTGGGCTGAACCCACTGCACCAAATTGATCCGAACCTAGGTCGGATCATCAGATTGATCCGGTCAGGTCTAGGGGATGGCCTTCTTCCTCATTTAAACCCTTGCGGATACAACCTATTTGTACTCAAACTTAAAGCTTCTAAAACATGAACTTTTCTATTCTCCTTCTAATCCAATCAAACATATAATCATTATAAATATATATCAATAAGCTTATAATTATTTAAAACTCGAATTAAGGTCTAAAATCATATTTGAATAATCTACCCTAGGTTCATCATTAAAATAAGATTTACTAAATTAAGATATGGATTCATTACAAGAATCATTCAAAAGTGAGGGATTTTATAGATTAATGTCATTAGAATATATATATATATATATATATATATATATATATATATATATATATATATATATATATATATATATATATATATATATATATATAAGTTCAGATTACATGATTTTGTGGTTCAATTTCAAGGATTCAATATCAAGACTAAACTAATTCTTCATTATGTAATGACGGCTTAAACATGTAATTAATCAAATTACAAAATTAGTTTATAATATGATTACAAATCAAATTTCAATGATTAATTTCATATTACAATGACCTACTATTATTCTAACACAGATTTAATTAGATTCTCAATCAAAGTAAACTTGCCTTACGCCGATTGCACGAATCGAGTCTCCAAATCACCAATTCTCTTCAATACTTGTTGTGCCTCTTCTCCTTAACTACTTGGGTTATTCTCTAATGTGTTATGAGTTTTTTAGGCTTTCAAAATTAAGTGATTATAATCTTTAATCCTGAAATTATGCCTAGGCTAAAACAATAACCTTTATCCAATGAGCCCAAAATATGTTTCAAATGGCCCAAAACTTGGCCCAAAACATATACTAATCCAAGTGACTTAAATTACTTATTATAAGCTAAAAATAGATTTTCTAAATGTCCCGCAAGTCAATACTAAAAGAGAACATATTTTATAAATTAATTAAGTCATTAATTTAATAATTAGCAAGGACGAGTATAGTAAGTTAAAAAATAATTATTAATTAGTTATGTATGGCTTAACCTTATAAGAAATTAATTCACGAACGATAGGACCCGATACTGAGTGAATAATCCAAATAAAGAAACCCCCGATGCCTAGTCCTTGACCATTCCATAGTCGTCCATAATACTAAGTCACTTAAAACATTTACTAGTGAATTACAAAGTATTATGTCAATTTCTAAAGGATGAGGATTCACATAACACATAGCAACATATATAAATATAATAAGTGACATATCCCATGTCACGATAGGCAATTTGATAAATGAATAAACACATAAGTAAATAAATGCTTAGAAAATATGGATCACTACATCAGCCTTATTTTATCATTTATGCTTTGGGTTAACATTAAAAGCATATCTCCAAGTTTTTGTGATCTCGCCTCTAAATTAGCATTCACATTTTTGGCCGACATCAAATCATTTTTAAGACTTTTAAATTTATTTTTTCAAAATAATTTTGGATTATTTATATAAATGAAGATCAATTTTCAAATTTTCAAAAGATAATAAAACCTTTTTCTTTTCTCTTCAAAATTGTTAAAATTTTCCTCCTCTTCTTTTGAAAAAAAGCTCATATCTTTTAATTCATCAAAAAGTCTAAAATATCAAAAAATTTCATCAAAAAATTTAAGAGTTTTAAAGAGTATAGGTTATTGAGCTTCGAAATTACGAAAAAAGTAATTATTTTCATCTTTTAAGACTGCAAACTCATTCACAAACGCATATTTTCTTTCAAGAGTTATGACCTTTTTCAATATAGTTTCATTTTAATTTTTCAATTTTTTTGAATCCAAATCACAATTTGAAAACTCTTTCTTCAATAACTTAATCTTCTCATACATTTGAGAACTATTAACTTGAAGTTAAATCCAAATAACCATTTGTTCTTCTTTTTAAACCTTTTTAATTTGGGACGACAAAAAATTCTCTAACAAGTCTCGACTATTTTTTTTAATGAAGTTCTTTATATTTAAATTCAAGAATCGAAGAGTCATTTTCATCAAATTCACCATATTCATATTCATTTTTGGAGGAATAACGATAAATAAAATCAAACGGAGTAACTAGTCCGATAAAATCAGGAACAAGATTACTTTTAGGACCATCATCAGATATATTAATTTTTATTTTGGAAGAATGACTAATAGAGAAATCGTGCTTGTTGCTCATAGAAAAATCTTCAAAGATTTCAAAACCAAAATCCATTTCTACACACACAACAATATCTTTCGCTAGGTGGATGCACCTAAAAAATTAAAGTATATTCTGATATTTGTTATTAAGACACGTGTGCGTAGATTATGGGACTAAGGGAAAATTGGAGAAAAAGATGGTTACGCGAAATGACCCAAATTAAAATTATTACCAAAGTTGAGGTAATATTTTTTTATAATCCAAATTTGAGCAAAAATTAATCCTAATGTCTAGGGGATAAAACATGATTTACCAATTAATTCTTTTGTTAACATATATTCATTAAACATATAAATGAATAAAAATGCCAAAAAGTAAATCATACCCTTAACACAGAGTTTATACGAGGAAGAACTCACAATAGGAAAATACCTGGCCAAATCGACACCTTGCACTAACATAGGTGAAGTATTACAAGAAGGGATACATAACATATAAACTTGAACATCTCCTATACTCAATAATGCATAAACTCCATAACCAAACTTTTTCCACCTTATAGTAGCAAGAGCAAGCACATATCGCTCTCCGACCACTCGCCATGTCGCGGATGTTAACTTTGATGATGATTATGCTTTTAAACATTAAAACAATTCTTTTTTAAAGTTAAAGTACACTTTTGTATTCCAACAAAACAAGTGAGAAGCCACTAATGTATTTTTAACATCCTAGTAGGTGAGATTCCTAAACGGTAAGGGATATATACAAATGTTCTGATAATAAAAAATAAACTTACAAATGTTTTTGAGATACTAAAAAATTAAAATTCTCTCAAGAATAAAGTTTGGAAAATATTTATTCAAGTCTTGTAAAAAAATATCAAACTCCAAATAAATTTAAACTCTAATTAAAACAAGGATATCTAAAAAAAATACTCAAAGAAGGTTTTTCTCTCTTAACAAAATTGGTTTCCTTTTGCTTGATAAAATTATTTTACAAAACTAAAGAACATTTACTTTATTTGTGGAAAGAAGAAGCATTAATATAGTTGTTCAAACCTGTGGCCATAAGTCACTTGATACTTCTCGTCAAAAAATATATTATAAACACTATTTGTGCTCTACTCATCTCCTCCTCATGTTTTGAACCTTTTTATGGAGAAGATGCTCTCACTGTCGCCTACCCCATAAACCGCATCCACTCTTCCACTACTAGAATCCTAGCCCCATACGAGTGTCTTCATGGCCACCCTCGTGACTATAGTAACGTCAAAATTTTTGATAGTGCTTGTTTCGTTCTTCTCTAACCACATAAATGCACAAAATTAGAGTCTCGATCCCGATTGTGTTGCTTCTTGGGCTATGGGGTAGAACACAAAGGATACATGTGTTGGGATCCCTACTCTAAATGCCTTAGTATATCCCGTTATGTTATCTTCTGGGAATACAAGATGTTTTCCTCACTATCCAAATTTAACTAACCTCCTTCACACACACCTTTATTATTTACTAGTCCCTCGGTAGACTTATTTTTCAATTAATCTAAACTCGATCCCTTGCCAGATATTACACCACCACACCCATAATCTCCTCAAGTACTCAATACAGTCTCCTCACCTCACCTGACTTCCATTATACCACTAGTACCTCTTATTTCCTCATCCGATGCTCCACCTGAGCTGCTCTCTGAGGACTTTCCCGAGTTGTCTGCTTCGCCTGATGAATCTGCACTAGTCTCCAATATGAATCCCCTCCATAAAAGTGTAAGACCTAAAACCGCATCCGTTCTTCTTTGTTATTTGCATGTGTATTCCACTATTATTTCTCATCCTAAGCCTCACTCTTATCGTGAGGCTAGCTCTAGCCCCCTTTGGAAAAAGACAATGGATGATGAACTCCAGGCACTTGAACATAATCACACCTAGGATTTAGTGGATTTACCAAGTGGTAAGAATATAATGGGTTTATAAAATTACAACTCAATTCGATGGAGCCTTATCGTAAAAGGGTTTACTAAGGAATACGAGATTCACTATGAGGAGAATTATGCTCCAGTGGCTCCATTCAGTTCTGTTCGCAGTCTCATTGCAATTGCTGCAGTTCGACATTGAGAACTGCTTTAGATGGATGTGAAAAATGCCTCCTTAATGGTGAATTATCTGAGCAAGTTTACATGCGACCACCTTTGTGCTATCCTCATACCACTCATCATGTCTGCAAACTTTGTCATGCGCTTTATGGTCTCAAACAGGCTCCCCGTGATTGGTTTACTAAGTTCATTATCATTTAGGGATGACAATTTAGCCCGCCCCGCCCCATCCCTAATGGGGCGGGTTAAAAATCCGCTTAAAATGAATGGGGCGGGTATGTTTTTTTAAAAAACCCGTTCATTAAACAGGGTAAGTTCGAGTGTACTATATATAAGCATAACCCTCCCCGCCCCGTTTATTTCTTATAATTACTAAAATACTCATATTTAATATATTATTTAAACAAAAAATTTATATATATAAGTTATATATGCGGTATTCGGGTTTAATATACGGGTTTAACCCCGCCCTGAGCGGGTTTTTGACCCGCTTCATCTAAACGGGGTAGGGCGGGGGCGAGTTTAGGGGGGGTACACTTAAACGGGTTCGGGGAGGGTTAAAAAAACTCATCGCGTGGCGGGGCGGGTTTTAAAAAAAATTTGCGGGACGAATTCGGGTTATGACAAATCCACTTTAAACCCGACCCATCGCCATCCCTATTATCATTGTTACTGGTTTTGAATTTACTTCCAGTCCTCGTGACTCTACTCTTTTTATCTGCAAATCCTTCCATGACACTATTATTCTCCTTCTTTATGTGGATGATATGATTATTACCGGTGACAATCACTCGAGTATATATGATCAAAGTCTGTCTGAGTTAACATGTTGAAATAAAAGATCTTCGAAAGCTGAATTATTTTTTTGGTTTTAAGATATCTTCTAACAACGATGGATATTATCTCTCTCAAGAAATATATCCTTCAGATCTTCTCACTCGTGCAGGACTCGCCGATAGGAAGACCTCCACCACTCCTATTGAGATGAATTCCAAGCACAATTTTATGGATGGTACTCTTATTAATGATCCAAATTTGTATTGACAATTAGTGGGGAGTCTTATCTACCTTATTCTCACATGCCTAAATATTGCATATACGGTCCATATAATTAATCAGTTTCTTTCTGCTCTTAGTTCGCCTCATTATGCTGTTGTTATTCACATTCTCATATACATCAAGTGGAGTATGTTCAACGGGCATCATTTCTTCGCTCATTCCTCCCTACAGCTTCATGCCTACTTTGATGCAGATTGGGCATGGGAACCCATCGACTGCCGTTATACCATAGGCTATTGTTTCTTTCTCGGTGATTCTCTTATCTCGCGGCGTAACAAAAAGTAGACCTTTGTTGATCGATCTAGTACAGAAGCTGACTATCGTGCTCTTGCTAATGCCACCCATGAACTCCTTTAGCTATGTTGGCTACTTACTAATACGGGTGTTAGCCATTCCATGACCACTATCATTCATTGTGATAATCAGAGTGCTATTCAGATTGCTCACAATGATGTTTTTTATGAACGAACGAAGCATATTGAGATCGATTTTCACTTTTTTTTTATCAACATCTTATCTACGGAACCATTAGCCTTCAATCTGTTTCAACAACCGATCAGACTGCATATGTTTTCACGAAGGCTTATCCTCCATGTCGTCTTCAGAATTTAGCATCCAAACTCAAGTTGGTTTCCATCCTACCACCTTGAGTTTGAGGGGGGCTGTTAATGTACTTAATTAGTGCACTTTATATTATTGTACTACATGTACTTCACCTGTACTTCCGTACTACATCTGTACAACCACATTGTACTATTGTACTCCTAGTTTAACTATATATAGGTCATGTATCTCCTTATAGAATCACAAAAATTAATTCAATATATCTTCTTCGCTCCAATTCTCTTTCTCTCTCCAATATCGTAATAAGATATATGACATACATTGACACTAACATTTGTAAAATACATTGACAAACAAATATACATTGATAAACAAATTTACATTGATAAACAAATACAAACATACGTACATACATACATACATATATTTATAATAATTAAAAGGAATATACTTCTTGGGTCTTTCATTTAAATACCTGATGAAGAAGCTTTCTAAAAGTTTTATACCTACTATTAAGGTTATGTGTTTCATTTTAATACAGTTACAGCTAAAATCCAATCTAAAGAATATGAAATATAAACAGACACAACACAAACTTAAAATATTTTTTTCGTTAATAGTGAGCTGAATTCCATTTCTTCCTAAGAGGGTGCTTTTTTCCCCCCTAAAATCATAAAACATAATTTAAGACATAAGATTCAAAGTGTAGGAACTCAGTTTAATAAGCCTTCTAACGAACATGAAAAGCTAAAATATCAATTACAAACCGTGACATTACTAAGAAAGTGATATGGAGATTTGGTTGTACCATTTATCAAACATTTGGTATACATACAAAAGTATTATTGATGTAAAAAATTAGATCACTCTAATAATTCAATCACAGATAAATAAATGAGACAAAAGATTTTAAAGTGGTTCAGCCTTATAAGAATGGCCTACGTCCACTGTTGTGTTATTGATGAGTGTCAGGAATTCTTGATTATAAATTCTCTCAAGAAATTCCTCTTTCGATTTCAGGGTTTGGATTCGGATCCCTTACAATGAGGATTGTACAATGTATTCATAGCCCTGAGGTTGTAATGTGAAAGGGTAATACATTAAATGATATACATGTGAAAAGGTAATACATTTAATGCCCTCTTTGCGTGTGCGTCTGAATGATAAGCATTTAATGAATCAGTTGAACTGTTGGTTATCCAGCTATTAATGCTTTGTTCGAGATGCAGCTCGGATCGCCTAAACTTCTCGGTACTCAAGAGTTCCTCGGAGAGGCATTGTTCCTCGAAGCGTGTGAGATCCTCGGGAACTAGTCTTCCTCGTTGTAGTCTTGTTCCTCGAAGCGCGTGGGTTCCTCGGAAGTGTTTGTTGTTGCCATGTAGATAGCCACGTGTCTTCATATGATTGGTTCATGTCAGTAGATTAAATTTGGTATCAACAGAAGCCCCCAATGTTTTATTGTTCGAAATTTGAGGAGTATGGAACATTCTTTCTCGAAATATGGTAGCTTTAAATAGTCTTCCTGAGTTTTAGGAGCGTTTCCTTTGTATTTATTTCTCCTTCCCAATTCGTAGAATCATGCTTTTTTGGACTTTTCTGAGTGCTTCGATTCCCGCGTCACTTTTCGTCTTTTTAGCCGATGTTGTCCGTTTTGATTCCCGCGCCACTTTTCATCTTTTTAGCCGCTGGTAACGTAATGATACTTTTTTGTAATCATTACTTCACCATTTCCCAAGGAAAGGTATTTAAACTTCAAAGACACTCCCATCGTCTTCTACCTTTTCAAATTTTTATCTTCGAGTTTTACGTCGTCTCTTCCTACTTTCTTGTGCGTTCATCGTTCTCGTCGTTTGTTGTCAGCAGATCCATTCTTTTCCTGTAAGATCTTCTTCCATGTTCTTCATTTCTTTATTCACCATGGTTTACCCTGTTGAGTCTCTTGAGAAGTTTCGTTCTGATTTCTCCATTCCCTTATGGGTTGTTTTGGAAGAGCTTTCTACGCCTTCTAATTACTTCCATTTGGCTGAGGGACATTGGTTCCCCAGTCTCTTTTTTGCTGAGTGTGGATTTTCTTTTCCACCAAATCCCTTGTGTCTGGAATTTCGTCAGTACTTTGACGTTGTTCCTGCACGAATAGCCCCCAACACATGGAGAATAGTTAATGGGGTGCATAGGTTAAATCAAATCCATGGAACTCGAATAGGAATTCCAGAAATCATGTACTGCTATAGATGGGCAGTTAATGATAATATTTTTTACTTAAAAACTAGATTTTTAAATAGAGCCTTAGTAGTCAATCTCCCTGATGCCAATAGGGATTATTTTGAACACGGGGTTGTCATAAAAAATTAGCAACACCCTCCATTAACTGGAGATGAGGTTCACCAGGGTCCCAGATGCCCTCCTTATGGCAATGGGACAGGTTATTTTCATTTTATTTATTTTGAAATCATGTTTCTTTTGTGTTTGATAAAATGTGCCATTGATAACAATGTTTATTTATTTGCAGTTGATAGCAAAAGAAAGTGCCCAAAGGAAGAAGATGTTAATATAAGACATCTGAAACTTATCTGGAGTCTGCATCAGAGTGTTGCCGACGAGCATATTAGGTCGGCTTCGTATCTGCTCCAGTACAAGAGCTACACCACTTCTTTCACTGCTCGTCCAGTGATAAGTGAATCAGAGCCAGTACCAGCTTTCACCAGCTCATTGCCTGAATCCCATATTCCTTTAAGTGAAAAGATGAAGAAGAGAAGACCTCCTACCCTGTTTGAGAAAACTGCCTCCGGTTCTGGGGAGGTAAAAAGGAGTAGGATTGATGTCCCAAGGGAAGGGACGAAGAAGAATGATGCATCTTCCTCAGCTGCTGCAGTTGTGAAGGTTGCTGAGAAGCCCGTAGTGGCTCCGAGCAGGTCTGCTGCTTCTGGAGAGGTGATTATGATATCACCGACCAAGGGTTCTTCCTTGGTTGAATCCGTTCCTGTTCCCTCGAGGAGTCGGAAGAAAAGCTCCTCGGTCAATTTGGCTGATACCATCACTCAGCCCCCAGTTGCTGGAACTGGGGTTCCAACTTTTATTCCTCCGAGCTCTGCCATGAGCTCGGTAAAGTCCTGGATCATTCCCGAGGTCTAAGGTACTGAAGAAAACCTTACTCGGGATATGGTCACCTTGCTAGCTGCTCGTCACCTTGCTTCTGTAAGTCTCTTTACTTTGAATTTTTCATATTTCCTTTGTCATTTCTGTTTCTAACTTGCTATCTTTTTCTGTTCACAGTTGACGAGCTGCTTCAATATAATCCTGAAGAAGGATGAAGCGATTATGGCTTCTTGCTCCTCGTCCAGTATGGAGGGAGCTCTGGAAGAAGCTACCAAGTCTATGGCAGATTCTCGCCAGAAATATGCTAATGACAAAGCTGTCTGGGAGAAGAAGCTTGCCTCCTCCGAGCAAGAAAAAGCTCGGGCTGTTGATTCCTCCAAGGAGTTAGAGAAGAGAATAAATGACTTGGAGAAGGAAAATAAGGAGCTTGAAGAGAAGCTCAAAACTGCAGGAGAGTTTGAAGATAAACTCAAGGCTTCCGAGGAGGAGTTGGCTCAACTTCGGGAAGTAGGTCGACAGAAGGAGGAAGTTGAGCAAAAACTGAAATCTGCTGATGACTTGCTGTCCAAAAAGCTTGACTTGGAGAAGACCAAGAGGAAGATGGCTGTGAAGAAGTCCTTTAGCTCTAGCTGGGACAAGGGGTGGAACAAGGGGTTGGCTGCCATGGTGTCGCAAGTGGACTATGGCAGTCTCAAATACTTTAGGGATGGATGGGTTGATTCCCTTCAGGAGATAAAGGTCGACGAGTCTTTCGAGCTCTTCCAGAGACATATCCCTGGTCCCCCTCTAACTCCAGAAGAGTTAGAAGAGGACGAAGCTACCTCCAAAGAGTCTTCGATGGTGATGGGAGATCATGCCCTAGCCATCCAGCCTGCTGCTGAGGAAAATCAACAAATTATTTCTTCCTCCGAGCAACTGCCTATTCTCCCCGAACAACTATCTCTTCCCTCCGAGAAACCTACCTCTTCATCCCAACCTCTCGAGAAGGTTTTGCGAGATAAGGAAAAGGTGTAGTGTTGTTCGGGTTTCTCTTTATTTTGCTTCTCTTTGTCAAATGTAACCCAAAAGATGTAACTCTGAACTATGATCTAATAAAACTTGAACTTTTTTGCATATTGTTGTTTATCTTTCATTCATACTCTGCTTATTCTTCTTATTGATGATTACTCTTCTTTCTCTGCTAGTTTCTGGCTAGGATGGAACTGCTATCTGCCTATGATACAAAGTTGCTGCGATAATGTAATGAGTACTTTAAGGCTGGTCACACAGACCTGAGTGCTGCACAAGTTGTCGACATACTTGGTCAGGAAGCTTCAGAACAGGCAGTGGAAGCATATCAATATCTGAAGTGTCTGCTTGATCGGGCTGTAGCCAATAACGTTGCCTATTATGAAATGATCGAGGATCTTCAAAGCACCCTCGAGGACCTTCAGCTTCAATACAAAGAATCCACTACTTTGTTGCATGAGGGGTACGAGAAGAAGTACCAGCAAATCATTACCGACAAGGGCTACGAGAAGCTTTTTGCTGGGTACGATGTAAGAGAGAGAACCTTGAGAGGTGAGGTCGAAGAATGTAGACAGATTGCTGAGTTGCTGGAAAAAGAAAACAACAACCTGCAAAAGGAGCTGTCACAATTGAAGTCTGCAGCTTCCACTTCTAGTGCCTTGATCCCAGTGACCGACGAGGGATTTTCATTCTTAGAGGTTGAGAACGCCAAGTTAAGGGAAGAGTTGGACACCTTGAAGAGGTCGGGCCCTTCCACATCTTCTCGGGGATGAGCAAGAGCTCCTCGTGGACGAGCAAGAGCAGCTCGGGTTCTTATCGAGGAACAGAGGACTCAGTATGCCTTAGAGAACCAGGCTTTCCAATTAATGGCGAAGAACCAGGCGTTGTCTGATATGTCAAAGAAGATTAGGGACCTGGAAAAACAACTTTTTGCTCAGAAGTCGGTCTTAGAGAATAAGGAGCTTTTCATTAAGAATCTCCACGAGCAGCTAGAAAGGCTAACATATCAATTCCACAAACAGCCCTGGGAGTTCTGGATGGCTGGATACAATGAAGCGCTATACCACTTGGACGATCGTATCCAGAATGCCAACAATGAGGGCTATAAGCAAGGCTGGCTGAATGCCTTAGGTGTGTTGAAGCTCGAACAAGGTCATTATCTGTGGGACTACCATGATCCCGGGTTGCTCGACTTGCCTGTGCCACCATACAATTTGGACATGGATTGGATCCCTGCTCGGGCCATTCCTCGGAGCTTAATTTTAAAGTATCTCGGTGACTAAAATTTATATTCTCAAATCGAGGTATCTCGTCCCAAGCATCTCTTAGATTGACCATCCGTAATGAATGTTAGGATGTTGAAGGATCTCAAATTCATCAATTCTCGTCTGTCTTTAAATGATCCGCCTGCTGGCGAGGAACCTGTGTCAAAAGCAGAGGGGAAGAGACCGGTAGAATAGGAATTTTTGATGTAATAGTTAGTATACATGTCAATGTAACTGTAATTTCATTATCAATGTAATTTATTTTGAATTCAATGAAAGACTTTCATTTTTGTTTGCAAATCTTGATTGCTATTGTCTTGTAATTATCAAACACTTTATATTTATGCATATCTGTTAAAAAGATAACAATATTGTGTTGTTTGTCGACCAACTCAGTAATAATTAAAAAGTTTCAAGTTTCAATAATATTGCTCGATCACTTAATAATAAAGTCACGAGTATAAAAAATGTTTAAAATTTTTCCAACCAACCAAGGTCGTTAAATTATGCTTGTTGACCAACTACAGTTAGTGGGTTTTTATCCTCGACCAACCATAGTTGGTAGACTTTTCTCTTAAATGTTTCCGACCAACCAAGGTCGGTAAATTTTCTTTGTCGACCAACTATAGTTGGTGGGTTTTTATCCCCGACCAGCCATAGTTAGCAACTTTTGCACTTTCTGGAATAATCTTACCTCCCGACCAACATAAGTTGGCATTTGCGAGAATATTTTGTTTCCTAGCCAAACAAGTTGGCATTTTTAGGAATATTTTGTTTCCTAGCCGAACAGGTTGGCATTTTTAGGAATATTTTGTTTCCTAGCCAAACAGGTTGGCATTTTTAGGAATATTTCGTTTCTTAGCCAAACAGGTTGGCATTTTTAGGAATATTTCGTTTCCTAGCCAAACAGGTTGGCATTTTTAGGAATATTTCGTTTCCTAACCAACCGAAGTTGGCATTTTTAGGAATATTTTGTTTCCTAACCAACCAAAGTTGGCATTTTTAGGAATATTTTATTTCCTAACCAACCGAGGCTGGCATTTTTAGGAATATTTTGTTCCCTAACCAACCGAGGTTGGCATTTTTAGGAATATTTTGTTTCCTAGCCAAACAGGTTGGCATTTTTAGGAATATTTTGCTGCTGAGCAGTCTGAGATTTGCCGAGTTTTGCTGAGTAGTGTGTAGCACTAGTATTCCCCAAAAAATTCTCAATAAAAGGAGAGACTTTAGCAGAATATCTTCATTTTATTCATACTGATGGAACTGTGTTACATATACATCACTGATAATACTTGCGTAGGTGCTCTGCGTTCCATGCATTCTTAAACTCCTCGCCTTCTAAAGTTGCTATTCGATAAGTTCCTGGTCGAACAACTTCTGTAACTCGGTATGGTCCATGCCAATTTTCCTCCAGTTTATTGTGCTTTTGAATTACTTTCTTCAGCACATAGTCTCCTTCTTTCAGGTTGCATTTCTTCACCCTCTTGTTGTAAAACAAAGCTGTTCGCTGCTGGTATGCAGCATTTCTGATGGTTGCTTCTTCTCTAACTTCCTCGAGCATGTCTAAATCCAGTCTTCTCATTAAGTCGCTGACAGGGGAATTAAAATTCAGTACCTTGTGTGTTGGGAGGCCCAACTCGGCAGGTATAACAGCTTCACTTCCAAACGCCATCATGTATGGTGATTCTCCAGTTGCTACTCAGGGAGTAGTTTGGTAAGCCCAGAGTACTGATTGTAACTTGTCGATTCAGTTTGCTTTTGCATCATCCAATCTTTTCTTCAAGACATTTAGCAGTGTTCTGTTTGTCACCTCAGTTTGTCCATTGCTTTGAGGATGGCCTGGTGCTGAGTGGACCTTCAAAATATTTGATTGATGACAATAGGCGGCAAACTCCTCGTTATCAAATTGTGTTCCATGGTCTGTGATGAAGGCATGAGGTAGACCATATCGACAAATGATGTTCTTCCAAACAAATTGGTACACCTTCTCGTACGTCATGTCAATGAGTGGCTCAGCTTCTACCCATTTAGTAAAATAATCCACTGCGATGACGAGGTACCTAAACCTTCCTCGAGTCGTTGGCAGTGGCCCAACCAAGTCAATTCCCCATATGGCAAATGGCCAAGGGGAAGTTATGGGTGTCAACAATGCTTATGGAGTTCTTCGGATGGAGGAAAAGCGTTGGCACTTGTCACACTTCTTGGCGTAGGCTATACAATCAGCCCTCATCGCCGGCCAATAGTATCCTTGCATCATTACCCTTTGTAAAAGCGTCCGACCTGCTACATGTGCTCCACAAGACCCTTCGTGGATCTCTTCAATTAATTCTTTCACCTCGGAGGGGTGTACACATCTCTGCAAACCTGCCATAATTCCTCGTCTATATAAAACACCATTATTTAATACATACTGAGCAACTTTAAACTTTAATTTTTTGGCAGCGAGCTTGTCAATTGGCAATTCTCCCTCCTCGATATACGCCCTGATGGAATCCATCCAAGATGGTCCTAAATCAAGGGTGATAAAGTTCATCGTCAGATCTTCATCTATGCTTCGACCAGCTAACACTTCAATTGGGATTGTTCGTTGTAGCTCGATGCGAGTAGCTGATGCTAGTCGAGCTAGGGCGTCTACTCTCGCATTCTCCATTCTTGGTATTCTAACCAGCTGAATAGCGGCAAATTCTGACACCATATCCTTTGCCTTTGCATGATATCTGATCATTAATTCTCCTCTAACTGCATATACTCCCATCATTTGGTTTACGATCAATTGAGAGTCACTGAAGATCACAACCTGCTGCTCCTCCATAATTTTTGCCAAATTAAGCCCCGCAATCATGGCCTCGTATTCAGCCTCATTGTTGGAAGCTTTGAATTGGAAACACAAGGCGTATTACATATCGACCTCATCCGGAGTGCTCAAAACTATCCCCGCACCGCATCCTGCAGTGCAAGATGAGCCATCTACATATAGTCTCCATATAGGTAACTCGTCTTCAAATTTCTGATCAGTTAGAGTTCCTCGGTGAAATATTTGTTGCTTCATTTCCTCCTCGGATTCTTCTTGCTCTTCGTCGATAATTTCTTCTTGCCCTTTTACCAACCGGAGTTGGTCTGAGCCCGAATTCAATGATCTTGTAACATCCACTTTCCCTTTTACCAACCGGAGTTGGTCTGAGCTAGTGTTCGTTGATCCTGTAACATCCATAGGTTGATCAGCGAGCAACTCTTGTTTCTCGTCCGGAGTCCTCACAACTATCTCTGCGTCACATCCTGTAACATCCATATGCCCTTTTACCAATCGAAATTGGTCTGAGCCTGTGTTTGTTGATCCTGTAACATCCACAGGTTGATCAGCGAGCAACTTTTGTTCCTCGGAACTATCAGGATAGGTGAACTCTGCTATAAAATCTGCTACAGCCTGCCCTTTAAGCGATGATCTGGGTTCATAGACTATATCATATTCACCGAGCTCTATTGCCCAGTACATCAATCTTCTTAATTTTTCTGGCTTATGCAGGGCTTGCCTCAATGGCATATCAGTATATACTACTATAGTATGAGCTTGGAAGTATGGCCTCATTCTCCTACTCGCCTCAATCAGCGCAAGTGCCAATTTCTCCAGCCTTGGATATCTGATCTCTGCTCCTCGGAATGCCTTACTTGTGTAGTAAATTGGCTTTTGTACTCCATTCTCCACTCTGATCAACGCCGAGCTAACTGCATTCTCGGACACTGCAAGGTACAAATACAATTTTTCTCCCATCACCGGCCTGGACAACAGTGGGGGTTCTCCCAAGTATTTCTTCAAGTCTTGAAAAGCCTTCTCACATTCATCATTCCACTCAAAAGTCTTTCTGAGTGTCTTGAAGAATGGGAGACATCTATCAGTTGCTCGTGACACAAATCTGTTGAGTGCCGCTACTCATCCTGTGAGACTCTGTACTTCCTTCTTCGTCGTTGGAGATCGCAGCCCTAATAGAGCTTTGATCTTTCCAGGATTTGCTTCAATGCCTCATTAATTGATAATATACCCGAGAAACATGCCTTCTCGTACTCCAAAGATGCACTTCATCGGGTTCAGCTTCATTTGATATTTATCTAGTTGATCAAAAGTCTGACTTAAGTCAACTAGATGATCAGCAGCTTTCTTGCTTTTCGTCAGCATATCGTCAACATAGACTTCCATATTGTCACTGATTTGTTCAGCAAAGACCTTGTTCATCAGCCTCTGATATGTCGCACCTGTATTTTTCAAACCAAAAGGCATAACATTATAACAATAAGTTCCCCGAGGGGTAATGAAAGAAATACTCTCCCTGTCTTCAGGTTTCATTTTAATTTGATTGTAGCCAGAATAAGTATCCATGAAGCTCAGCAACTCGTGTCCCGAGGTAGCATCCACCAGTTGATCAATTCGGGGCAGTGGAAAGTGATCCTTTGGGAATGCTTTGTTGAGGTCGGTGAAGTCTACACACATCCTCCACTTGTTGTTTTTCTTCTTTACCATTACCACATTAGCTAACCAATCTGGATATTTAACATCTTCAATGAAACTAGCTTTCTGGAGCTTCTCGACTTCCTCCTGTATAGCTTAATTCTTCTCGGGACTGAATACTCTTCTTCTCTGCTTCACAGTCTTGATCTCCTTATTCACATTGAGTTCGTGACATAAGAAGTTTGGGTCTATCCCAGGCATATCTTCGTGACTCCACGCAAAATTTTGTCTTCTGCTTCTAAGGAAAGTTATCAATTCCTATTTTAATGAGGCTTCCAACGATGAACCTATTTGAGTAGTTTGCTCAGGGTGCTCGTCGTCCAGAATGATGTTTTCAGTAGCTTCCACCACTTGACCCTTCACGAGTTGCGACTCATCTCGAGGATCCAGCGTTTCAATTTCTGCACCTTCATCCACTTGATAAGTAGTGGTCTTTTTTTTTATTCTTCCAGTTCTTCTTGCTCGGAGGATGAATAATAGCACTCCCGAGCTACTCTCTGATCACCTTTCACAACTCCCACTCCAAAGTTTGTTGAGAATTTTAGGCACTGATGCACTGTAGATGGTACAGCCTCGAACTTCTTCAATCCTACTCTTCCCATGATGATATTGTACGATGATTGGACATTCTTATCCATCATGAAGAAACGTATTCTTTCTGTCCGACAAGCATGCCACGTACCAATGAATATATCCAACTTGATCGTCCCAAGTGGAAATACTTTCTCACCAGCAAAACCAATAAGGGGTCTGTGGTAAGGCTCTAGTTGAGATAGCTTTATATTTAAACTATCGAAACACGAGTAGAACATGATGTCTGCCGAGCTACCATTGTCGACCAGCACTCTTGAAATCATGACCTCCTTCATTCTCATTTTGATCACCAGCGGGTCATCATGAGGATATAAAACACCTGGAAGGTCATTTTTTGAAAAATCGATAACCAATTTCTCCTTGTTCACCTTTCTCGGGCGATCTTTCTCAGCTAGATTTATTCGCTGAATGTACGAGCAAGCTTAGGCCTCACCGAGGTAAGCTTTTCTTTCTGTAGTAAGGTCTCCTCCTCCTGCATCTCCTCCTGTAATAACATTACAATCAAATGACCCAAAGCGTATTGAAAATACCTCTCGTTCTGGCTGCCTTGGTTTCTTGGGAAGATTGAGGTCATCCTCTGGATCAACTTCATGGTTTCTCTTATTGTTCTCCTCTGCTCGACGAGGAGATCTAAACCTCTCTAGTTCGGTCGTTGTTTCTTCTTTCGCCTCGTTCAACATACTTTGCTAGCTTTCCTCGTCGGATGAGTGTTTCAATTTCATTCTGAAGAGCTATGCAATTTTTGGTCATATGGCCATGATCCTTGTGGAACTCGCAATATTTTTCCCTATTCCTCGTGTTAGGGTCTGCCTTCATTTTATTTGGCCAGTTTAACTCCTCGTTGTTCTTAATTTCTTCCAGGATGTGGTCGATATTTGCCTTCAAAGGTGTGTACTTATCAAAATTCCTCAAGACTTCCCATGACGACCTATTTTTGGATTGTTTGTCACCACCATTGTTCTTATGTTCTTTCTTCTTAACTTTATCACCTTCCACCTTGGTTTCTTTGGCATCCATATTCTTCTTCGCAGACATAGCTTCCTCGGCATTCATAATCTTGAACGCTTTTCCCATCAGGTCCGACATGGTTTGAGGTGGATCTTTGGCCAAAGTGTACTACAACTTGTTTGGCAGTAGTCCACTCATCAAAGCGGTAATCGCTGTCTTCTCCTCATAATCAATGACTTCGAGTTTCTCGTTATTAAAACGAGTTATATAATCTCTGGTACTCTCACCAGCTTTTTTTCTAACACTTAACAAATGTGCTACTCGTTTAACTGGCTTTGATCCAAAGCAGAAATTCCCTATGAATAGCTCGACCAGTTGAAGAAAAGTTGAAATCTTACCCCGAGGAAGACTATTATACCATATTTGAGCAGATCCGGTAAGTGTTTCCGAGAATGCTCTGCATCTCATCTCATCTGGGACATCATAGATATCGGCTGCAGCTTGGTATTATTCTATATGAAGGACATGGTCAGTCTTTCCATCATGCTTGGGAGTCACAACAAGTGCTTTGAACTTTGATGGTGTTGAAAAATCAACAATGTCCTGGACAAAAGGTGTTCCTCGAACAAAGGTTTGTTGTAGAGGGTTCTTGGCCTTAGCCATTTCCCCTAATCTATTCTCCAGCCTCTGAATAGATCCTTTCCATGCATCATTTCCTTCCTCGGGCCTATTGGTTCGAGCAACTGATCGCGTTGAAGTGGCCTCCTGGGATTTATCTTGACGAGAAGCTGGTCGGTCATAGGATCTATCTTGACGAGCAGCTGGTCGCGACTGGGCAGATCCTTCCCTTAAATCTGATGGTCGTCGAAAGCTCCTTGACGCTGCATTAAGAGGACTGTTGTTCCTCCTAGGGCCTAATCAGTCGAAAGGAGAAACCCTACTTAATCTTTCCAATGCGCTGGTCCTTTCTAGGGAGAGGGTGACACGTTGTTCAGTATCTGTGGCTCGCACCGACGAAGTTCACCCAGGTTGATAAGAGAAATCATCAGATTCCTCATTACGATGTGAATCGGTACGCCTAGTACGTGAGGATGGTGCGCGGGTATTTCTTTGAATGCTTCGTGGTCCGGAATGGGCTGATGCACCGCCATGGAGGGTTTGGATGAGTTGTCGCATTATTTCTTGCATGACGGTCTGGCCCTGAGCCAGATTTGCCATTATTCCAGTCAGATCTGGAATAATTGGCGGAGCAGATGGATTTGGAGGGGTTTCGGCGTTTCGATTGCTGGATTCAGGAATATCCGCCATTGGTAATGGATTATTTTTGATGAAAAACGATATTATCAGTCGTTTCCCACAGACGGCGCCAATCTGTTGATGTAAAAAATTAGATCACTCTAATAATTCAATCACAGATAAATAAATGAGACAAAAGATTTTAAAGTGGTTCAGCCTTATAAGAATGGCCTACGTCCACTGTTGTGTTATTGATGAGTGTCAGGAATTCTTGATTACAAATTCTCTCAAGAAATTCCTCTTTCGATTTCAGGGTTTGGATTCGAATCCCTTACAATGAAGATTGTACAATGTATTTATAGCCCTAAGGTTGTAATGTGAAAGGGTAATACATTAAATGATATACATGTGAAAAGGTAATACATTTAATGCCCTCTTTGCATGTGCGTCTGAATGATAAGCATTTAATGAATCAGTTGAACTGTTGGTTATCCATCTATTAATGCTTTGTTTGAGATGCAGCTCGGACCTTCTGAGTTGCTCGGACCGCCTAAGCTTCTCGGTACTCAAGAGTTCCTCGGAGAGGCATTGTTCCTCGGAGCGTGTGAGATCCTCGGGGAACTAGTCTTCCTCGTTGTAGTCTTGTTCCTCGGAGCGCGTGGGTTCCTCGGAAGCGTTTGTTGTTGCCATGTAGATAGCCACGTGTCTTCATATGATTGGTCCATGTCAGCAGATTAAATTTGGTATCAACAAGTATCATCACAAAAAACTTTGCGAGAGTTAAAGTAAAGATTCCTCATAATGTACCAAAAAAAGTAAAAATACTTGTATAATTGATCTCTCAAATATAGTCCTCTCATTCCAAAGCCTTTTGAATTGGAACTGCTAAATTTTATAGTAAAGACAAAACAAAATATAACACAACACATCACACACAGATGTAATGGGTAAAAATAAATTTTGGAGATACAACAAACTCACCTTTTCTCGGCATGACTATAAACCAAAATGCACAGATGTATTGGGTAAAAACAAATTTTGGAGAGACAAAGAAAAATTATTGGATATTAGAAAAAAGTTGTAAAATATTTATAACCCCGTTTGGTGTCAAAATGATGTGTACATCTTCAACATCTAAACCTACATTTACTTTTCTTAACAGATGGAATACACATGTACGTATCAATGAAAAATATAAACTTTGTATTACATACCCAATGAACATACATTTTTTAATTGAGAACCAATTTATTTCCATATCCTCACTACATAATAAAATATTAAGAATCGGAGATCAAGCCACTCTGTAAACAATTTAAATAAGCATATTTAATTAAAAATAATTTGAATCCTTACCCTATATCTTAAATGATCGTGTAAATGATCTCAATGGAATTCATATGGACCTTTAGACAAAGAAAGGGAACCTTTAAAAATTTGATTGACGAGTTAATCATCTCTCAAACCTTGATACTTAAGAAGAAAATATCCATGGCCTCCAACCACTGCAGATTTTAACAAATGCTACTAAGAAAAATAAGGCAAAAATTATACAAACAAACCCATGTTTTAATCCAAAAATCAAAGATACATATACGTATGAAAATTAGTTGGGGATCAAAGCATAAATCGCATCTCAATATGTAAACTAAACTAAATCAGAAAGGTTGATTTTTGAACCCATACCAACACGGCTGGAAACCGACAGTGTTTTGAATCGAGAAATGATTTTTAAATATATAAAAATCCATTTTGAAAGGAAATACTATTTTAAAAACCGTCTCCCCCAAAACTCTCATAAATCGTATGAAAAAAGTTGATGTGTGTGTGTGTGTGTGTTAGAGAGAGAGAGAGAGAAAGAGAGAGAGCATAAAATGCTCTGTTATATCCTTTATCACAGTGGTCATTGGTGGTGTCTATGAGCATGTCTATGGCTGGAGAAAGAGTAATATGTGATGAAAAAGAAGAAACATGAGATTTCAATTATTATTTACGAAAAAATTAGTAAAACCCTAATTTGTGAAATCACAGAGTAGACAATAAAACCATATATGTACAAATATACAAAACTATATAAGCAAACTAATTACCTTGATATCGTTCACTGCGCCACAGACGTTGGAGATAAGAAAGAGGAAACAAAGAGATAAGAGAGACGTATTTTTGGACAATGGAGATTTGCCTTTAGATATACATGAAAAAGAATCAAATGTTTATTTATGAGGAAAGTCTGATTTAAAGGACACCGATGAGTTAGTAGAATAAATTATGAATGAAAGACAAAAAGTCAATGCATTTGCTTTTTTTCCTTCTCTGGAGCAAGGGAAAGTTGTAGAGCTCAATCCATTTCGAAAAGGGAAGGAGAAATGTGGAAAAGGTACGGTGGAGATTAGAAAATGAAGGTAAAGCATTTGAGGTTTGTCTTAATTGTATAAACATTTTCAATCCACGTAGCAAAGCTAAGATTAGTTTTAAAAAGATGTTTTTAAAAAAAATTGTTTTTTATATAAAAACTGGTAAAAAACTATTATGGAAGGTAAAAACTATTTTTTCTACCTAAAAAGTTGTTTGCTTATATAAAAAATTTACGTTATTCGTAAAAAAACATTGTTTAATTGTTTTCGATACAAAATATTGGTAAAAATAATTTAAGCATTTGTTTTTAGTTTTCAAAAGTTAAAAAATGTTAAAAATATTTCTTATATATATAAAAGGCCCTTTTAAAAAATGGTTTCATATAAAAATAGTTTTCAAACAGCTGAATTTTTTTTAAAAAGTATAAAGAAGTTTATTTTTATGAAAAAGAGTTTCCATATTTATTTCAGAAACAACTTTGTATTTTATAAAAAATAGTTAAAATATTTTTTAACTTTTAAAACAGTCAAAACTGTTTCTTTATTGCTTAAAACAATTAAAAAGGTAAACATATTTTTCTTGTAAATAAAAAAATAAATGGGTTTTTTTTATATTAAAAGCTGTACATAATTTATAAAAAAAGTTAAAAAAATTATTTATAATTCTCAAAAGGTAAAAAAGCGTTACAAACATTTTTTATGTATAAAAATCCCTTAATAAGCTATTTCTTATATAAAGAGTTTTTTAGTAGTTTGACAAAACAACTTTTATATTTCTTTAAAGAACAACTTTTTGTTTTATACGAAAAATTAGAAAAGTTTTTTTGAACTAATAAACCAATTTAGGTAATTTCTTTATTTCTTAAAAGAGTTAAAAAGGTTAGTGTGGGTACAAAAAAATATCACAATAAAGATCCACAAAAACAATCACAGATGCAGAAAATAAAATCACACACACAACAACGATATACGTGGTTCAGAAACTTGCCTACATCCACGGAGAGGTTACTGTCTTATTGTAGCGTCTCTCAATGCTCAGGATTACATCCGTTTGCTCCGGGTCAGTGTTTAAAATTTATATATGCGTAAAAGTAAGAGATTGAGTTATACAAGGAACTCAATTAACACATGGATAATTCATGGTTTCCCTGAATATCTCATCTGAGATCATTGGTAATCAAGTTGAATATATCCGTAAATATTTTAGTATATATCAAAAATGCATATGTTGGTTAAATATCTGATTTGGGCCAGGCAGCTCTTCGGGCAGTTTGGGATGGTCTTTTACGCTCATGGATTGTAATAAATGGGCCCCCATAATTGCCCTTAAATTTTTTGGGATTGTTGTGATACACCGCCTAATTAAATACCGGGTGATCAGTCCTTTATTCAATTAAATAAGAATAACCAATTGGTTCCGAATATGCATCACTGACAAATTTTTTTATTCAAATACTAACCATCTAATTTTTAAAAAGGTTGATGTTAAAATTTTATCTTTTAATTAATGTAAAACCAAATGAACGAATAATTAACATTCACCATCCAAACCAAACTCATACGAAAGGAAATGACTGAAATAATAAATGCAACTGGAGTAAAGACATTAAGTCTAAGTATCAAATACAATAGTCCAACTGAAATAATTCAACAACTGAACTGAGTAAATACATAAATCCATAAATCTCTGACTATCTAATAGAAAGGGGCAACATGCCCTAAAGGAAGTAAATAGCTTGGAATGATGAAGAAATGATAAATAGGGAGGCGTCTGTAACAACTCGCATAATTTTTGGGCTATTTTCAAAATAAAGAGGAAAAATAAAGTTTTAGATAAAATTATTTTTATTGCTCAAATATGTTGAATATTATTTTTAAAGGCGAGAATTTCAAACGGTTTCGAAATCGGAGTTAAAACGGATTTTTAAATGATTTTTAAATGTTTTTAACTCTTGGAGTTGTTTTAACTTCCAACTTTTCATTTATTTGCCTTATTTAAAGGAGTCCTTTGGATTCCAACTCTTTATTTATTTGCATTATAAAAGGAAGTCGTGGGCAAGCCTTTTAACATACTTTCGGCACAAATTTTGGCAGAAAATATATTTTATATTCCTCTTCTTTTTATATACACATTGACCCTTGAGATTTGTGAGTTCCAACATTAGATTAGAGGTGTTCTTGGGGCTATTTTATTGGAGGTTCTTGGAGGAGATTTTGTAGATCTTTTGAGTTGATCTTGAGGATATGATCGTTGGTTTCTCATCGTGTTTTGAGGTATGGGGTTTTACACAATATGCTCCTTAAATCTCGCGAGTGTCATTCTCTTTGAATTCTTGTTAATTGAACTCATATTTGAATTGATAAATTCATTAAAATCTGAAAAATAATTGTTGAAATTATTTTGATTCATGTGGTATCATTATATTATTGATGAGCACGTTGTCATGAGATTTTAATATGGCACGGATGTTGGGCACCCGTCAAAATTCCTGTTTCTCGGGCTATGGCTTGATAAAGCATATACGGATGTGGTGAGGCCTGGTGACCCGGTTAAAGTGTTGTTGAGAAATTATATTGATAAATGCTTTGAGATTTGCATTTTGATTTGAATATTCGTACTCGTGTTGTTACGCTTTGTTTATCGTTAATATATTTGTTGAGCATCTTTCCTGTCGTATTGTGTACTTCCCCATATTTTCTTTTAGTGGCAGGTTAGCGCGGATTTTGGGGCGCTATGGAGATTGATTTTAGGGAGGATTGTTTGGGAAAGATTTGTATTATTTTGATGTATAGAGCATGAGAGATTTATTTTATTTTCAAGTTAGAGGTTGTAATTTTAATTCGAGAGACTTGTTGTAATTGAAGAGATTGAGATTAGTGGATTTATATTATTGTGGGTTTATTTAGATGCTCTATACCTTGTCACTTGTGGATTTAGATTTATTTTATCGCATTAGCGCTCCGTTCGCTCTCCCCGGGCGGGCGGGGTGTTACAGCGTCTACTATCGAGGTCCTGTAACTTCCATAGCAGCTACAACACGTAAAATGAATGGAACTCCTATGCTTGGTGTCCCTGTGGCTGGGAAACTAAAATAATTTGACAAAAGAAAAGAGATTTGCAAGAGACGGGTCGGAGCCCGAGTGTAAAACATTTAAATTTTTTTAGCAAGTATTTAAAAATTACAGTAAACCAAATAGCATGAGCATGTTAGCTTTTCGAACACCCACTTGAGATTCTCACCTCTCAACTAATGTCCACACCTAACGCACCTCTAAACCCATTCTAATTATTTCATCCTCTAACTAGATTGTAGACAAAATTCTTTTAATCACTACCCACAATACCAACCCGCATTTTCCACACAATACCATATTCAATATTTTCACGATTGTTATCTCAATTTGGGAAGTATTATAAATCACATTAAGTGCTCGCTTACTTAAGTTATTCATAGATTTTCAGCATTATATATCTTATCCACATACTTTCACACAACAAGTATCACTACAGGTATGTATGTATGTATATATATATATATATACACACACACACACACACACTAAAAAGGTACCACTAGACTCAGCTACTGTGCCCTCATACTCTGCTATCCAAACCTGGTACATCTCTCACTGCATAAGGACAATCCACTCGGAATCTCCCACGAACAAAAAAGTACAAATCACACATATTGGAGGTGAATATGGTTCCAAGCCTATGGGTTATGCACATACCTGTGCACCCATATGACCGTCATCACTATCATTCTCAGATAGCCCATAAGAAGGTTCCATGCTCTGAGGTACCAGTCAAATATCCCCCCGAAGGCTCCTTAAGATAGGACTGTCCCCTTTCATACCCTCCTGCGATAGCAAGTATGGTAGGTATGTCATACAGAGATTAAATATCATTATAGGCATTCATGCAACCTAGCAAGTTCACTAGGTATACACGGAACCCGAATGCTTAACTTATACGTAATATCTCTCATTACTACTTGAATTACACATACTAGAGTACGAATACTCTCTCGCTCATAACTTAGAGATAACTCATCGCTCCAATTGTCATAAAATATCATACCTATTTTAATATCCAGTAATTCTGTTCTAACCTGAATCCCAATTTTACTGATAAGCGTCACTTCAAATAAACCTGCTACCCAGATTTAAAATAGAAGAAAATTTCCCAGAAATTGGACCTGTTGTTTGAAACACAAGCTATCTCATTTTAAAGAGATAGCATGTCGTTAGAAAAAAATATCGCGCAACACTTGTTACCGTTCGAACCAGACTCAATCTCGTTTGAACGAGATTGAGCAGTTTCGTCCCCATCCTGCACCTGCTACGTTTTTACCCATAAACATCCCTAAAACCTCATAAATCAGTCCCAAACTTCCTCCATTCAATTCCAATTCACTTTTCCACATAAAAGGATGATTTCTAACATCTTAAACACATGGATTCATGATTAATTAACCCTTGAATCCAAAATCCCTAATTTTTTCATAGAAACCTAATTCATAAAGTTTCAAATTAAACCGTCTAATCCCAGATTTAAATCATCAATTATCATCATAAATTCGTGGTTATTCATATAATTACATGGAAAATTCATCTCCATGTCAATTCAGCCCTAATATATCCTTTAATCATAAATTTCTCATCAATTTACATGCATATCAAGGGGGTTTCATTACCTACACTAACATGAACACATTTAATGCTAAAAGAGAAAGATTTAAACACTTGCCTTATGAATGATGATGTGACCCTTTGGTGTTGTTGGTATGGTTGCGACTCTCGTTCTTCGATCTACGTAATGGTGGTCACGATGGTGGAAAAGGTGCACTCGTGGTGGCTCTTATTTAGATTTTTCTTCTTCTTTCTCTCTTTTTGGTCTCTCTCTGTGTCTAAATTTTTTCTCACAATAGATAACCTAATCTAACCCACATAGGATATATTTTATTTCTCTAATTTTTGTCCTTTAATTTACTCCAAAAATACAATTTATTAAAATACCCTTCTTGGGTGCCTTTTCAGCCTAAAATTGCCCCGGAACTCAAACTAAGCCCCCGGGTAGACTTTCCTGACTATCTCAACCCTTCAGAACTCAACGGCACACTTGAAATGACCATATGAGCGAATTATAAATATTTTACTTTTTATTTCATTAATTTAGTCCTGACACGTGCGTCCTGACTTAATTTTCAATATTGTTGTATTTTTCCCTCACGACAACTTTAATATTTTCATAATCATATATTACTTTACTCACTAAGTAATATTAAACATATTTCCCACCAATAAATACTAACTCTCGTCACGCTAGTAATTATTTAATTTAATCCCAATTAATTATAAATAAATTTCCCTATTTAAATGAATTAATCCTAATCCCACAATTAAAATAAAATCTTTCAAAAATACGGGGTATTACATACTTCCCCCTAATAACGAAATTTCATCCCGAAATTTAAATAAATCTGCTACTAAGACTGAGGATCTTACAACACCATATCCTCCAGTTCTCAAAACCACTTCAAAGTAAGGCTCGATCACTATAGTCCCAGCTTCATAGCAAGCTTGTTTAACTCTCTTGATACTGACATTCTTCATCAGTTATAAGGTAACACCTCAATAACGACACCTCACATTGTGCTCCTACCAATGACATTTGAATAAGACGGGCGTATACATCATTGTCCCTATTATCTTAATATCATTGGAAGGCCACACATGACTACGTGCCAACTTCCCATATTCATCTCAACACAAAACTTCCATCTTGAGAGAAACCATATGAACATCTGACCACTCTTGTAAGTTATTCAAATCTCGGTTCCTGGCGACGTAACTCTTATGACAGTGAAAAACACCCAAGACCGCTTATGATTATTCCACTTTAGTCATCGGACTCTAACTCTTGATCAAATAAAAAATTTCTGATTATCCGCTCACCTATAAACAACTATAGGGAGAATAGTTGAGGTTTTTCCACATAAAATCGCAATAAGAACCTAGTTTATAGTAAACATGTACGAGTGTTTACATACAACTCTACCATTAGGTAATATCTTCTCCCAAGTACCGTACTATACTTCACTCACCAGCTATATCAGTTGTGGAAATGAAATAATCACAGTGATTCCAAAATCACATTCATGCAGCTTCACTAGTTGTCAATCACCTTTCTCCTATTTCTCGGGCTATATGTGATACGACCTACTCAAAACAAAACGTCATTTCCACTACTTCCTAAAATCCCATATTAGAGTTGGGGTTCAACGATCTCATCCTGGTTCATAATAATACTACATAGGATCACGAACAGGCATGATTCTTATTTTCAAAGAAAAACTGAGGTACATTATCTAATAGTGTAACTCACCCCAAAAGAATAATAATTACTTCCTTTTTCGGTCAACTTATTCCACACATTCGAAGAAAATCGTCACCTTATCTTTAGGTTGGCACCCCATCAACGAACTTTACCCGCTTGACTGCCCCCTTTCATTACTGGAATTGTCGGTTTGATACAAAATTTTCTGGTTGATCATCTTGCTCCAACTGATTTCTATCTATGAGTGGTGCACACGTAGATAACTCAATGTGTCCCCATTAACACCGATTTCCACTTATAACATCTCACATTAAATGGTACTTAATACTCCCCTTCTTCCCTAGAGGTATACCAAAAGTTCTGACCCGTGCACTTTTCGCCACGATGTGCACTTCTGGACTCTTTATACCTTATCGACATTATTATTCTATTTACGCACAAGTCACTCTCAACATTTTACTGGGTAGGACTTCGCTCCATATTTCCATAATAATTAAAATTTCCTCTTCTCAAGAGATATCCCTTTTTAAATGGCTTCTCACAGCCTTTCAACTAAATACGAGTGTGCTACTCTGATTGGACACATATGTATGGATTATCGTCCTTATTACATGATGCTCAATCCACTATATCACTTCCACTTCGTTATGTCATCCCCACATGCATATATTTCACACATCCATTCCCTCGTCCCTTTAACTCAGATGATTTTGACATCAGCTAACCAGGGTTCCCACACACCCTATAAATCGCGCATACTTGCGTAAACATCACATATGCTTCACACATAACACCCAATTCTTTATTTCCCCTGCATTGACAACATGGTTATAACACTTGGGTATCCTCAATCACCCTAGAAGTTGAAAATTTAAATTCTCCTTAACATCGTTCCACCCTTCAACACATTGTGATAAATAAAATGTAATACCCCGCATTTTTATCAATATTTATTTATGGGATTAATTAAAATAAATGTGAATTAATTGAGAATTAATTCGGATAAAATACTAACGAGATGTGAGTTGGTATTTGATTATAATGTGTATATACGAATATTGAAAATATTGAATTTATCTTGAGATAGAAATACGGCAATTTGGGAATTTTTTTTGGACGCGTGTGACAGTCGCGTCAGAAATGTAATTATTTGAATTAAAAAGTGAATTTTATTTTCATCAATCGTATGGTCATTTTGAGTGCACCAACGAGTCCGGAAGGGTCGAAATAGTCAGAAAACACTAGCCGGGGGTTAAGTTTGGGTCCCGGGGCATTATTGGGCCATACCGGTAACTTAAAAGGGCATTTTGGTAATTTCGGAATTTTGGGAATTAAAACCCACGAAAATTAGAAGTTAAAAATCTGATTTAATCTTTACTTACTAAACCCACTAAAAACAGTAAATGACTTAATGGGTTACGGGAGTTATTGGAAAAAGTTTTAAGAGTTTCCTAAGGCAACCTCTAAACCACCATTGTCATCTTGGAGAAAAACTGGTAGAGAAAGAGAGGAAGGAGAATTCTGCAGAGAGAGAGAGAGAGAGAGAGAGAGATCAACCTTCATCAATTCAACATCAAATTCAGAGAAAGATCAGAGGCAAGTGGTTTAATTACGTTAATTTCAAGCGAATGTTTCTTCCATGCTTAGAATTTAAATTAATTACATTACATTGGGAGTTTGATGAAAACCCATGAAATTGGAGATAGAAATTCAAGTTATGATATAGGGATTGCATGTAGAATGTTATTGGGTGATTATACTAAACAAAATACAACTTTTCATGATGTAAAAACGGATGTAGTTATGGATATTGATGACTTTAAATTCTAGGGTTCATACTCATAAGGTTTGGGGAAAACTTTGGGAAATTTAATAATTAAGTGTTTTATAGGAAGATTTGATCCCATGAATGTGCTAGATTACGACCTAAGAATGTTTAGGAATGTTGAGGAACCTTAAAATATTGATGGAATAATTTTTGGAGGAGTTTTGAGGTGAGAAAATTGGTGAAAAACGTAATAGGAAATTTCTGGGCTCGAACTGTCACCTCGTTAGAAGACCTGCCCAGGTCGTTCGAACGAGCTCGTTCAAACGAGCTCGTTCAAACGAGCTTCTAACGAGTTAACAGTTTGCCTTCAAACGAGTGGGATGTTCGTTCGATGCCTTTCGTTCGAACGAGATCTCGTTAGATGCCCACTTCGTTCGAACAACCTCGTTCGAACGAGACTTCTAACGAGTTGACAGAATGACCTTTTTGGCCTGGTTTGATTTCTAGTGTCCCGTAACCTTGGTTAATGGTAGAGATAACCTTACCTTGATGACTAATTGATAAAGTTGGGATATTCGGGATATATTGGGGAGTAAAATATAGAAGAATGATTTGAACCAAACGGTAATTGTGGATTAGGACGCGAATAACTAATTACGACGTGAGGATAATGGATGATATGTATATAAACTGGGGACACGTGTATTGGCATAAGAATGAGAAGTATACCACAAATAAATTATGGTAATTACTAAGACGTGTGCATGCTTAGTATATGTATATGATTTTTATGTGTTTGACATACCTACCATACTTGCTATCACGGGAGGTTTACGTTCGCTTACGGCCATCTAATCCTTGTGTGCCCGGATTTAGAGTGGTACCTAGAGGACATAGTTCAAGGGAATGACTTAATTGTGAGTTATTAAGCCAGCTGACTATGGAGCGTAGGTATGTACGTGACCATGGATATGTTGAATTATGTTCGCCTCCATTTTTGTGTGTGGTGTTTATCCTAATAATTCCTGAGAGATTCAGAATTTGTAATCCTTATGTACGTGATGTACCGGGATGGATAGCAGAGTATGTGTGCACTACAGCTTAGCCTCGGGGTGCTTGTATTGTATATTTATGATGTGAATAATATACGTTCAATGAAAAGGAATTTGTTATGTTTAAATTGCGAGAATAATTTATAGTAACTCCTTGAGAAGTTAAAAAGGGATAACATGCCGTGAATTGTAATGTTAACAATTGAGAATCCGAGTTTAATTAAAGCCATTCTGTTTAAGTGATAACATTGGGAATTCATAGTGTGAATTGAGTAGGAAGGTTAGAACTTATGTTGGTTTAGCTAGATATGAGAATCACTTGAATGGGTACAGTACGTTAGGAGTGCACAATTAGTCGAGAGGTGAGTATTTCATGTGAGAGCACATCCTAACATGTATTTTGCATTCATTATTTTAATGTTATTAAAACACTTGCTGTTTTAAAAATATTCTCCACTTTCGGGCTCTGACCCGTTTGCTTTCAAATCTACTTTTTGTAAAAAACCTTTTTAGGTGCCCAGCCACAAGGACACCATGCATAGTATTTCCAGTCAGGTGACGAGCTGTAGCTGTTGTGGAAGTTACAGGGCCTTGCTAGTAGACGTTTCATTTGCCTTGACTCTATATTCAGATTTCATCAGTTGTAGGGCATGTCGCCCATTTCTTTTAGAGACATTTCATTTCTTTCAGTTATTCAGACTTTTGGTTTGTAATTAATTCAGGATGCAGACTTGTTTTATTTCTTTCTATATTGGGACTGTTGTGAGGAGTATTTCCTCTAGACTCATTTTTACTTTTTGATTTACTATAGTTGGACTTTATTGTGAATGCTTATGTTATCCTTTACATTTCACTTATTACATGTTAATCAGAGTTAACTTAAAATTTGGCAACTCACTTTTTAAATACTAGGTGGTTAGTAATCATTAAAATGTTTCCGACAGTGATGCTATTAACTGAACTGACTTGGAATTTTGAATTAATTTAATAAAGGAGTAGCTACCCGGTATTTAATTAGTCGGGGTGTCACAAGTGGTATCAGAGCATCAGGTTCTAGTGTCCTTTAGGATCTGTATGGCTTATTATGTTTCCGCTGAGCTTTCTTTCATGTAGAGCCCTATATTTTAGGACTGTTGTATTCCTTTATGTATGCTTCGCTCTTCAGCTATTTTAAGTTTATAACTACGAACTTATAGACTTTACTCTTATTTGAGATGCCTGCACGACGTGCACCACGGGTTCCTAGGGATGCACAGCCCGAGCCACAGCCAGCTCCAGTACAGGGCACCATGAATGTCGCCGAGGTTGTAGCCATTGTAGCCCAAGCGGTAAATGCCGCTCTCGCCGTTGTACAGCAGGCACCACCCCAGGCGCCAGTAGCCGCGCCAGTTCAGGCACATGCATTCCCGTCTGCTTGGGAACGTGTTGGAGATGCTTTTCAGAAAGCACACCCTCCGGAGTTCGCAGGTAGCTCCGATGTTGTGGTATCTAGTCAGTGGAGGAAAGATATTCAGAGGCACCTGAGGATGTATGAGTGCACCGATGTTCAGAGGAAGATACTAGCTACTTTCAAGCTAGTGGGATCTGCATTGCAGTGGTGGGAGTCTATTACCACAGCAGAGGAGAGAGATACTCTCACGATACAGGAGTTCTGGGGGCGGTTCGACCGCAAATATTTTCCGTCAGCTATTCACACGAAAATGAGGAGGAAGTTGATGAGCCTTAGACAGGAGGGTAAGACTGTGGCCGAGTATGAGGCCGAATTCACAAATTTGCTGAACATTGTACCGGATGAGATACCGACGAAAGAGAAGAAGATTCAGAAATTCACAGATGGATTGACTTGGAGGATCCGTCAGCACTTGTTGGGGAACCTCTCGTTGGCCACTTATTCTGACGTGGTTAACGCTGCACTGCTCCATTGCCAGGACCACCGCTTTCACTTGACAAAGGGGAAGCGATCAGGAGAGTCCAGCCATCAGGGCAGGACAGGGGGAAATGGTGCCAGCGGGGCACAATCAGCTCAGGGTCAGTATAGGCAGGGTGATCAGGGTTCCCAGCAGGGGGATTCTAAGAGATTCCCATCAGGGGGTTTCAGGCACGAACATGGAGGTTTTAGGCAGGGCCAATAAGGTCCGAACGGCTATCAGGGCCAGCAGGGTCAAAATGGTCAATAGAAGCAGTTTCACCAGGGCCAGCAAGGCCAGGGCATAAATGGTAACGCTCACCAGGGCTGTGGTCAGCAGGGAAAGCGAGGGGGAAACTTCCAGGGGAAGTGTTTCATTTGTGGTAAGATTGGCCACAAATGTCAGGAGTGTCCTGATAAGGGCAAGGCCCCACAGCAGCAGCAGCAGGGTGCTCGACACGAGCCACAGAGGCCTATGTTTCCCGCCGCCCTACCAGCACCACAGATGGCAGCATTACCACCCATTCCGGCAGTCCCAGTTCAGCAGGGACAGCTTCAGTATGGGAGAGTGTATTAGCTCCAGCAGGTCGCAGCCCCACAGGATCCACCAGCCACTGAGGGTATGTTCTCTATTCAGGGGACTATGGGGCGCATTTTATTTGACACGGGGGCTACACACTGTTTTATTGCTATGAGATTTGCACGCACCATTGGTTGTTAGACACCGCAGAGAGCACCGCTACTTGTGTAGACTCACCGTTGAGTAGGGGTTCCATAATTTCGCTTATGTGTAGAGGTGTGGGTATAGAGATCGGGAGGTTTACTTTACCCGCTGATATGTTAGTGTTAGAGATGACCGAGTATGACGCCATTATTGGTATGGATTGGTTAGTTTCGTACCGATCCATGATTGACTGTTTTAGTAGGAGTATTATCTTTGCCATTCCCGAGCAGGAGATGTTTTTAGTGGCGATGCCTCGCCCTGAGGGAGGATCGTCCACTCATTTGTACTACATAGAGGAGGAGACCTCTAAGGAAGTGGTGATACCACTTGATTCGATACCCGTTGCTAGTGAGTTCGCCGATGTATTTCAGGATATACCTGGATTACATCTGAGTAGGGAGATAGATTTTGTGATTGATTTGACGTCGGGCACTCGGCCTATTGCCCGCGCACCTTACCGTATGGATCCAGCTGAGATGAGAGAGTTACGGGATCAGATTGAACAGTTGTTGGGTCAGGGGTTTATACGGAGGAGTAATTCACCGTGGGGTGCCCCTGTATTGTTCGTTAAGAAGAGGGATGGATCGTTGAGGTTGTGTGTGGATTACCGGGAGTTGAATAATGTCACGATACGGAATAAGTATCCGTTGCCCTGAATCGATGACTTATTCGACCAGCTGAGAGGAGCTTCTTTCTTCTCAAAGATTAATTTGCGATCAGGATACCATCAGTTGCGTATCAGGGAAGAGGACGTCTCGAAGACTGCTTTCTTAACAAGATATGGTTCCTACGAGTTTCGGGTTATGCCTTTTGGCTTGACCAACGCTCCAGCCGTGTTTATGGACTTGATGAATAGGGTGTTCAGAGAGTTCCTGGACCAGTTCGTCATTGTCTTCATTGATGACATTCTGGTTTACTCCCAGACAGAGGAGGAGCACGCCGAGCATTTGAGGCAGGTTTTGCAGACGCTACGTCAGAACGAGCTGTATGCAAAGTATGAGAAGTGTGGGTTTTAGCTGAAGGAGGTTTAGTTTTTAGGGCATATTATTTCCGACTGGGGGATATCTGTTGATCCGGGGAAGGTATCCGCGGTGAGGGAGTGGGGACAGCCCACGACACCGACTGAGATCCGTAGTTTCTTGGGCTTAGCAGGATACTACAGGAGGTTTATTCGAGGTTTCTCAAAGATAGCGGGTCCTTTGACACATCTGACTCGTAAAGGTGTGCCGTTCATTTGGAGTGATGCCTGTCAGTTGGCATTCGATGAGTTGAAGGAAAAGTTGACCTCAGCACCTGTGTTAGCATTGCCGAGATCGGGAGTTGAGTATCTAGTTTACACCGATGCGTCCTTACAAGGACTTGGAGGTGTATTGCAGCAGGAGAGTCAGGCCATAACTTATGCTTCCCGTAAGCTTAAGCCTCACGAGAAGAATTAACCCACCCATGACTTGGAGTTAGCGACAGTGGTATTTGCCCTTCGAATTTGGAGACATTACCTTTTGGGGGAGAAGTTTCGATTCTTCACGGACCACACAAGTCCCTACAGTACCTATTCACGCAGAAGGAGTTGAATATGCGGCAACGGAGGTGGCTTGAGTTTGTGAAGGACTATCAGTTTGATATCCAATATCACCCGGGGAAGGGTAACGTGGTAGCAGACGCGTTGAGTCGTAGGCCAGTAGATGAAGTGGCAGGGGTGTGGAAGGCAAAGTGGAAGGAGTTGGGACACTAGGATGCAGTGGCCCGATCATTCATGTCTGTGATGACTGTTACACCGCAGATTGTCATGAAGGTGGTAAAGGCACAAGTAGATGACTCGTTCTATCAGGAGCAGATAGTTTGATTATTAGCAGAGGGAACAGATTCCTATACCGTTAGCTCAGACGGGGGATTATGCTTCAATGGGAGACTAGTAGTTCCGGAAGGGGAGGAATTGCGACACGAGGTGATGGCAAAGTCGCACGGCTCACGGTTCACGGTACATCCCGGTGGGGATAAAATGTACCAAGATATGAGACGTCAGTATTGGTGGAACGGGATGAAGAGAGATATTGTCGTGTTTGTTTCTAAATGCGCCACTTGTCAGCTGGTAAAAGTAGACCATCAGAGACCGACAAGACTTCTACAGCCATTAGAGGTCCCGATGTGGATGTGGGAGAGCATCTCCATGGACTTTATCACGGGGTTGCCTACGTCACAGAGAGGTCATGACTCCATTTGGGTAATTGTGGACAGGTTGACCAAAGTTTCTCATTTTCTACCCGTAAGGACCGACTACACTACGGGACAGTATGCCCAGCTTTTTATTGCAGAAATAGTGAGACTTCACGGTGTGCCCCTAAATATCGTGTCTGACCGAGACAAGATATTTGTTTCACGGTTTTGGGAGAGTTTTTAGGAGGCCATGGGCACGGAATTTCAGTTGAGTACGGCTTATCATCCGCATACCGATGGGAAAACCGAGCATACAAATCAGATGTTGGAAGACATGTTGCGGATGTGCATCATTGACTTTGGGGGTGGATGGGAGCAGTATCTTCCACTGGTGGAGTTTGCTTACAACAACTCCTACCAATTCACTATTGGCATGGCTCCATTTGAGGCGTTGTACGGTAGACCTTGTCGTTCCCCAGCATGTTGGTTGGAGGTGGGGGACAACAAACTACTTGGGCCGGAAGTAATTCAGGATACTTCGGCGAGGATAAAATTGATACGGAGTCGCATTCGGGTAGCTCAAGATCGGCAGAAGAGCTATGCTGATGCGAAGAGGTTCTTCAGGGAGTTCCAAGTGGGGGACCAGGTTTTACTCAGAGTATCTCCTATGAAGGGGATTATGCGATTTGGGAAGAAGGGGAAGTTGGCACCGAGATATGTGGGACCATTTCCTACCATCGAGCGGATTGGGTCTGTTGCGTATAGACTTGGGTTACTAGAGCATTTGCACAGGATTCATGATGTGTTTCATATTTCCTCGCTAAGGAAATATCTTAGAGATGATTTGGCTCATTCTCACATTGCTTTGGAGGACATCGATCTCCAGCCCGTTAGCTCCTACGAGGAGGGGCCGATTGCTATTTTGGACCGAAGTGAGCGAAAACTGCGGTCAAAGATAGTTCCGTTATTTCGTGTTCAGTGGCGACATCATAATGTCGAGGAGTCCACATGGGAGCGCGAGGATGAGATGCGCGAACGTTATCCAGAGTTATTTTTACCAGGTACTTTTTAGTTCCGAATTTCGGGACGAAATTCTGTTATTAGGGGGGAGTATGTAATACCCCGCATTTTTATCGATATTTATTTATGGGATTAATTAAATTAAATGTGAATTAATTGAGAATTAATCAGGATAAAATACTAACGAGATGTGAGTTGGTATTTGATTATAATGTGTATGTATGGCAATATATGAATATTGAAAATATTGAATTTGTCGTGAGATAGAAATACGGCAATTTGGGAAATTTTGTTTGGACGCGTGTGACAGTCGCGTCAGAAATGTAATTATTTGAATTAAAAAGTGAATTTTATTTTCATCAACCGTATGGTCATTTTGAGTGCGCCAACGAGTCCGGAAGGGTCGAAATAGTCAGAAAACACTAGCCGGGGGTTAAGTTTGGGTCCCGGGGCATTATTGGGCCATACCAGTAACTTAAAAGGGCATTTTGGTAATTTCAGAATTTTGGGAATTAAAACCCACGAAAATTAGAAGTTAAAAAACTGATTTAGTCTTTACCCACTAAACCCACTAACAACACTAAATGACTTAATGGGTTACGGGAGTTATTGGAAAAAGTTTTAAAAGTTTCCTAAGGCAACCTCTAAACCACCATTGTCATCTTGGAGAAAAACTGGTAGAGAAAGAGAGGAAGGAGAATTCTGCAGAGAGAGAGAGAGAGAGAGAGAGATCAACCTTCATCAATTCAACATCAAATTCAGATAAAGATCAGAGGCAAGTGGTTTAATTACGTTAATTTCAAGCGAATGTTTCTTCCATGCTTAGAATTTAAATTAATTACATTACATTGGGAGTTTGATGAAAACCCATGAAATTGGAGATAGAAATTCAAGTTATGATATAGGGATTGCATGTAGAATGTTATTGGGTGATTATAATAAACAAAATACAACTTTTCATGATGTAAAAACGGATGTAGTTATGGATATTGATGACTTTAAATTCTAGGGTTCATACTCATAAGGTTTGGGGAAAACTTTGGGAAATTTAATAATTAGGTGTTGTATAGGAAGATTTGATCCCATGAATGTGCTAGATTATGACCTAAGAATGTTTAGGAATGTTGAGGAACCTTAAAATATTGATGGAATAATTTTTGGAGGAGTTTTGAGGTGAGAAAATTGGTGAAAAACGTAATAGGAAATTTCTGGGCTCGAACTGTCACCTCGTTAGAAGACCTGCCCAGGTCGTTCGAACGAGCTCGTTCGAACGAGCTTCTAACGAGTTGACAGTTTGCCTTCTAACGAGTGGGATGTTCGTTCGAACGAGATCTCATTATATGCCCACTTCGTTCGAACGAACTCTCGTTCGAACAACCTCGTTCGAACGAGACTTCTAACGAGTTGACAGAATGACCTTTTTGGCCTGGTTTGATTTCTAGTGTCCCGTAACCTTGGTTAATGGTAGAGATAACCTTACCTTGATGACTAATTGATAGATTTGGGATATTCGGGATATATTGGGGAGTAAAATATAGAAGAATGATTTGAACCAAATGGTAATTGTGGATTAAGACGCGAATAACTAATTACGACGTGAGGATAATGGATGATATGTATATATAAACCGGGGACACGTGTATTGGTATAAGAATGAGAAGTATACCACTAATAAATTATGGTAATTACTAAGACGTGTGCATGCTTAGTATATGTATATGATTTTTATGTGTATGACATACCTACCATACTTGCTATCACGGGAGGTTTACGTTCGCTTAGGGCCATCTAATCCTTGTGTGCCCGGATTTAGAGTGGTACCTAGAGGACATAGTTCAAGGGAATGACTTAATTGTGAGTTATTAAGCCAACTGACTATGGAGCGTAGGTATGTACGTGACCATGGATATGTTGAATTATGTTCGCCTCCATTTTTGTGTGTGGTGTTTATCCTAATAATTCCTGAGAGATTCAGAATTTGTAATCCTTATGTACGTGATGTACCGGGATGGATAGCAGAGTATGTGTGCACCACAGCTTAGCCTCGGGGTGCTTGTATTGTATATTTATGATGTGAATAATATACGGTTCAATGAAAAGGAATTTGTTATGTTTAAATTGCGAGAATAATTTATAGTAACTCCTTGAGAAGTTAAAAAGGGATAACATGCCGTGAATTGTAATGTTAACAATTGAGAATCCGAGTTTAATTAAAGCCATTCTGTTTAAGTGATAACATTGGGAATTCATAGTGTGAATTGAGTAGGAAGGTTATAACTTATGTCGGTTTAGCTAGATATGAGAATCACTTGAATGGGTACGGTACGTTAGGAGTGCACAATTAGTCGAGAGGTGAGTATTTCATGTGAGAGCACATCCTAACATGTATTTTGCATTCATTGTTTTAATCTTATTAAAACACTTGATGTTTTTAAAATATTCTCCACTTTCGGGCTCTGACCCGTTTGCTTTCAAATCTACTTTTTGTAAAAAACCTTTTTAGGTTCCCAGCCAAAAGGACACCATGCATAGTATTTCCAGTCAGGTGACGAGCTGTAGTTGTTGTGGAAGTTACAAGTCCTTGCTAGTAGAAATTTCATTTGCCTTGACTCTATATTCAGATTTCATCAGTTGTAAGGCATGTCGTCCATTTCTTTTAGAGACATTTCATTTCTTTCAGTTATTCCGACTTTTGGTTTGTAATTAATTCATGATGCAGACTTGTTTTATTTCTTTCCATATTGGGACTGTTGTGAGGAGTATTTCCTCTAGACTCATTTTTACTGTTGATTTACTATAGTTGGACTTTATTGTGAATGGTTATGTTATCCTTTACATTTCACTTATTGCATGTTAATCAGAGTTAACTTAAAATTTGGCAACTCACTTTTTAAATACTAGGTGGTTAGTAATCATTAAAATATTTTCGACAGTGATGCTATTAACTGAACTAACTTGGCATTTTGAATTAATTTAATAAAGGAGTAGCTACCCGGTATTTAATTAGTCGGGGTGTCACATAAAATTTCCAATGTTTCCACTTCGCACAATCGGCTCCACTGGCCTTATATCATAATATAACTTCCAACTTACAGTTATAACTACATACTTATATAATGACCGAGGTGCCAGACTCAGGGACTAATGACCAAACATCTCCCTACTTCCAACCTGAAGCTAAGTTTCATGCGTGGGATGTCTCGCAAAGAACCCCCCCCCCAATACACTACTACCTAGCATTGTCGGTCATCAAAATCTATTAGGCCCTCAGTCCACAGCAATGTACCCCTAAATTTTTGTCTCTTGACATAAAAGCTATATCTTCTCCCGCAATTACATTTATACAAGGAATTCTGCCCCTCAAGTGCACTATCACTCAACATTAATAGTAATCAAATTACATAAACCTCGAACACAACCGGGACTCTCAAATTCTTGTCTTCAAACATATAAATGTAACTCTCAACTCCCATGTCACTAAAGGAGTGATATAACAATGTGTTCTTCCTATCACCAAGCCCTGTGCGCTAAACATGACAACAAGTTAAATCTCTCCACTCGACAGGAAGCCTAATACACCTCGGAATTATATCAATAAATTCCACACACACCGGGGTGAAACATTTCGAGAAAACTATACTCTCTGAAGTCCCTATAATAAGATAATAGAGATGCGAGCTCGACCCTCTCGCAAGTGAGGCATCACCAAAACAACACATCCTGCCCGAGAGCAGTAACCCCCGATAGCCTTGCAATAACTGCCCACTATCAGTCTAACCATTACTATAAAGCCTTATCCAGGATAATTTCATGTTCGTATAATACGTCACTAAATGAGTAATCTGAATAAAATATATACCACTATCAATACACTCGCTCGCCCGCAGGGACACCAAATATAACCTTGCCATACCGAGGAAAACATGCACACAATAATAATGTTATCGATTCATGCACTAAACTCATCTCACATGTGAATCTTGCATAAATCAAAGTACCGTGACTCATTTGAGTCATATAAAACATACCTCCTCCTTCGAGGACAAAATTCATATTTTCTACCTTACTAATCACCCTGGATGCTCAAAGGGTTCACGGACATAACACGCTTGTCCGAACCAAAACAAAAATACTTTAATTATCGCCCTCACTAGGAACCATACTCTTGTTACTTTACTCGCTCTGGGCAAAACTAGTGCATGTGGTCATACTCTTCAAAAAATACTTCTATGTATAATCCACTTATTCCTATCCATAATGACCATATTAAGGTTGCCCTTTTCTCGAACTCTGGTAGCCTCAACTCTGATGGCTACCCCTGTTGTTCCCTTAGTTCTACTGGTCCTAAGGAGTGCACAACTGGACTTAACAACCCTGATTGAATTCACCATCACTTTGTAAGAATTTTGCTATCCGAATCATTTAAATGGGTCCCCTGATGGGTCTCCCCCTTGTGGTGCTTCACTAACACCGTTTCAGACAGTCTTACTCTCCGACTAAATTTTTTGATTCTTTTGAATCCCCACACAAAGAAACATTAACATCTCTATTGACCAAACGCGACATTGTCACCATATGCATCGACCGTACAAGCAGAATTCCCCTTAAGTGTTGGAAACTCTTCTTACGAGTCAATTTCCCCCTTAAAATCCTCTTCTCCATTGTACCTACTTCATCCGGCATAAAATTTTCTAATTAATTAAATTCATTTTTCATAAATGGACCTCCGTCTAGCCCTCCTGTGATGAGTTCAGAACAACGTTCACATCTTATCCTGAACATCTGATGAAGGAACTTGCGGTCAAATCGTACCTAAAATTCTTCCATTGACACAACATTCCACTTCTAAATGTGGTGGTTGACTCTCACCATTATAACTTTGCTCCTACAAGCCAAGAAAAATTTTACCCCAAATTTTCACTTCCGGTTAACCACTCTCCGCCATATGCCCAAGCTTTTGGATACTTAACTTCCATTCGCTAACACACATAATCTCCGAATTTCTAGAATTTCACTGGTGGTCCTCTTTAAAGGCCCATCTGAATCTCTCCCATTACATCCACGTTGGGTGAGTCTAATCTGTCATCACTTCCTACTATAGAGGTACTTGAAAATCATATACTGCACACTAGCAGTCTCTACTGTCCTAACTTCCCGTGCCATAATAGGGGTGACCTTGACTACGGTCATTATACTCGAAAATACTCTACAACCTCAACTCAGCTCTGCCTCCTGCCATCCTCCCAACGGCCCTCGCCTGTCATACTAAATTGTTCGACACCCGAACACACCCGAACACACCTGAACACAAATAAGATTCATTAATGTATATGTTATAGAAGGAGAACTAAATCTCATCATAGGAATCAACAATCCTAAACATAAGGCTCTGTATCAAAATAAAAAAGGAAACGCTAAAAGAATAATAAGTCGCACAAATCCTAAGGACTCTAGAACCAGATGCTCTGATACCACCTGTGACTAGGCCTATAAATTGAGTCGGGCAAGCCCGAAGCACGTCTGTTTGGCCTCCTATTTTTGGGCCGAGATTTATTTGAGTTTGAGTCGATCCGAACCTGAGCGAAAATTTTAAGACCGAATTAATTTCGGGCCGAGCTTGAGCCGAACTTTGCCAAGCCCGAATTGGCCCCGAAGCCCAAACTTTGAATATTTAAATAAATAAATAAATAAATAATTTCATAAAATATAACATATTTATGTTAACTAATTTTTTATATATGAAATATCATTAGTCTTTGTAGGTTTTCATTCTTACTTCCCTTGTTTTAATTTAATACATTTCATTATTATATACTTTATTTTATGAGATATCAATTAGATTTTGGTGTATACATTTTCTCCATGATGGAAACTCAAGAAAAAACACTAATTCAAATTTTTTTTTTTAACAAAAACAAATGAAATCGGGCCTGCCCGAAATTGAGCTCAAAGCCATAAATATTTATGAGCCGAGTTCGGGCTTGAGTAGAAAAGTTTAGTTCGGCCCAATCTCAGGCTTGATCTTAGGTAAGGTAATTCGGGTCGATCCTGAGCAACCTCAAGCCCAGCTCACCCAGCCTTATTTACAACCCTACTTGTGACACTCCGCCTAATTAAATATTGGGTGATCAGTCCTTTATTAAATTAAATCAAATTATCCAGTTGGTTCAGAATATGCGTCACTATCAAAAACTTTTATTAAAATACTAACCACCTAATATTTAAAAAGGTTGATGTCAAAATTTTATCTTTTAATTAATGTAAAGACAAATTAACGAATAAATTACATTCACCATCCAAACCAAACTCATATGAATGGAAATGACTAAAATAATAAATGCAACTGGAGTAAAAACATCTGGTCTAAGTATCAATTACAATATTCCAACCAAAATAATCCAACAACTGAACTGAGTAAATAAATAAATCTATAAATCTCTGACTGTCTAATAGAAAGGGGCAACATGCCCTAAAGGAAATAAATAACTCGGAATGAAGAAATGGTAAATATGGAGGCGTCTACTACCAAGGTCCTCTAAACCCATTCTAATTATTTCATCCTCTAACTAGACTGTAGACAAAATCCTTTTAATCACTACCCACGATACCAACCCGCATTTTCCACACAATACTATATTAAATGTTTTCACGACTGTTATCTCAATTTGGGAAGTATTTATATATCACCTTAAGTGCTCGCTTACTTAAGTTATTCATAGATTTTCATCATCATATATCTTATCCACATACCTTCACATAATTAGTATCACTACAGGTATATATATATATATATATATATATATATATATATATATATATATATATATATACTAAAAAGGTACCACTAGATTCAGCTACTATGCCCTTATACTCTGCTATCCAGTCCCGGTACATCTCGCACTGCATAAAGACAATCGGCTCGGAATCTCCCACGAACCAAAAAGTACAAATCACACATATTAGAGGCCAACATGGTTCCAAGCCTATGGGTTATGCACATACCTGTGCACCCATATGAACATCATCACTATTGTAGACACCACATTCTAGTACCCCATAAGTCTCTCCTTATACCCCTAACACTTCCCCTTTCAACCGCAAACCTAGGTCGCACTCCGAGTATCGATCTAGAGACCTTCGGGCGCCCCGGGCCCCATTTGACTCTAATTAACTCTTCAGTTAGAGAAAAAGCTCTTTGAATCTTTGAAGGACTCCAAATACCCTTTCTAATGGTTCATCTCGTGCGCAAATCTGCATAGCAGTTCAGACGAATGAACCATTTCACTATCGAAAATCAATTCAAAGGCCATCGAGCGCTCCCGATCCCCGAGTTGACCCCAATCAACTTCATTGTCAGAGTTAAAGCTCTTTGAATATTCAAAGGGCACTGAAACCCCTATCCAACGGTGTGCCCCTGCATAGAACAGCATAACCGTTTAGACAAACGATCAGTTTTCCTCAGAAAATTGATTTAGAGGCCACTGGGCGCTCCCGGAATCCATTTGACCAAAGTCAATTCTTCAGCCCGAACAAGGCTGAATGAATCTCTTAAGGGAATTGAAACCCTTTTTAACTATCCACCCCGTGTGTGATTCTGACCTAGGGTACGGACGAATGATTCTTTTTACTCTGAGAGGTCATCGGGTGCTTCAGGGCCCCATTTGACCAAGGTCAACTTTCCAAACCGAGAGAAAATATTTGGAATGTCGAAGTAAATCTCCTAACCTTTTTAATGGTCCACCCCGTGACCGATTCTAACTTACCATATGGACTAATGATTCATTTGCATCCAGCGATCTCCCATCCAAAAGATCGACATGCGTTTTCGAGCCATATTTGACCCAAAGTCAACTCCCGAACTTGGGTGTGGTCTAAAGGAATCTATGAGGCCTCTAAAATACCTTTCTAACGGTATGCCCCGTGCACGATTCAGATCAACGGTTTGTGCTCTACGATCATTTTTTCAGAAAAGTCCGCACGAGACTGCCAATTGGCAGGACCTGAACCCTGCCTATCGGCACAGTGTCAAGGGTGACCTGCCTATAAGCACCCCCTGGGCTAGGCCAATCGACACCCAACTTTTGCCCTATAAATAAGGGCCATGACCTCACTCCCAGAACAAACATCAAATCCATCAGCATTAGTGATCTCAACAACATTCTCTTGAAATCAGCGAAGTTCCATATAAGAAATTCCATTCAAGCCCAAATACCCATCCTTTTCACACCCAATTTGGCAAATATCTTTCTCTCACATCAACATTCAAGGGAGTTCATCCAAGATCCAAGATCAAGCTCCAAGGAAGGTCCAATTCCTTTTCCCTCTCTTTTTATTTCTTATTTTTTCATAAATTATTTTAGATTCATAATCTAGTTTCATTCATACACATTAACATCTACGCTTTTATTAGTATATTGCACATACTTTATTTTCTACAAAAAACCCAAAAACAAATAAAAGAAGATTACACTCATAAATTCTGAATGAAATTATCCATCACACTTTTTCCAAAACCAAAAACACATTTTCCACACGTACACACATAATAAAATTCCGTTCGAATCTATGGGATAAACCCCACCCCTATTTTACATTCGAACTATGTGGATTTTGATGTCTTTATAGGATACGTAGGCATCCCGGATTAAAATCCAAGACTCGAGTCCAAGTTTCTAATTTATAATATTTTTCAAAATTCTCAAAATCCCTTATTTTCATAATTATCATACATATACATATAATATTCTTGTTCGCGTTTCATCCCACACATATTATTGTTTCCCAATAACGATCAATATCACGATGAACGCTCATATTCTATCTTCTACATTTGTTATTATTTTGGGAATATTCCTGTGTATGACCTCACCCTACCTTTTTCGTGGTATAGGTCGAACGATTCCAATCTCCATTATATAAACACACTTCACGGGGATAAAGGAAAATATTAACATTTGCCCATGAGAGATCGAAAGGGTGGGATGGGTGCCTAACACCTTTCCATTCCGTAACTTATCCCCCGGACATTCGATCTATAGGTTTTATCTACATCAGTTTTGTCCTTGATTCCTCTCTCTCGAAGTGGCAATATGTTCTTTTGCCTGTTTTGAACAAAATAGGCTGGCGACTTCATCTCTTTACATTCAGCCCACACCGACGACGATCGAAACACCTTTTCGAAGAGAAGGGTACGAGACCACGCTGCAGTTCTTCCTCGAGGGATCCTCCTCCTTCTCCCCAGAATGAACGCCGCGCCTCCCGGGATGGCTACAACTATTATTCTCAGATAGCCCGTACCTAGGTCCCATGCTCTGAGGTACCAGTCAAATATCCCCCCGCAGACTCCTTAAGATAGTACTGTCCCCTTTCACAACCTCCCGCGATAGCAAGTATGGTAGGTGTGTCATACGGAGAATAAATATCATTATAGGCATTCACACAACCTAGAAAGTTCATTAGGTATACACACAACCCGAATGTTTAACTTATACGTAGTATCTCTCATTACTACTTGCATTACACATACTAGATTAAGAATACTCTCTCGCTCGTAACTTAGAGATAACTCATCGCTCCAATTGTCATAAAATATCATACCCATTTTATTACCTAATAATTTCGTTCTAACCTGAATCCATATTTTACTGCCAAGCGTCACTTCAAATAAACCTGCTACCCAGATTTGAAACAGAAGAAAATTTCCCAAAAACTGTACCTTTTGTTTGAACTAGAAGCTATTTCGTTTGAACGAGATAACATGTCGTTAGAACAACATATCGTGCGAAACTGGTTATCGTTCGAACCAGACTCAATCTCATTTGAACGAGATTGAGCAGTTCCATCCCCAACCAGCACCTACTACGTTTTCACCCATAAATAACCCTAAAACCACTATAAATCAGTCCCAAACTTCCTCCATTCAATTCCAATTCAGTTTTCCACATAAAAGGATGATTTCTAAATCCCCAATTTCAGTTTCATAGAACCCTAATTCATAAAGTTTCAAATTAAACCTTCTAATCCGATATTTAAATCATCAATTTTCATCATAAATTTGTGGTTATTCATCTAATTACATGGACAATTCATCTCCATGTCAATTCAGCCCTAATATATCCTTTAATCATAAATTTCTCATCAATTTACATGCATATCAAGGGGGTTTCATTACCTACACTAACATGAACATATTTAATGATAAAAGAGCAAGATTTAAACACTTGACTTATGAAAGACGGTATGATCCTTTGGTGTTGTTGGTATGGTTGCGACCCTCGCTCTCCGATCTACGCGATGGTGGCCACAATGGTGGAAAAGGTGCACTTGTGGTGGTTCTTCCTCTTTCTCTCTTTTTGGTCTCTCTCTGTTTCTAACTTTTTTCTCACGGAAGATAACCTAATCTAACCCACATAGGAGATCTTTTATTTCTCTAATTTTCATCCTTTAATTTACTCCAAAAAGATAATTTACCAAAATACCATTTCGGGGTGCCGATTCGGCCTAAAACTTTCCCGAAACTCAAACTAAGCCTCCGGGTAGACTTTTCTGGCTATCTCGACCCTTCCGGACTCAACGGAGTACTCGAAATGACCATATGTGTGACTTATAAATATTATATTTTTTATTCTATTGATTTAGTCTCGACATGACTAACACGCGCGTCCTGACTTAATTTTCGAAACTGTCATATTTTTCAATCACGATAACTCTAATAGTTTCATAATCATATATTAATTTACTCATTAAGTAATATTCAACATAATTCTCATCAATAAATACTAACTCTCGTCACGCTAGTAATTATTTAGTTTAATTCCAATTAATTATAAATAAATTCCTCCATTTAATTTAATTAATACTAGTCCCATAATTAAAATAAAATCATTCAAAAATACGGGGTGTTTCACTTGTGAACCTAGGACAATAATTTTTAACTAAACTAAAGACCTATAACTCAAAATTTTCATTCCTACAAATAGAGTGGCCTTTTTGTAAATCTGATGAATTTGTGGGGGTACGCTCGTCCTAAGCCAAACACAATGGCATATTTGTAGTTTATTTAAATTAGTGAGGGTACCATTATTCGAGTAGCTATATGAAGCGCCAAAAATCATCCTGGGATGTCGTGTTCATTATTAGCATTGGATTTAAAATTGGAGATACATCTCCTCTGTCACCTCAGTTCTCAGTTCTCTCTTCATCGCTAAGCTTTTTAGAGTTCTTCTACTTCAGCGTTCTCTTTCTCTTTAGAGCTTCATTAATTTTTGTAAGTCTAGTTCATCTTTTGCTAGTTTTCTTATTGTTTATTTATGAATCATATCCTCTTGACTGATATTTTTCTTACCCATTTTTGCAGCTCGCGATAAAAGTCAAGAGCGTGATAGGCCTGGAATATTAAGGGGAGACTTTTTGATGGTGAGCATCTATGGTCAACAACCTACTTGCTTGAATATAAAAATAGGACAAGAAACTTCATTGCTCGGCCGGTAGAAAAAGTCCCCAATTTGGAAACTCTAGGAGTTGGTCCCTTTGATCCAATTGTGCTAGAGGAAAAGGAGGAAGAGGTGGAAAAGGAGGAAGAAAAAGAAGAAGAACAAGAGGAAGCAGGAGAAAAAGAGACAGAAGAATAAGAATCAGAAGGGGAAAAAGAAGAAGAGGAAGGTATGTCTCCCCCAATCAAGAGAAGGATTTTAAGGCTTGATGATGATGAGGATCAGGTAGCCTTATTGGATCGAATCAAGTCTTTAAAGAAGTCAGATGTGGATTCCCCTAGGGCGAGTGGTTCTAGCCTAGGAGCTAAGTTAAAAGAGAAAGATAAGCAGAGATAAGAAGAAGAGACAAGGAAAGAGAGAGAGAGAGATAGATAGATAGATAGATAGATAGATAGAGAGAGAGAGAGAGAGAAGACAGAAGAGTAGAGGAAGAGAAGGGGACCAAGAGAAAATTGGTCTTGAATGCTTCTACATTCCCCCTCATTTCTGCCGAAACTGAGGGGCTAGCGTGGGTAATACCCCTTCCCTTCCCCCAATCTTCTAAAGGGGGCCATGATCATCACTGATAATGAGCATTCTTTAAAGTTTGGGTCATGCCATCTCGCCCTCAAATTTGCTCAGGGGATTGCCCTGGTAACTTTGTTCATCGTTTCCTTAAATTTATTTCTCTTTTCCATTTTTCCTTCTCTGTATTAACCTGCTATTATTTCTTCTGTGCAGTTTTTATCCGATTTCACAACCTTGCTAGATAACCATATCGTTCAGTCCAGAGGCAAAAAAGAGCTGAAAGATGCTATGGAAAGTTTTGAGAAGGCTTTTGTTGATGCTCTCTTAGCATGGGATTAAGAGAGGGAGAGGTCGGCTAAGGCCTATGCTGACTTTGAGGTGTCACAAAAGGTGGTGGTTGCTGAGAAAGAAGGGCTAGATAAGGAGCTCCAGAGTCTTTTCGGTAAAATCCTGAAGATGGAGGAGGACCTCCCTTGCGAGAAGGATAACAACTTCCTTAAGGGTGGAACAAAGCGTATGATGATTTTGAACTCCAGCTTGCTTATGGAAAGAAGTTGGCCTTCAAGAAAGGATGGAACCAGACCTTGGGAGCTACAGGAGCTCCTACTGACTCTGAACTCTTTGACCTTCATTCTCCTTGGGCCAAGCCCTTTGTAGAGGAAGAGTAAGGTGTTGTTCAGCCTGTTGGCCAAACTGAGGATGTACCTCCAGAGGTCAGAGTGGATGTTGTCTAGGAGAAGAGGGATGCTAATAAGGGGAAGGCAGTGTTGAAGTTGAGCAGATGAAAGAATATGGCTTTTAGATTAGGAGTTTCTTTTTTCTACAAAATTTTGAAGCCTCGTAATTTTTCTTCGATACTTTGACTATACTAGCCTTTGGCCCCCTTATGAATAAATGAAAGAGAAATTCATTTACTCATGTCAGTTTTCTCTCACCATGTATACTGATATATGTTTGTGGTTTTACTTGTTGTGTTATTTATATCTTCATGAGGAATACATTCCCCCTAACTCACGGTTGGGGATGATCTTTGGGCCCAATATCAGTGTGAACGCTTGCAAGGCATTTGTGAAAATAAGCAAATCTTCGAGGGCGAGGATCGAACGATATAAGCATCAGTCCAAACTGGTCGCCAAGCTGAAGGATGATCTTCAAGCTTTGGAGGAGATCAATGCTTTAGTCTGGGATGAAGTGAATGCTATAAGGGCCAAACTCATGGGGGCTAATGTGAAGCACCTTATACTCTTGACTGACTTGAGTATATATTGTATAAGTGTTCATCTAGTTTGGAAATTGTGACAAAATTATGTCTACCTAGAATCCAAAGAACCCCAGAGCTTGCACTACTATTACATCATTGATTGAAGTGATCTAGACCTCATTACCAACACTCACACACAGTAGAATGGATCATATACATGTCATATTGCATATTAATCTGTTTACATATGTTAGTGTGTTTAAATCCCTAATATTGCTTTTTAAATATTTGTTGGGATTTTATAAAATTTTTAAAATAAGGTTTTAATTAATTAAAACTTGGTTTTAAAAGTTTGTGGGGTCAATCTGCTATTTCATATTGTTGGTTTTATTGGCCTAAAGTTACCTTGGGTAGAATCCAAAAGTGGCAGAGGCTTCAGGGTGTACATTGTAATTATTTTCAGATGCGCCTTTTATCTCTATTCAGTGTCCAACATTTGTTGCTTTCTGATTGGTGGAAAGTGTGTTTCTTTATAGAGTGTAAACCAGCGCACGTTTTCAACCCTTAGATCATTTTTATCGACGATCTGCATGTGCCCCTTCATAATCCCTGTAATCCCCTTGTGGACCAATCAGGAGAGTCTTTATCACCGCTTATCGTGTACCATTGGATCCAAGTTAATTGATCTTGACTAAATATGATCCCTTGATTTCAATCCTCATTCTCGAACCTTCTCAGCCTCCTATAAAAAGGCTCTTACTCTCAGTCTTCAGAGACTTTTGGCCATTTCGTCCTTTGAGAGAAAAAAAAAAAGAGAGTAGAGAGAGAAGAGAAAAAAGAGAGAGAAAGAGAGAAACCAGAAGAGAGAGAAAGAGTTAGTAACCCTAACCCTAACCCTAACCCTAAATCGTCCAAACAGTTCAAACCAAATATAAACCTTCAAACACGTGTATTTTCCCAAACACAACCTTGAGTGTTTGAGTGTTTTGAGAGGTGATTTGAGAGTTGGTTTGTTGTTGTAACCTCGTCGTTCTTTAGATCTTATTTCCAACTTAATCATTTTCTTAGATTTATTTTTCTGGTATATTGAAATTTCATATCTGAGTCCTTCATGATATATTACACTTAGTTTGCATTTTTATTTCTCAGCTTGAGAAATATATTGTTGATTTGCTTTCTGTAAATGTTTTTAACTTTGAAATCAACAATAATGTTTTCTGTTTCTAGTTCTCTTGAAACAAGACCTTTGGCCTAGTTTGGAATCGCACTTGGTGGTTTCAATCTCAAAAATCTTTTCAAAAACAGAGATTGATTAAGATCTTGATACGTCTTCTGAGCAAGATAGCCGTGGATTCTGGGATTTCTTTAAAGGTCAAAAAGGTTAAGTTTTGTGAGAAGAGAGAAAAAGAAAAGTCACTGCATATAGACTTATATGTAATTTATTGGGCCTGATTATACATAATAAGTGTGTGTGTGTGTGTGTGCATGCATGCATGTGTTAGAGAGCACCTCCACAAACACTTTCACCCTACCACACGAAAAGTGTTGGTAATAAGATCTTGTGAATAAGAGTCGACGTAAAGAGCTTGAACAAATTGGGAGTTAACAAACTAGGAGAACAACATCAACAATCAGAACTGTAGAGAAGTTATAAGGACACCAGAGGGTACATTCCTAAACTTATATAGGTCTGAGTTGTATGTATGTTTGTTATATAGTTTGTAACTGTTAAAATTTGTTTATAGTGGAATTTTTGTTTTTACTCCGTAGAGGGAGTCGTGGATGTTTCCTCAGTTGGGTGAGGTTTTACCACGTAAAAAATCTTGTTCTTAATCTTCCTACATCTTCTCATCTCATTCTTGGTTGTGATGAGTTTAAAGTTTGTTTAAACTGTTTTATAAACCTGTTATTCAAATCTTGAATAGATCTCGTACATACTTTTATAAAACACATCTTGTGTTCAAAATAGTTTTGGTTTTTAAGAAAAGAGTTTCTTCAAAAAACTGTTCGGAGTTACTTAAATAGTTTAATTTTATTAAACGAGTTTAGTAATAGATTTTCAATTGGTATCAGAGCATGGTAAACTTATTTTAAAGAGATCCTGTGTTTCTGAAATTATTTTCTGAAAATCAAATATGGACGAGAAAAATGAAAGATTTGGTAACTTGACCAGACCTCCTATCTTTGATGGAACCAATTTTGCTTACTGGAAAGTAAGAATGATTACTTTCATTAAAGGAACTCTGGGAGATAATGTCTGGGACATTGTTGAAAATGGTTACATTTTCCCTACAAAACCAGCCACTGAAGGAAGTAATGAGAGGGTTAAGAAAGTATTAAGTGAGTTCACACAAGAAGAGAAACAAGTTTCTCGAAATAATAACAAAGGAAAGAATGCCATATTTATGTCCATAAATGAACATGAGTTCAAAAGAATCTCATCTTGTACCACTTCTAAGGAAGCTTGGGACACTTTGGTTACTGCTGATGAAGGTGACACTAGAGTTAAAGCTGCTAAAACTCAAATGTTCATTCAACAGTATAACTCTTTAATTATGTCTGAGACTGAGTCATTTGATGACTTATATATGAACCTGACTGATATTGTGACAAAACTGCATGCTAATGGGATAACATATGACAGACAAGAAATTGTATCTAAAATTCTAAGATCATTACTAAAGAAATTAGATAACAAAAGATATGCTATTGAGGAAATGTGTGATATAAATCTCACTCCTGAATTACTCAGTAGTAAATTAAGAACTGTGGAAATGGAACTAGAATTTAAGAAGCAATTGACCCAGTCCCATATGAAACAGACTAGTTCCAATCTAAGCTTCTCTTCTAAATTGATTAAGCCTGAGTTTAATACTTCCAATGATGACTCTGATGAGGAATGCGATATAGAGAGTTTGGACAATCAGATTGCCTTGATGTCAAAACAGTTTAAGAAAATCATTAAATTTAGAAACAACATGGCAAATAAACAAGGCAAGTCTAATTATCCAACTCCCTTTAATCACAGACCTCATGAGAAAAGCCATGAAAAAAATCACAAGGACTCTCACGCTAGACCTAACAGAGACCTTAAGAAGACTGAATGCTATAGATGTGGAAAACTAGGACATATTGCACAAGACTGCAGAGTTAACTTGAACACTCAAAACAAACACACTAGAGCCAATATTTGTAAGACATGGGATGATTCAAGTGACTCTGAAAATGAGGAACCTGAGTCATCTGATGTTTTTTACCCTTGCATGTCCTTCTTTGCCAAGATTATCTATAATGATGATATGCCTGTGTTTGTTAGTGAGGATGAATCTAGTAATTTTACTACTGATGTTTTGAATAATGTTGTTACTGGTTTAGATGCTTTGATTACTGAGAATATTGCTATCTCTTCTTCGGGGTGTGTGAGTCAAAGGGAAAGCGATAATGACGATGTCAATGGGTGTGTGAGTTCAAAGAATGAAGCCTTAGGGGTCACTTCACACACTACACTTAGTGACTCGGACAATGAAGACCTCCCAGATATTCACGCACTTTATGCTAAAACTCTAAAAAAAGCACTAGACTAGAAAAAATTATGAAAGATCTCACCAAAAAGCTGGAAGATCTAAGCCTGATGGTCAAACTGAATGCTGAAGAGTATACTACCCAATGTTTAACTCATGAAAGTGAAATTAAAATGTTTAATCAAAAACTCAAAGATTTGACTGAAACAAATGAAACTATGGAGAAAAAGTACAAAGGGACATTGTTAGAATTGGAATAAACTAAAGAAAAGACAGCAACTGTTTTCAAAAAATTTACAAAATTTGAAAATAATTCAAACTGTTTTGATGAATTTGTTGTTGAATCTAAAACCAATTCTGATGATCGAACTGGAATAGGGTTTTGCCCCAATATGAAGACACAAACAAAATCTTTTGAAAGTATCAAGTTTGTGTCAAGAGGTAAAAGACCTATTGAAACCTGCCCAGATTTTCATTCCCTAAAAACTGAGTTTGATTCAAAACATCAAAATTTTAACATTGGGGAATCGAGTTACTCTAAACATGAAAGTTCACCTAAGGCTAAATACGTGTGCCCCTCTATTAGGAAGAGTGAGTCCGCATTCAAGACTGTCCTACCTAGGAATAGAGTCCAACCTCAAAATTCCTCAAAACCATTGTTTAGAGACTTTCCTAAGGAGACCCCAACCTTGAGCAATCTTTATTGCTCTTACTGTGATATATACGGTCACTCTTTTGATGGTTGCTATGCTAGGAGACTAGTTAAACCTGTCTGTTATCCTCCTACCTATCATAACTTTAACTATTCTAGGAGGAGCCACAACAATTATGTACTTCCTAGACAACCAGACAAAAAATCTAATTATAGAAAGAGAAAGACCAAACCTAAAAGAACATTTCCTAGAAGGACTCCTAAACACTTTACTAAACCAAATGCTCATGTCTTTCATAATATTCAAAATCATGCGCAAAATATTTTTCAACAAAAATCCAATGCTCGCAAATTTTATCAATTGAGAGCTAATAAGCGCAAAATGAAAACTAGAGCAATTTGGGTTAGAAAAGAAGATCTATTACCTCAGATGAAGTTTAATATAGTTATTACTACCTTAAAAGCTGAACACACATCATCTGGTTGGTATTTAAACTCTGGATGTTCTAAGCACATGACTGGGGATGATACTAAACTTTTGAACAAAACCAGCTTCGCTGGTGGAAAAGTCATTTTTGGTGATGGAGTATAATCTCAAATCATAGCAAAGGAACTCTCCAAGAAGATGGACTTCCTATTCTTGAAAATGTTCTTCTAGTTAAAGGTCTTAAGGCCAATCTACTTAGTATCTCGCAATTTTGTGACTCAGATCATACTGTTACCTTTTCAAAGAACAATTACAAAATTTTAAATAAAAAAGGTGAATGCATAATTACAGGATTCAGAACTCCTGACAATTGTTATACTGTCATGAATAATTCTGAAATCTGTAATGTTTCCAGAATGGATGACAACGAGATATGGCATAACAGAATGGGTCACATAAATTTCGATAATCTTAGTAGACTGACCTCTCAAGAAATAGTTAGAGGAGTTCCTAAAATCAAACCCATTCCTAACATTGTCTGTGGTTCCTATCAAGAAGGTAAAATTGTTAAGGCACCTCATAAGAAAGTTAATGATGTTCTTACCTCTAATCCTTTGGAGCTCATCCATATGGACCTAATGGATCCTTCCCAAAATGTTAGTCTATGTGGACACAGTTATATTCTAGTTATAGTTGATGACTTCACCAGATTTACTTGGGTAGCCTTTTTAAAACAAAAGTCTGACACTTTTCAAACTTTTTTAAAAATCCTTCTTCGGATTGAAAATGAAAAGGACACTCAAGTAAATAGAATTCGTAGTGATAGAGGTGGAGAATTCAAAGACACTGGTATAATAGAGTATTGTCACTATAATGGTTACAAACACCATTTTAGTGATCCTAAGACTCCTCAACAAAATGGAATTGCCGAGAGAAAGAATCGTACACTTCAAGAGATGGCACATGTTATGTTACATGCCAAGAATTTGCCTAAATACTTTTGGGTAGAATCTATTCATACGGCATGTCACATTATAAATAGGGTCTATCTTAGAAATAATTCCAAACAAACGCCTTACAAATTTTGGTATAATAAAAAGCCTAATCTTAAGTACCTTAGAACCTTTGGTAGTACTTGTTATGTATGCAAAGATAGGTAACAGTTGTCCAAATTTGAGAGCCGAGGAGATAAAGCTATATTTTTAGGATACTCACCTAACAGTAGAGCCTATCGAGTGTATAATCTTCGCACTAAAACCTTGATGGAATCCATAAATGTAATTGTGAGTGACACTACTGTAGAGAACAAGACTGGTGAATCAAATATTGTAGAAAAGCCTACAAACATTTTAGAAAATGACTCTCCTGAAATAGATGATTCATTACCAATTGAGATACCCGAAGTACCTAACTGGGTTTCTAAAGATCATCCCATAAATAACGTAGTTGGAAACCCTAGTGAGCCAGTGCGTACAAGATCTCAACTAAGAAATTATGCACATTATGCATGTTTTGTTTCCCTAGTGGAACCAAAGAATGTAAATGAGGCATTGAATGACTCTCACTGGATTTCTTCTATGCAGGAAAAACTTCTTTAATTTTTCATTCATGATGTTTGGTATCTTGTACCTAGGCCTGATCACAAAAAGGTTATTGGCACACATTGGATTTTTAAAAATAAGTCTGATGAAAGCGGGATAATCATTAGAAACAAAGATAGATTAGTTGCTCAAGGATATTCTCAAATTGAAGGAATAGATTTTAACGAGACCTTTGCTCCTGTTACTCGTTTAGAATCTGTTCGTCTTCTCTTTGCTATAGCTTGCCCCTTGCACTTTACACTCTACCAAATGGATGTCAAATCTTCATTCCTTAATGGAATATTGACTGAGGAGACCTATGTAGAACAACCTAAAGGGTTCATTGACCCTCAATATCCAAATCATGTATTTCGTCTTAAAAAGGCTTTGTATGGGCTTAAACAAGCACCTGGAGCTTGGTATGAGCGTCTTTCCAGTTTCCTCTTAGATAAAGGTTTCAAAAGAGGTGGAAATGATCAAACCCTTTTTGTCAAACATTTTGACAAGCACATCATTATTGCTCAAGTTTATGTTGACGATATTATATTTGGATTAACTTCTCCCTCAGAAGTAAAATCCTTCTCTGAAATAATGCATAAGAAGTTTCAAATGTCTCTTATGAGGGAGTTGCAATTTTTCTTAGGTCTTCAAGTCAAACAAAATTCAGAAGGATTATTTGTCTCGCAATCTAAGTATGCGTTAGAGATAGTAAAGAAATTTGGCCTTGAGAGTGCTAAAAATGCTAAAACACCCATGAGTACTACGATAAAACTGTCTAAACACGAAACTGGAAAATCCATAGATCCTACACTATATCGTAGTATGATAGGAACCTTGCTATACCTTACTGCCTCGCATCTTGATATTATGTATGTTGTGTGTATTTGTGCTCGTTATCAAAATAACCCTAAAGAGAGCCATCTGAATTTTGTTAAACGAATCATCAAATATGTAAAAGGCACTCTGAATCTAGGACTTTGGTACACTAATGACACACCAAGCACTATAATTGGGTACACTGATGCTGACTGGGCTGGGTGTACTGATGATAGTAAAAGCACATCAGGAGCATGTTATTATATAGGTAATAACTTGGTAGGATGGAGTAGTAAGAAACAAAACTGCACATCACTCTTAACAGCTGAATCTGAATGCATAGCCGCTGGCAGCTGTTGTGCTCAATTACTATGGCTTAAACAAATGCTGAGTGATTATGGTATTCAAGAAAACCAATTGCATCTCTATTGTGATAATCAAAGTGCGATCAATATTTCTAAAAACCTGTTCAACACTCGCGAACAAAGCACATAAAAATAAGACATCACTTTATACGCGAATTAATTGAAACTAAGGAATTAGAAATCAATTATCTTCCTACTGATTTGCAACTCGCAGATATGTTTACCAAACCTTTAGATTACAATCGATTTATTTCTTTGCGTAAATCTATTGGTATGGTGTGTGTTGATTAATCTCTTTGATCTCCTTATTTTTTCCCTTTGTCTATTTGAGACAAAATGGGGGAGAAATTTGAGTCTCTAATGATTCTTTACATATGCTAAACAACTTGATCTTAGTGGTTCATTGCAAGTTTTTGTATAGTTATTCTCAAGAGTTATAATAGGGTATTCAATTGTAAATAGTTGAGTTATGTACTTTTGCTTTCTAGGATTCGGGTAGATAGATTTTTGTAGGAATAAGTTTCCTCATTCTTGTTGCCCTACGAGTTCTAGATGACTCAAAGGATATTTTGTCTTATATTTCCAAAGGGGGAGATTGAAGCACCTTATACTCTTGACTCACTTGAGTCTATATTGTATAAGTGTTCATCTAGTTTGGAAATTATGACAAAATTATGTCTAACATAGAATCCAAAGAACCCCAGAGCTTGCATTACTATTACATCATTGATTAAAGTGATCTAGACCTCATTACTAACACTCACACACAGTAGAATGGATCATATACATTTTATATTGCATATTAATGTGTGTACATATGTTGAGTGTGTTTAAATCCCTAATATTGCTTTTTAAATATTTTTTGGGATTTTATAAACTTTTTAAAATAAGGTTTTAATTAATTAAAACTTGTTTTTAAAAGTTTGTGGGGTCAATCTTCTATTTCATATTGTTGGTTTTATTGGCCTAAAGTTACCATGGGTAGAATCCGAAAGCAGCAGAGATTTCAGGGTGTACATTGTAATTAATTTCAGATGAGCGTTTTATCTCTATTCATTGTCCAATATTTGTTGCTTTCTGATTGGTGGAAAGTTTGTTTCTTTATAGAGTGTAAACCAGCGCACGTTTTCAACCCTTAGATCATTTTTATCGACGATCTGCATGCGCCCCTTCATAATCCCTGTAATCCCCTTGTGGACCAATCAGGAGAGTCTTTATCACCGCTTATCGTGTACCATTGGATCCAAGTTAATTGATCTTGACTAAATCTGATCCCTTGATTTCAATCCTCATTCTCGAACCTTCTCAGCCTCCTATAAAAAGGCTCCTACTCTCAGTCTTCAGAGACTTTTGGCCATTTCGTCCTTTTAGAGAAAAAAAAGAGAGTAGAGAGAGAAGAAGAAAAGAGAGAGAAAGAGAGAAACCAGAAGAGAGAGAAAGAGTTAGTAACCCTAACCCTAACCCTAAATCGTCCAAACAGTTCAAACCAAATATAAACCTTCAAACCCCTATATTTTCCCAAACACAACCTTGAGTGTTTGAGTGTTTTGAGAGGTGATTTGAGAGTTGGTTTGTTGCTGTAACCTCTTCGTTCTTTAGATCTTGTTTCCAACTTAATCATTTTCTTAGATCTATTTTTCTTGTATATAGAAATTTTAGATCTGAGTCCTTCATGATATATTACACTTAGTTTGCATTTTTATTTCTCAGCTTGAGAAATATATTGTTGATTTGCTTTCTGTAAATGTTTTTAACTTTAAAATCAACAATAATGTTTTTTGTTTCTAGTTCTCTTGAAGCAAGACCTTTGACCTAGTTTGGAATCGCACTTGGTGGTTTTCAATCTCAAAAATCTTTTCAAAAATAGATATTGATTAAGATCTTGATACGTCTTCTGAGGAAGATAGCCGTGGATTCTGGGATTTCTTTAAAGGTCAAAAAGGTTAAGTTTTGTGAGAAGAGAGAAAAAGAAAAGTCACTGCATATAGACTTATATGTAATTTTTTAGGACTGATTGTACATAATAAGTGTGTGTGTGTGTGTGCATGCATGTGTTAGAGAGCACCTCCACAAACACTTTCACCCTACCACACGAAAAGTGTTGGTAATAAGATCTTGGGAACCCGAGTCGACGTAAAGAGCTTGAACAAATTGGGAGTTAACAAACTAGGAGAACAACATCAACAATCAGAACTGCAGAGAAGTTATAAGGACACCATAGGGTACATTCCTAAAGTTATATAGGTCTGAGTTGTATGCATGTTTGTTATATAGTTTGTAACTGTTAAAATTTGTTTATAGTGAAATTTTTGTTTTTACTCCGTAGAGGGAGTCGTGGATGTTTCCTCAGTTGGGTGAGGTTTTACCACGTAAGAAATCTTGTTCTTAATCTTCCAACATCTTCTCATCTCATTCTTGGTTGTGCTGAGTTTAAAGTTTGTTTAAACTATTTTATAAACCTGTTATTCAAATCTTTAATAGATCTCGTACATACTTTTATAAAACACATCTTGTGTTCAAGATAGTTTTGGTTTTTAAGAAAAGAGTTTCTTCAAAAAACTGTTCGGAGTTACTTAAATAGTTTAATTTTATTAAATGGATTTAGTAACAGATTTTCATAATGTGGTGGGCCAAGTAAGTAAAGTCCTTCAACCCAAAACTAACGCTCTAAGGAAGGAGGTCTCTAAGCTAAAAGGTGATGTCCGAAGAGCATATGTGATTACTGCTGGACTCCATAGAGATGTCATAAGGCTGAGGCACTTATTTCGAATGGGACCTTAAGAATCCCGAGAAGATGGCTAGAACCAAGGCTAAACTGATGACCCAGTAAGGTTGAACAAGGCATATGATATTTCTTTTGCTCGGGATGGCTTAGTGCCCTCGGAGAGGTTAAGACACCTAAGGAATATAACCTGTGGTATAAGTACCAGGTCGAGTGTCCAGCCTATCACCATGACCCTTTCTCGAAGAACGACAAGTGGGTCGTAATTGATGCTATCCCTACCCAACTCTTGGAACATTACTTTGAAGATGATGCAGAGGTAATTGCCCTAACCCATATGATGACGAAGAGCGCGCGTCGCATACTATCTTACTCACCATCCCGAGCCATCTTAGGTCTTGGTGTAATTGTAATTCCCATGTTTTGTCAATACAAAGCTTAATTTATTAATGTAACACCTCGTAATCTTTTTAAAACTTAAGTAATGCATATATAAATTAATTAAAAGTCGAAAAAGGTATTATTATTTTCTGTGAAATTAAAATTTTGATAATTAATAGGTGGACTATTTAAATTAAAAGATTGTTTGGTCGAAATTTGATTTAAATATAAAATATTTTTATGGGTATTCAAAAAATTTTATAATTGAAAATAAATTACAATTCTTAATTTTATAAAATTTGTAGATCCAAACATTTGATTCTAGCGTAATAAAGAGATAATCTCTTTGTAAATATTTTAGTATTATATCATTATTATTAATATTTATTTTTCTTTTCAAAACCCACTTGAGGTGGGAGAGAGAAAAGAGTCACTAATCTCCCGTTACTACCTGTATGCGGTTAGCTCCAAAACAAAGGGATGGTTGACTTTTTTTATTTGATTTATTATCCCTTGGTTTGCCCCACTTTTTACTACCTGTATGCGTACAAATGGAATATCTCCAACTGTTGGGACGCAGTGGATATAGATGAATAGACTGGTGAATTGTGGGATGCGCATGTGTGTGTGTGTGTGTGTGTGTGTGTGTGTGTGTATTATTTTTAAGAGTAGGAAAATTGTGGGACTCCTTTACATCAACTTATAAAAAAGTGCACTGATTCACTTTTAAAAAAGTCACGCCCCTTTTTGTTTTTCTCTTTAAACCCAAAATAGCCAGACCCTTATATTTTAACTCCAAACCCCTATTAAACAAAACTTCATTCATATTTTGGGAGGACTAAACTACATATTTTTAAGAAAGTCCAAGAACGTAATTTTCTTACTTTCACGAGACGAACGCAATTGAGTATTCAAAATTTTCAACCGACGATTTCTAAGCATGAATACTCTATTCCTTTCCTTTAGTATTATGCGTTTTAAGTGTCGCCTAAACCCTTAATTGCATTATTTTTAAAAATCAATTAGTAACTTAATTAAAGAAAGTGGACATTAAATTTTGGGACTGTTTTTATGAAAATTTTAAATATGATTTAATCCTTGAAACCCTTGGGTGCGTAGGTTAGATTTTTGGGTTTTTGTAGTTTCGAGTGTAGGTTCTGGTGTAGAATTTTTATGTCGGTTATTTATATGGTTTTTGGGGCGCGTTCACACTTATAAAAGATATGCGATTTTTTTAAAGAAAACAGTTATGTATCATTAAAGATTATTGCATGTTAATTAAATTAATACTTTTGAATGGAATTAATTGTGTAGAAACCAACGACGGTATTATTAATTGACTTAAATTATATTGGAACCCCTTTTTAATTAAATTACTATGTTGTGCATATTGAATTGTAATTTCTGTGATTTGTTTTAGTCACTTTTGCCATCGTGGGGACGAGAGGCTTTTGGGTAATATGTTGCTCAACCCTATTATATGATGCTTATTAGGTATGAGACTAGTGAGTAGGCCTTGATTAAATTTTATACTTTCTAGGTCACTCGTTCGTGTAAATTTGTGGGGATGTGGGGCAGATTTTTACGTTTTATCGTCATTTTGTTAGCCTAGACATGAGACTAGGACTTATTTTATGTTGGTGATTCATCCTATATGTAGGATATGACGTATGTGTACTTGGGGACCCTTAGGTATGGGACTAAGGGGTAATTTGAGGATCTCACATAGATTAAATGGGTGGGGTAATTTGAAAATTTATGAAATTGAGAATTAATACCTCAGATAAAAACGGGTATTAAAATTTGTGACGACATAATATGTCAGGGACCGACAGTTTAAACGGGTCATCTTGGGCGATTTATATCGTGTCGTGTGTGAAACCTTGTCATAATGTGAGGGATCGACAGTTCAAACGGATTCGACTGACTATTGACAAAGGAAAGTGTGACACTTTGGTGGATTACCACCCGGGGCCAGAGGACCCCCATAAAAAAAGTGAGAATAATAATAAATTTGGGTTAATTTAAATAAATTAATGCTTTGGAGCTGTGGGATAATTAAAATGATATTGTTGTATTTTTATTAGAATCTTTGAGGGTGGTTAGTAATTAATCTTTCCCGCGTTTAATTATATTAGTAATTAAAATACTTTATTGTGATATTTATTGCGTATAATGCTATTGTGTGGGTTCACAGACCCTATTTGAGGGGAGTAGTCTGTATTCATGCTCGGGGCTCTCATCTCATGCATTGACTAATTTTTTCAGGTATTAGTACTCGAGCAGTTGCACAGGATTTTTGGAAATTATCTTGGAGGCGCAATTGAAGTTATTTTGGTTATTCTTAGTAGTTAGATTAGTTTCCCATTCCTTCGCATTTGTATTGATACATAGTTTATGGTTTTGGTGGGCCATTCGATTCCACAGTTTTACGATTTTATTTAGATATTCTTAGTTGGATTTTATTCAGTTTTAAATTAATAGAGATTGGGTTATCATTGGAGTTTAGCATGGTGATGGATCTTTTATCGCATAGTTGGTTATTATTATTTGGGTATTGATAAATATATTTATCTTGTGGATTGATTTTATAATGTCTCATATCTGTCTTATGCTAAGAATGGTATTTTATTTACTCACGCCCGGCTTAGTTTTGGTGGCGGCCGATGCTAGAATTAGGAGGGGTGTGACAATGAACTTTTTTTCTTTTTTTGAGCATGTGCTGACTAAACATGAGTTAATAAGTGTCTCACATATTTGAACTGAAAAGAGTTGTTGCTCGTTAATTACGTAAAATCTTTGTCGACTAAGCAATACTGTTTGACCATCTTAGGCCTTTTGCTATTTAAATGGGCTAGTACTTAGGTTTGATTATTTTGGGTTTTTCAGTCGACTATATGATATTAAAAACAAGTGTTATCCATTTGTTATCATGTATTTGAACATTCTCCCAGTCGAATATGTCTTAGCAATGTCATTCCATCTACTTTACCTTTTTGGTTATGTCATCACACTCCTTTAGGCCTAAGTGAGATGATGGAAAGAATGTACCTAGTCGATGGGCCATACGTCCGATCAGGATTTTTTATGACCAACAAAGTTTAAGACCAACCCAAGTGGACTTTGTTGACTAAGGATCCCCCGTAGGGCTTTTGTTGTTGCCAGGACAACTCATGAGGTCTGTGGTGTTTGCAACAAAGACTTGAGGGTTGTAGTAATTGAAACACTTTTATTAACTTGTTATAATAATTGCAAACCCTGCTCGGCATGTGAGATTTCTTGATTGAAACAAGTTGAGCAATTTCTTGTAATCCCCAGGAATTCTGCTACGCACGAGGGAATTATCATTTGGAAAGGGTGCATAATACTGAGATGAGATCAAGAAATTCTAAGCAGCCAATATCTAATATCAAAGTGCAAGGTCCAACTGGCCTTTATTCATTGAATAATAACTTGCAAGAGACATAAGTTTGAAATGAAAATTTACATAAACTAAATGTACTAACAAAAGATAAAGAAGACCAAAAGTAGAACTTCTTGAGATTGGATGCGTTCTACGCTCTTGGTATCTCCATGCCCTCTAGTATTCTTAAGTGATATGCTCCTTGAAGGTCGTCCCTTATCACCCTAAAAGGTCCTTCCCAGTTTGGTCCTAGCTTGCCATCTGATGCTTTTATGGCACTTTTGAGGACTTCCTCAGGACATAGTCCCCTATTAGAAACTTCTACAGATTGACTTTCTTATTGTACTGCATGGCGAGTTGCTGTTGATAGGAAGCCAACTTGATCCTCGCCAGTTCTCTTCACTCATCTGCTAAGTCAAGTTTAGTGCATAGTGAATCATTATTAAGGCCTAGGTCGATCACGGTGATTCTCATAGTAGGGAGACCTGCTTTTAGTGGAATGATAACTTCCATTCCATAAGCGAGCGCGAAGGGTGTTTCCCCAATTGGTCTCCTAGGAGTGGTGCGATAAGCTAATAGAATATGAGGGAACTCGTCCATTAAGACACCCTTGGCTCTTTCCTACCTTTTTTTTAGTCCATCATGCATGGTTTTGTTGGAAGCTTCTGCCTGACCGTTACTATGAGGATACGCAACAGAACTGAAGTGGTGCTTAATGCCATGCTCATCACGAAAACCTTGAAAGAATCCTCTTTCAAATTACATTTCATTATCGGTGATGACCATCCTTGGTATTCCATAGCGTGTTATAATACTTTTCTAGATGAACGTGGTCATGTCAGCATCATGGATGTTTACGAGTGGTTCCACCTCTATCCATTTCGTGAAGTAATCTGTGTCGACCAATAGATATTTACGATTTCCAGATGCAATAGGTAGTAGTGCCATGATGTATAGTATCCATTGCATGAATGGCCATGGGATAATAAGAGATTTTCAGTAGCTAACTGGCTGGTGGACCATAGGACAGTGCTTCTATCATTTTTCACATTTGCAAACATAAACACCTGCGTCCTTTTGCATGTGAGGCGACCAGTAACCTTTTTAATTGATCGAAAGGTCAATGACCTCCCTATCATGTGACTCTTACAAATACCATCGTGGATTTCGCTAAGCACTTGCTCAGTGTCATGTGGGTGAATTCACTGGAGGTAAGGGCATGTGAATGACTTCTTGTAGAAATTTACTCCTGGGGGTGAGGTAAAAATGGGCAGCTTTCACCTTTACTTGGTGAGTTAATCTCTTGTCGTCGATCAATATATCTCTCCGTAGATATACGACGATTGGATCCATCTAATTGAGGGCCTTCTCTGTGAGGAGGAATTTCTTAGCTATGACTGTCTGGTCGATGCTTGGTTGGGTGAGGAACTCTATCTGGATGTTTTTTTCTCATATTAGAGTCCACTGCTGAGCTCAGGGATGCTAGGCTTTTACGTGGCAGTTCTGCCCCGGGGAACTGTTAAATGTCCACCTTCGTAAATCCTTCCATAAGTCCTCTTACCACGATGAACTAGGATATCATTATATTATCTTTTGTGTTGAATTCCCAACTCACTTTCTTAGATACCAGTTTGGAATCACTGAACACGTGGAGGCGCTTTACCCCTAGCAGTTTGGCCTTGCACAAGCTAGCGATCAGTACTTCGTATTCATCTTCATTGTTGGAGGCCTCAAATCCTAATTTGATTCTCGATTCGATGACAATGTCTTCCAGAACTTGTCCCTTAATTGTTGTTCTTGATTAAAAATGGATATCGAATCTACCGAGCTCCACCGACCACCTTGAGAATCGTACAGAGAGCTCGACTTTCTAAAAAATAACTTAGAGGGGGCAGAAAGTGATCACCGTTATTGACTGAGCTTTGAAGTAATGTTTTAGCTTTCTGAGGGGATTGCCAGTCCATAGACAAGCTTTTCCAAGGGCAAGTAACGTTGTTCTGCATACAAAAGTGTCTTGCTAGCATAATAAATGGGATGTTGTCCTCCCTCTCTTTCTCACACACCTGAGTCGAACTTACAGTGTGGTTTGATACTGTAAGGTAGAGGTACAATGTGTCTCCACCTTCTGGAATCACTATAAGGAGCGGTGTAGGTACTACATCCTAGGAGCCCCCCTAAGTTTCTCCTTAGGTCCCTAGAACGATTTAACTCAAAGGTATAAAAGTGACCTAAGGGCCTAAGGAAACCTAAGGAGAGACTTAGGGGGCCCGTATCGATCTAGAGGCCATCGAGGGCCCCCTAAGTCTCTCCATCTTCTGGATACTCTAAGGTCTCTGAATAACCTTTTCAACAGTATGCCTCGTGCACGATTTAAACTTACGAATTGCATTTTATGATCATTTTTCTAAAAACTTTGCACGGAGATTACTAATTGGCAGGTTCAACTCCCTGCCTCTAGGTAGTGTATCTAGGTTAACCTGCCGATAGGTGGGACGAGGACGATGCCGATTGGTAGTTCCCGGGCCCTATATAAGGAGAGGAGGTGCTCACTTTGAAAGTGTAATACCTCGTACATTTATGGATAATTAAATTACATGAGTGGGTGTAATTTAATAATTTGAGAATTTAAAGTAAATAGTAAATATTAATTTACAAGTGACAGATTAATCTTTACATGTGTTATATTTACTTACGGGAATAAGTAAATGAGATGGACTATTTTTATTTCATGTCGCAGGTAAATAAAAGGGACAAGTGATGTTATTTTATTCAGAAAACATGTGTGGAGATGTGTTGGGTTTAAGACGTGAATTTTTTGTACGTGACTCGAATAGGAATTTTGAGTACACGATTGGTCTCAGAAGGGACGACATAGTCAGAATAGAGTACCCCAGAGTAGTGTTTAGGTTTCGGGGACCTTTTAGATCAGTAGGGACTCGCATTTGTGTATACGAGTCAATTTTGGGTTTAATAAGTGGATAATCCTTATTTTCTCTCTTATAAGTCACGAGAGAAAGAGAAAAGAGGAAGGAAATAAAGAAAGAAGAAAGAAGAGAAAGAAGGAAGAAAAGGGAGAAAATAGGAGACTCGGGCCAAGTTCGAGCAGATTCCAGCACAAGGTCATCAAATTTATCTAACGAGGAAAGTGTTTGACTTGATTTAATTGTTTAAGTGTGTTTATAATTCATATTATAGTTGGTGTGAATAATATGAATTTTGGGTTTGGGATTCTTGTATAAAATGGGGTTTTCGTGAAATGATTTCATAGAAATTGATGTGATAATTACTCCATATGAAATCTAAGCTTGTATCCTTATTAATGGTGTTATTTTGAGTGAGAAATTGAAAAGGTTTGAATAAAACTAGGGTTTAATTAAGATAGGGTTTAAATATTAATTAACTTGATGAATCCCAAGAATAAATTAGTGTGTTGGGCATATCTAAGTGTGTAGATGTTTAAAGTAGTGGTTGTTGAGGGTAAACATCATAAATTTTGGAGTTAGAGAAGAAAAAGGAACTCCCGAACTGATCATGTCCAGACCGGTTCATTTTTGGTGTCATCGGTTCTGTTCGTTTGTTTTATAACCAGATCGGTTCATTTTTGGGGTCATGGGTTCGGTACGGTTATGACAGAAAAATTTGAGAGATTTTCTTGGACTAAAAAGTATTGGAGAAGAATTCTTTTTGGAGATAAATAGTAGGGGACTCTATATAGAGTGTGAGGACCTCCACATGGTTAATTGAGCGATGTGTGACCCTTGGGATTAGTGGGAATAAAATCCGGGGCATGAATTTTAGGAATGTTTAGGATGAACAATATTCGAGGAATTTTTCGGCGGGATCGTACATATATATTTATGCGTGCCGAATATATATATATATATATATATATATATATATATATATATATATATATATATATATATATATATATATATATGAGTAAATCCTAAGGTTCGAGTAGGATGATTTAATAATACTAGCTAGACGTGATAAGCTAATATTCAAGAATATATTTATGGGATAATTGTATCATAAGTGAGTGAATACTTATGGGATCAAAATAAGTTGTGTGTATACTTATGAACTAATACGAATTGGTATATTCAGGATTATAGGATAATGCCACGAGTGATAGGCATGATAGTCGGATTTGATGATGATGATGATATATATATATATATATATATATATATATATATATATATATATATATACAGGTATAAAGACAGTATATATATGACATGCTTATGAATATATTTGTGTGTGAATGATATATTTATGTGAAGCATACCCCTCTAGTGCTATCATGGGAAGTTGCGCGATATGGGTGAGCCCCCCCGGCTTGAGGAGCAGGTTGCGTATAGTCCCCATCTCATAGCGTCAGTTTTTATATTGTGTGATTTTTATCAGGGGTGAGACGTGGTGGGAATATTTCGTTCTCATTTCTGGTGGGGAACTATGATCGCTTCCCATACGTTATGATTTGGATTTGGGGTCGGTGTCAGATTCCGTCCCAGTTACCCAGGTCGATGTGTTTTCTCCCTAGAAGATGATATCACTGAGAGACAACATCCCTTGAGTTATAGCTCCGAGGGATGGTTATTTTTTTTTTAATTTAAAAGGTTTATTTGCAATATTTAGAAGACCTTGCCTCTTCTAAATGGTTTACATCCAAAGAGAACAGAGAACTTGAAAAAATAATAAAACATAAATGAGGATCTTTATAGAATAGATCCCTTACAGAGCCATAATATAGGGAGCAAATTAGAAATAGACTAAGACCCCCTAATGACAAAATAGAACACCAATGCCCACTATACATGTCTGATGGATGGGAGACTCCATTTATCCACTACTAGAAGACCTTTGAGATGCTTTGGGAAGTCATTTAAGACAAGAGAAAAACAGTCCTTCTTCTCCGATGCTCCTAGCTTGGCGAGAAAATCAGCCACTTGATTCGCCTCTCTATAAACATGAACAATTTTTATCTTCATCAAATCCATTAAGCTCCTGATTTTATGAATAGCCCAACTTATTTTCCATGGAGGCTTTCTATGACAATTGATGATGTTCACTAAGGCCTCTGAATCACTTTCTATCAATAGGTCATAACCAATTAAGTCTAAGAGGAGTTCGAGGCCTTTTAGTAATGCCAAAGCTTCAGCTTCCATATTAGACACCACTCCAAAATGAGCATGAAAAGCCCATACCATATCTCCTGATTGATTCCTAAGCACGCCACCACCTCCTCCCTGCCCAGGATTCCCTATAGCACTCCCATCAACATTTATCTTCAAAAAGCCATTTATAGGAGGATTCCATTTTATAAACATTATATCTTTTTTACCATGCTCCATACGAGGAACTGTCCTTCGGGAAATTTCATTTTTAATGAGGACCAAAATTGAAGCCACACTAGGAGAGCAATCATCATATCGACATTTATTTCTATAGCACCATAAATACCAACATACAATTGATGGCACCACTCTGCTAGCAAAATGATCTATCTTAACCCCATGAATCCACGATTGGAAAAGCTGGTTTCGCACACCTCCACCTCTTATTCTAGTAATCCCATATTCTCTAGTTACTTTATCCCATATTGCAGAAGGAATTTCTCCAGCCTCAAAAATATGATCAACATCTTCTTCTCTAGGCTTTGGACAACAGCAACATTTTGAAGGCCCTCTAAAACCAATAGCTTTGATATTGTCATCGGTAGCAAGAAGATTATTCAACATCTTCCACATAAGGACAAACATCTTTATGGGAAGATGTTTATGCCAGATAAACTTCGAACTCAAACTAGATGGACTTGACTGCCTGAAAATGTTCCAAGCAGAGGTTATAGAGAAAGATCTTGTACTTGAAGGTTTCCAAATCAGAGTATCAAAAGAATTAGGCATAATTTCATCGAATTTTAACACTTTATAAGTGATCGCAGTGTTGAAGACCTGCTCTAACTTCTCTTTTTCCCATATTTTACCTTGGTTCCAGAAATCTTTAATCTGACCAGCTTCTACCACATTTGATAGTTTACATTCAGGAACACCCCAGTTGTCCTTTGCTATATTGATATTTCCTTCTCCAATAATCCACATCATTTGATCTTCAGCTTTGTCCCTCACATTGCACATACGATTCCAAGTCTGAGATGACCCTCTCATAGAAGCTGAACAAGGATGCTGATTCCTACAATAAGCTGCCATCATGAATTTTACCGAAATAGATATTTGTTGTCTAAAATTCCACCATAATTTCATACTCAGGGCCGAATGAACATCATATATATTTCTGATTCCCAACCCACCTTCAGTTATGGGCTTAGCAATTTTCCCCCATCCACACCAATGATGCCGAGACTCTCCAAAGCTGTTACTCCAAATTTTTTTTGCAATAATAGTAGAAATTTTATTGAGAATTGATTTTGGAGGATTCAATGCAGATAGCTTGTACAGATACATGGAAGAGAGTACTGAGTTAATGAGAACAACCTTTCCTCCAAGGCTCAAACATTTAGACTTCCAACCTTGAATTCTATTCTTTATATTCTGCACCATCTCTATAAAATAAATACTCTTTTTCCTTCCACTGAAAATAGGGCAGCCTAAGTACTTTATAGGATCAGACTTCAGTTGCATACCAGAAGCTTCCTTGATTTTATTGAGAGCTCTGAGACTAATCTGCTTCGAAGCCATGACATTGCTCTTACTTGTATTGATTAGTTGACCAGACACCTGCTCATAGAGTCTTAACACCCTCATAATCTTCTTTACTTCCTTCAAAGAGCCTGAGCTAAAAATGATAATGTCATCTACAAAAGACAAATGATTAAATCTAGGGCTGCCAATTGGCATTTTATACCCCATAAAATTTGAGTTAGTTAGCAAGAATTCAAGGTTTTTGGATAAGACATCTGCCATCATAATGAATAGACTAGGGGATAAGGGGTCCCCTTGCCGTAATCCTCTTGAAGATATGAAAAATCCAGAATTCTCTCCATTAATCATTATAGTGAACCATGCATTAGAGATAATCCTCCAGATATAATCCAGCCATATCTCGCAGAACCCCATTCTACGCATAACCTTTATTAGAAATAGCCAAGAGACCCTATCATATGCCTTAGTCATGTCCAATTTAAAGATGATATTACCTCCAAAATTCTTGTGATGAAGACGAGAAAGACATTCTTGAGCTAACAAAACATTTTCTGTAATGGACCTGCCTTTGATGAAGCCTGATTGAACTGGAGAGATTATTTGATTCAAAAACTTTGAAAGCCTGTCATTTAAAATCTTTGAGAAGATTTTGTTGATAAAATTTTGCATACTTATAGGTCTGAACTCATTAAACGATTGAGGGTTTAAAGACTTTGGGATCAACGCAATTTTGGTAATTGTTGAAATTTTTGGAAGGATAGCGCCTGCAAAGAAACTATGGACTGCCTTCAACACATCAAATTTTATAATACCCCCAAAAAAATTAAAGAAGTACCCAGGGAAGCCATCAACACCTGGACTTCTAGAAGAACTTAGACCTTTTATAGCTTGTTCCACCTCCTCCATATCTGGCCACACAATCAAAGCTTTGTTCATGTCTTCACTTATGGTTTGTGGAATATGTCTAAGCAGTTCATGTTCCCCTTCTGGATTCACAACCTCATCTGATCGAAAAATTGCAGAAAAATGATCAATTGCTTCATCTTTTATCTCCTCTTTTGTATGTATCCACGTACCATCATCCTTCTTTATCTTATCAATAGCTAATCGTCTCTGCTTATTTTTTACACACTTATGAAAATCGGCAGTGTTCCTATCCCCATCTTGACCCCATCTCTCATTTGCTTTTTGCGACCAGAATTCATATTCTATTTTGAGACAATGATTATGGGAAGCAGTGACCTGGGAAAGAGCCTCTCTATTAAACTCAGAGGGATCATTCTCATAAGTAATTTCAGCTTGCAAGAGTAAGTCTTCAGCATGCCTAGCAGCCTGGAAAATATCCCCATAATAGGATCTACTCCACCTGCTAAGTTTTCCTCTAATAGCTTTGAGTTTGTGGTATATAGCTACTATAGGGTTAGAGCACTCCACTTCCCTCCAGGTTTCTTCCACAATTTTAATGCAGGGACAGTCCAAAATTTAAGGAATACAAAGGTTCTTGGAATCTGATGGTTAATTAAGTTACCGGATAATAATAGGGGATTGTGATCAGACATACTGCGATTGAGATGGTTTACATCCCATTTAATGCCGCAATCTATACACTGTTGATTCATTAAAACTCTATCAAGCCTGTACCAAATACTGCTCCCTCCACTTCTCTTATTATGCCATGTGAATTTCGAACCTTTATAACCCAAGTCTACTAGCCCATTTCCTTCAATGCACTCAATGAACTCGAACATAGCTCCAATATTAATACTATTACCACCAGCCTTCTCTTCCTGATTTGATATAATGTTGAAGTCCCCACAAATCATCCAAGCTGTATCAATACAGATATCTGACAAATGCTCCCAGAGGACTCTTCTTTCAAGTCTGATGCAGCTAGCATAAACAAAGCTACATTGGATAGACTGAATAACACCATTGAGTTTAACATTCATAGTTATACACTGCTGCATATCTGATATGAGATCCCATTCCACCCCTTCCTTGAAAAAGCACCAAATTTTACTATTAATATTAGATTTGCTAGATGCAAAACCTAATTTGATCATAAAACTTTGAATTTTCCCCAATTCCTGCTTAGGCTCTAAATGACCATTACTTGCAGCCTATGAATTTTATTGAGTCTTCTTATTCTCCTCATTGCACCTTTCTTAAAAATTCCCCGAACATTCCAGATCATAGCTTCAATCATTTGGACTTATTAGTGTTTTTGGAGTTTGAGTTGGACCTTAATATTCTAATATTAGTGAGTCCCTTCAAGATTGGAGACTTTCTCTTCCTTACAACTGTTGTAAACCCATCCATCTGCTCTCTCTCAGAAGATGTACTGCCTACCCCAAACCTGTTTTGAATAACATCTTCCTGGTTTGCTTGGACCACTTCCTCAACATTACAGGTCTTGTCTATTACCCCAACCATAGGCTCAATACAATTATCCGCAGCAACCTCAACTAGTTTTGAAACAGATGGCATACAGAAGGTATCACCTGTATCACAGATGGCTTCTACTTCTGGAACATTAGTAAGGAACTCCTTTCTAGGAGTTTGCACATTTAATTGATCTTCTACAATAGGCCTTAACTCCACCAACATTTCATGTTTTTTGAAAAAATTTGAAATCAAAGTTTGTCTTACTCTTGTGGGGCTGGAATGATTTTTCTCCAAGATCTCTCCTTCTTCTTGCTCCAATTCTCTTGCACTTACAATTGGTTCTTCTACTGTAGTTTTCTCAAACGATCTAGCTACCCATTCTTTTGTAGACACTTTTTGATTTTGCTTCATTCTCTGACTTTCCTTGTTACTCATCCTATTCTTCTCAGCTTCCGAAACCTTCTTGAAATGACATTGACCTTGATCATGACCTTTCTTACCACAAAAATAACAAAAAGGGGGTAAATCTTCATATACTATAGGTTGCCAGAATCCAGAATCTTTATCCTTATTGCCAATCCATACCCTTGAAGGCAATTTTTTTTTTAAATCAACTTCCACACACAACCTAGCAACACTTGGTCTAGCAATTGAACCAGTCGCACCATCAATCTTGAGAGGCCTCCCTACTACTTGTCCAATAGAGAACATAGCACTCATATTATACAAATGAATAGGGAGGAGAGGAAGTAAAATCCAAGCAGGAACAATTGATGACTCCTTATTTGGATGAAAATCTGTATCCCATTTGAAGGATCGCATAGGGAAACCATGTATGAACCAAGTGTCTTTAAGCCATATATGATGGAAGTATTCTTCATGGTCAAGACGGATCAAAACATGTTTGTGGTCAATTAATCCTATATGAGCAGAGGCTTTAAGGTTTAGAGAACAGAAAAACTTTCGAATATCATCCACCGAAGGTCGACCATGGGAGAATTTTCCAACCAAGGTGTATTTGAATGGTGCAGCCATTTCTTGAATACTGGAATCCTCATACATAATAGCGGGTTCACCTTTATAAGAAGTTATGGGTTGAAGAATGGTTTGAGGCGTGTTTTGGGAACAAACAACATCAGCAAAAGATTCTGGTTTTGGAGCAAATTGGACGTGGTTATGAAGATTAGGAGAGGCTTTCGAGAGGAAAGTGTGATATATACGTATGGATATACTTGATATGTATAGCATATTGTGTGTGTATATATATATATTTATATATATATATACGGTCAGAATAAAGAATGAAATGTGAAATAATTTCTGGATACCCCGGGAGTATAAAATCTAGAACAAAATATGTGATAGATGTATATAAAGATGAGAATATTACATACGAGATAAATAACGCTAAAATGTGATTAGTGTACAATAACGAGTGAAAGTTATTCATAATGAACAAGTAACTTATAAGCGAGAGATTATAATGCATAATCTTAGGTGAATGCATAGAAATTTTTATACACGCGGGGTACGAGATAACGTATGGGAACTTGGAAGTTTTGCGAGGTGCTAGTTAGGCTTAGTTACGTAACTAGGGTCTTTAAAATACATGTGTTAGGTGTGCACTGTTAGATGAGAGGTGAGGGGTATCTCATGTGAGTGGGACACTAGTTTAAATATGGAGAATATCATATTTTAAACATTAAGGTATGTTTAGCACTTGCTAAAAAGTTTTTCAAAATCGGTCTCTGACCCGTATCTATCTTTTCTTTTCTTCTCCTTCGTTATACTTTTTAGGTGTCCAGACACATAGACGCCTGGATGATTATTCTTTCGAGTTAGACGTTGCTGCTGCAGCTATGGATATTCGTAGGAAATTATTTAGACGCTTCTATCCTTCTGATTTAGATAGGAGGTACTGTTTTAATATTCGGGCATATTGCCCAAATGTTGTCCTTTAGTTTATTTTTGGCATTTTATTTTACGCTGATTCGATATGGTTGTATAAATATTTTATTGAGGGTTATCGATTATTGTGTATTCATTTTAGTTGTGGTTCATATATTTGTATGGCTTTATTGGATGTTTAGTTAAAGAGATTAGAAAGTTAATAATTTGACGCTAGGCCTAATAACTTATTAGTAATTAAATGGTTTTCAACAGTGATGCTGCGAATGAAACCATTTGAGATTCCTGTTTAATTTGATATAGGATTGATCACCCGGTATTTTATTAGGCGGTGTGTCACAGGTGGTATCAGAATATCAGGTTCTAGTATCCTTAGGAATCTGTTCGGACGTACTACGTTTCGAGCATTGCCTTCTATTTGATATAGAGACCTATGCTTAGGATTATTGATTCCTATGGTGAGATTTCGTTCTCCTACTATAACGTGTAATTATAATGAATCTTATATTGCATTCGAGTGTGCTTCGTATGCCGATTACGCCGATGACGATAAGTGAAGGCCGTTGTGAAGGCAGCAGGAGGCAGGGCTCAGTTGGAGTTATAGAATATTTTAGGGATGATGACCGTAATTGAGGTCATCCCTATTGTTGGTCGGGAAGTTAGGGCTATAAGGACTGCTAGGGTGCATTATATATTTTTAAGTACCACTATAAGATAAAGTGGTGCTAAACTAGACTCACCTAGTGTGGTTAGAATGGGAGAGAGTCGGAGGGGTCTTTGAAGAGGACCACCCGTTGGAATTTTGGTAAATGTGGAGATTATGTGTGTTAGCCAATGGAGGTAAGATACCCAGAGGCTTTGGTATATAACAGGGAGTAGTATACCTGAAAGTGAAATATTATTCCAATGGAAGGATCTTAGGTACGATTTGACCGCGAGTTCCTTTATCTTTTGTTTGGAAAGTGATGTGGATGAAATTCTGAACTTATCACATGAGCGCCAGATAGAGGACTTGTCTAGAGAACTTTGTACCCGCCGAGATAGGTACACTGAAGAAAAGAGTCCTTAAGTGGTTGATGGACTCAGAAAGGAGTCCCCAATACTTAGGGGAAATTCTTCTTGGAAGGTCGAAGAAAATGATGACTATGTTGTGTTTTGTTAATGGGGTTATGAATGCTTCTTTGTAAAGGGAGATAAAGGAGTCGAAGAATTTAGTCAGGGAGTAAGACTGGATGTAGCGGTGCAAGCAAAACACCACAGTGGGGAGACCATCAGGGGATCCATTAAAATGATTTAGATAGCTGAATTCCTACCGAATGACGATGGATTCAGCCGGGGCTGTTAAAGCCAACAGTGCGTTCCTTAAGGCCAACGGAGTTAAGGGAACAATGAGGGTGACCATCAGGGTCAAGGCTACCAGGGTCCTAGAGAAGGAGAACCCTAAAACATCCAGCAAGAAAAGTGGATTTTTGAAGAGGTATTTTTATGTGGAGATTAGGACCTCATGCATTGATTTTTTCGCCCGAAGTGAGAAAAAGGGATAAGAGTATGGTGCCTAGCTGGGGAAATACTTAAGATAGTTTTTATTTCGGTTCGGACAAGCATGTCATGTTCGGGAACCATTTAAGCAGCAAGGGCAATTGATAAGGTAGAAAAATGAGTTTTGAACCTCGAGTGAATGAGATATGCTTTGTGTGTTATGAGTGAGCCACGGTATCTTGATTAGCACTAGATTCACGTGTGAGAGAAGTTTAGTGCGTATATCTATAACATTATTATGTTTATGTATTTTTTGTAGTATAGCGGGGTATTTTGGCTTCATCCATAGGGAAGCGGTTGTAGTCATATGTAATACCCCGTATTTTTATGACTTTTAATTATGAGGTTAATTAAATGGAACTACTTTTAATTTGGGATTTATTAAATTAATTTGGGATAATTAATTAGAAAATTAATTCGGATTTAAATTCTAGCGAGACGATAGTTAGTATTTGGTTATTAATTTGTTGTTGAATATTACCGAGTGATTATGGTAATATGTGATCATTGAATTTATTAAAAATGTCGTGAGTTGAAAATACGGCAGTTTCGGTAATTTAGTTGGGACGGGCGTGTCAGTTGTGTTAGGACCCAATTTAATGGAATTAAAAGTGTTTTATTTTTATGTCATCCGTATGAGATTTTTGAGTGCATCAACGTGTCCGGAAGGTTCGAGATAGTCAGAAAACACTAGCTGGGGGTTTAGTTTGGGTCCCGGGGCTTTTTTAGGAAAAACCGGCAACCCGTCATTTTAAAAATTAAGGAATTAAGAGTAACGAATTTTAGTGTTTAATTATGTGTTATTGGAAAGGCCATTAGGTACATTATCATCCAAAAACAAAGAGGTGGGCTACGTGAGTTAGAGGAGAGGTTACAAAAAGTCCCCAAGCCAAAACGACCACCCACCACCACTAATTTGGACGAAATTGTGATCGAAAAGAAGAGAGGAACAACCCTTGAACAAGAACAACGGATCAAAACATCAGATTACAGGCAAGTGGTTTATCTTGCAAAGATTCAAAGCATATAGTTTACATGTTTTTATAGATTTGAAGATTTATCATGAAAAATGGAAATTGAATGGATTTGAAAGGTTTAAAATCATAATCTGGGTAGGACTTGCATGAAGGTTTATGTTGGAGATAATAACAACTACGAATTTAAGATTTATGGATAAAGAATTTTGAAATTTGATTGGATTATGGGATGTTCTTGAAGAAATAGGAAAACTAGGTTATTATATGAAAATTGGGTAAATTGATCCAACTAATTGATGTTATAGGTCGATTTGATGAATCTAAATCGTGGGGAATGATGTAACTATGTTAGTAGGATAATTAGTATATTTAATTATGAATTTTTGATGTTGGGATGATGATTAAGAAGTGTAAAAATATGCAAACCCGTAACTGTTAAGAATTTCTGGGCTAATACCTGTTTGATCGATCGATCGACTCAAGAATGTTGATCGATCGAACCATCGATCGATCGACCCCTATTCTTCGATCGATCGACCTATGCTAATTTTTGGCAATTGTTTCTCTTTAAGGTTTAAGGATTATTCCAAAGCCAATGTTGATTATTAGGGTGAGTAATATAATCTTGTGAGACTTAGATAAAGTCAGTAGGGCCTTAGTTATTATCGGAGAATACTATAACTTATGGGATTGAATGACGTTTCTTACGAGGGTCTACCGAGTGGGGTACGATTATAAATCATTCGAATTGAAACTATAATGGGAATTAATGATGACATAAGTTTACGGGCAGCAACTGAGGGGTTTCAAGTACTGAGATGATATTAGAAGCCAATAAGAGATCTAGTAACCTTTTGAGATAGGTTTAAGTACTCAAATTGATACGACGAGAGAGTTAACAAACGGAAAATATATTATGTAATGTTCGGGGTACATTTGCTACGTATGAGATTAACTAGATGAAATGTGTGAACATCTATATTGTTATATGATTACTTAAGTTGTGTGAATGCCTAGTGTATGGATTTCTTATGTGTATGACATACCTACCATACTTGATATCACGGGAGGTTAGTTTTTATTTTGGAAAAGGACCCTCTTATCCTTGTGTGAGTTTAGGGGGATTTAGACTGGTACCTTAAGGACATAGTACTGTGAATGAATTATTTGTGAGTTGATAAGTCAGCTGACCATGGGAGCCTAGGTATGTGCGTGACCCATGGGTATGTGAACTATATTCGCCTCCAATATGTGTGATTTGTATTTAGACGGTTCCTGAGTGATTCGGAACACGTGATCCTTACGTACGTGATGTACATGGATTTGATAGCAGGGTATGCGAGCACCACAGCTTAGCCTAAGGGTGCAATATATGCATTTATGTGCTGAGAGTGATATACTTATGTATTTGTGAGTGGTTCATTGCTTTCTTAGTAGATGTTAATAACTAAGATATTTGAATGGGTTAAGAATGAGAATTTAATTGACACTTGAGATAAGTTATTTAATGAATGTGAACATGGTTAATAATATGGCTTATTTGGGGGTTATGTGTAGATACTTTATGTTAGAATGCGAAGGCAAGAGTGGTATAAACTAGTTAGATAGTGGTATAGCTTGGATGGGTTAAAGGCATACGCTAGGCGTGCACAGTAGTTGAGAGGTAAGAAACTCATGTGAGAGTACGCAGCTAACGTGTTTATAATATGTGATGTTTAATTGTAATTTACATCACTTGCTAAACTTTTAAACTGTTTTCACATCGGGCTCTGACCCGTTTTCCTCCAAATCTATTTTTGTTTTGTAAAAACATTTTAGGTGTCCAGCCACAGGGACGCCAAGCATAGGAGTTCTATTTTGGTAACGTGCTGTAGCTGCTGTGGAAGTTACAGGATCTTGGTAGTAGACGCTCTCCCTTTATTCTTGATTCCTTCAGAGTCGATTGTATCAGTTAGGGCATGTCTCCCATTCTTATTTAGAGGTTGTAGTTGCAGACATTCATTATTTCAATTTTTGGTTTATTATTTATTCAGACTCTTGTGTTGGGACATTATTTACTCTGGCATCTTTATTATTGGAGTGTTTACTCCAGACTTATTTGATTTCGTCTCGTTGAGTATTTATATGAGATTGGTTATGCGATTATTGGTCTATTAAATAAATTCTTGTTTAATTGTTGGCTTAATTAATAAAATTTGACATCTCTCTTTTTAAATATTAGGTGGCTAGTAATTAATTAAATATTTTTCGACAGTGATGCTAAGACTGAACCAACTGGATGTTCTGTATTAATTTGATAAAGGAGTAGCTAACCGGTATTTAATTAGAAGGGGTGTTTCATCATATTGGTATATGTTTTATTGTAATTCTTGTTTTAGTGATGTGTTTACGAGTATGATATAATCTAGAGTATATACTGGTTAGAACGATAGTGGGATGTTATTACAAGGCAATCGTGTTTGATATTCTAGGGTGGGATGTGTTGTTTTGGCGATGTCTTACCTAAAAGAGGGTCGAGAACACCTATATAGTATATTGTGATAGAGACTTTAAAGAGTATAATTGTCTTAAGATAATTGATCCCGATGTGTAGGGACTTTACCAATATGATTCGGGGTATATTGGGTTTATTATCGAGCGGAGAGATTTAGGTCGTTATTATGTTTAGTGCTCAGAACTTGGTGATAGGGAAGGCGCATTGTTATATTACTCCTTTAGAGACGTGGGAGCTGGGATTTATATTTTGTGGAAAAGATTTTGAGAGTCCCGGTTATGTGTTTGAAGTTTATGGAATTTGATTTCCGCCAATTCTGAGTGATAGAGTATTGGGGAAAGCTCCTTATTTGAATGTTATTATGTGAGGAGATACGCATGGATTTTGATAAACTACGTGAGTAGAGAGACAGTGATGGATGCTAGGGCATCAGTTTTGAACGTTTATCAGTGAATGTGTAGAGAAAACCCTCTAAGCTGAAATATATTATATAGTATAAGGGTAGTGGAGCCGCTAGTGCCGTGAGGTAGCACTGGAAATTTTTCTTCTCACTATGATTTGAGGGTGGAACAATGTCGAGGATAATTAAATTTCGATTGATGGGGCGATTGAGAACACCCATGTGTTATAGCCACGTCGAGAATGCGAGGCCAATTTTGAGGAAAGTGTATAACGTTTCTAGTGTTGTGCAAATATGCACCGATTATAGGGCATATGGGCTCCCTGGTTAGTTGTTTCAGATCGTTCGAGATAAGAGGACGTGGGAATAAATGTGTGGAAAATATGTATGTGGGGTAGTTATAAACAAGTTTGTATGGCATGATCGATTGAACGTCTTGTGAGAATGGCGATAATCCAAGTACATGTGTGCAACAAGAGTTAGCACACCCGAGATGGTTTGAAAGACTATGAGAAGCCATTTAAAAGGATATCTCTTGAGAAGAGGAAAATTCAATTATTGTGTGAAAGTTGAGTGGAGTCCTACTCAGTTGAATGTCACTACTAGAAAAATAAAAATTAAGGACAACTAATTTGCTGTCCCAAAAGCCCATTTGCTGTCCCCAATAGTATTTAGGACAGTCATAAGGACAGGAAGAGCTGTCCTATCAGGTGGGCGTCATAAAAGGCTAAAAGGACAACAACTGCTATTCCTTTTGAGTTTTTAGGACAGCAGAAGCCATCCTTTTAGCTCTGTCCTTTTAAATTCAAATACTTCTAAATGTTTATAAGGACAGATGTTGTTGTCCTTTAAAACGGATAATTAGGGACAAAAGTAGTTGTCCCAAATAGATTTTGGCTCATAAAATGTGGCGCCAAATTAATATGTTAAAAGAAGGTTATAGTTATCCTAAAAGATAAATACATATTTTTTATACATTAATAAAAATTGTAGTTCTTCAAAAATCGAGGGAATCTCTAATATAATAACAGTAAATTAAAAAACAATATGCAAAGTTATATTATACCAAAATATAACCTTTGGATTAATAACAAAATCAAATAGTATCTAATCACACTTCACAAAAATAAACACCACCACATATTTTCAAACCGTCATTTCCAATTCCATGTTAGTTACATCCATGACTTAATAACAATCCATAGCCAAAAAAAATATAGACCCTTTGTAGAAAAAAGTTGATCATTTGTAGTCAATCGTGGGTATTGGAAGTATCAACTGGTGGTGGTGGTGGTCTTAGTGGGATGCCTGCCTTTCGTATTGTACAAAAGATTTCAATCATCGCTTCTACTAGAGTTTCCCTCTTGGCCCTCGTGACTCTTTATTGTATTGTATTTTCCAAATTGGCACTCACCATATCAATTTCTTCTTGATGACTATTCTCTCTGAAATTGAAGTTCCCACAACTCTGGTGGGAACAAAGATGTTTGGTTAATGACATTCATATCCGCGACTCGCTGCAAGAGAAAATAAATAATATTAATGACATTTCAAGTTACTTGTTATTTTTTTTAAATACTCTTTAAGTTGGTCATTTTCAAATACTTTATTATTGTTTAGAAAATTTCGACAGAGCTTCCTTTGTTTTTACATGTAATCTAACCTGCTTAATCATCAATAATCAACCACCACTATATAAAATCCCCCCCCCCTCCGTTTGCCCCAAAAAATGTAGAAACCCAACATATACATACCAATATCACCAACTTTAGAAATCCATGAGGCAACTAATTAATAAGAGCAAATGAAAGTTATTTACCAGCAAAGTAGGGTAGATGACAAGCTCCAATTTTAGAGGCTTTGTAGGATCATGAGGACTGCAAGGTACAATGATAACTCAACTGTAAAGTGAAATTTAGTCAGTATAATCACACATTGATTAGTTAACTTTCCTAAACATACCATGGACGTACTAACATCATTATAATCATTTTTACCCTCAAACATTGTTATGTTCCTCTCCTACATTACATATTGTTCAGACTGTTAGAAAATTCTAAACCCCTAGATAACTTAAGGTTAACACCTTCTTATTCAACCACCACATTTACAAACTTACACGAACCATCTAAGCTTACACTCTAAACACACATGCATATACTCTATAAATGCCAGTTAAATAAGTAAACATGAATTATTTGTATAATCGGTACTTATGGTCCTTCTTTGGTCTCAGGAACATTGAAAAGATCTATGTTAATATGCAAATAAACAAATAATCAGATACTATGTCACAATCACAGTATTGTCTATGAATGCAATGCCCCATTGGACAGGGAAGAAAGAAACAAGAAATAAAAATGTTGCAAAATTTAGAATATCTCGAAATAAGCACTCCGAATTCGAAAATGGAAGAAATTCAAATTCTCTTTGCCAAGTGATATGTACATGTTCTCTATAAAAGAATGCATCATTAGAAACAACAATAGGTTGGATTGTTAGAACACCTATAAGAAACGCTCCAGTACAAGCACTATTAGGAATTTCTAGGGAGGATTTAAGTTCTAAAGATGTTTAAAAGATTTAAGTTCTGAGACTACTAATCTTTATTATGTTATGTTTTTTTGTCTCTTATTTTCATTTATTAATCAAAATTTTATTATTTCTATAAACGTGACTTTTGTTTTCATCCTTAAAAGTTCATATATTTCTGTTTATGGATTTCCCCTCAGTAACAGGAATGCATATGTTGGATTCGAGTTGATTTGTTTGACGGTTTGATAATTTCATAATTTCATCAATTAAGAGGATGCATCATTATATTGATAAATACGATATAAAACAAATAATGTGAAAAATAAATGGTATTTCACACAATTAAATAGGTGCATTCACATTCTAATGCACTGTGACAAATATGTAAAACAAATTCTTAACTTCGGACGCTCTTTCGACACTTCTATACAAATTTTTAAGTACTTAGAACCCTCAAACTCTTCTTCACATCCCAAAAACATTATAAAGCCTTTCTCACAATACATAAGAATTCTAATTCTTCAAGAGATTAGTCTCCCACTATCACTTCATTTCCCACACCAGAAGTTAATTACCTTTTTAATGGAGGGAAGTGAGTTTAATATCTTAAAAAAATAGGCGAGGTGATTTAATTTTTTATAAACTCATATTTATGTTCTATTCAGGTAAGCTAAACTTATTAAAGATGAAAGTTTGATAAGCTCAGTCGCCTTATTCTTCTTTTTTTCTTCACTCTCTCAGGGTCTGGAGAGCTTCAGCGCAGAGTTAACATCGGAGGACCATCTTTGTGCTCTCTCATCTCTCTACGGGTTCATTATATCTCTACCGAGTGATATTTTCAATAATTACAGGTGATATTGGTACCCAAGGTAACACCCTAATGCATGCATAGATCGATTAGGTTAACTATTACGTAATACTATTAGTCCAGTGGGATTTCTGTTGCAACTGCCACTGTCATTAATCATTAATGAATACTGCATATGGAGCATTCTCTGGTGCCATTACCACAGCGCTCACCAGCCCAGTTGAAGTCCTAGAGGCACGGTTGAAAATGAATCCCAACTTAGTTATGGGACCAATTGGGTAATTTTAAAGATTGCTTTAGAATAGGGAATGTTAGCTCTATGGAGGGGGGTTGGACCTGCTATGATTAAAGCTGCTACTTTACTGAATTACACCCTCCTAACTGCACCTATGGAAATGGACTCTATAAAAGAGACTCTATAAAATATGGAACCTATATAAATGGATTTCAATATGCATTTCAGATTCTGCATACTGAAGGCCGTCGGGGACTTTTCAAAGGGTAAGATTTTAGACATACTCGAATTGGCTTCCCAGAGAATTTCGAACTATTGTCATTACTGTTCAAAAATACCCGAAGATTATTTATTAAAGTGGTCCTTATTACTGCATTGAATGTTCTAAATTGGTATATGATAGTTCCAAGTGTTTCTTGATCAAGAAAAACATAAATGACATTGTTGATCAGAGGAAAGAAATAAAAAGCCCCAATCAAAGATAACTTCCTACATAAGCAATCCCAACCTGAAATGTAAGAACCTTCCAAACACATTCGAAACCAAGCTCTTAAAGAAACATCGGTCACTAAAAATATGCCTTCTTTACAGACCAAAGTAATACAAGCTATAAAACCTTCAGTAACCCTCTCAAAACCTTCATGATGTTTCATCTCATAAGACCCAACCTCTTTACATTGAAGCTATAAAACACAACCCTACTAGTCCCAAGAACTCAAAGCATTCATGCAAGATCCGAACTTTCATTTATTAAATTCAGGATGTTGAAGTTGATCAAAATGAAGTAGTTGCATGGGAAAACTTAATGCTCTCTCCTGGAGTTATTGATCTCCCCCCTCCCTCAAGACAAAAACTCCCTTCATGATAGCGTGCCATTATCTAATTCTTAAATTGATGTTGAGGAAAATTCACCATTGTTGGAGGTTGTCCAAGAAGGTGGAGTACTATAGAAGGAAGAAAGCAAAAGAAGTAGTGAAAGAAAACCTTGAACCTGTGCCAGTGCACCATCAACAAGAATTAAAGAAGCAAAGATTTCATCCAATAGATCCCATTTATAGAAGGCTTACAAGAGCAGCATATAAGGTATTAACAACTTCTAACCTCACTTATTCTAAATGATAATTTTATTCCTTGGAACATCAGGGAACTGTCCAATAATCCCTCTAAAAGAAGAATAAAAATACTTTGTAAGTAGCACAAACTTCCTTTCATTACATTACTAGAACCCAAAACCAAATCAGGAAAGCTTGAACACTTTAGAACAATAATAAATTTTGAGGATGGTTCTGCAAACTCATTCAATAAAATATGGTTTTATGGGAAAAAAAAGCTTAAATAGAGAAGTTGTCATAATTGAGCATATAATTAGAAACTTACATATAAATATTAAAATATCCATAAAGCTTAAGGGTATGCACAAATCTTAAGGGTAAACTTACATATGAATCTTCCCCATTGATGTACTCTACTAGAAATACACAATGGTTTTAGAGTATTACCTGAATCTGCCACAAAGAATTCTTCAGCGTGCGATTTCCAAACGAACAAGACATTGATATACACCTCCTACACTCCCAAGTTTCTAAAAATTAATCGAATATGAGAAACTGATAACCACTGGCCCTAAGTATCACTTAATCATATTGAGAAAATATAGAAAGAATAAGAGACTGAAAAACTAAATTCATATCCATCTGTACAAAGACTATAACAACAGTGAGTTTAGTCTTCTAAAACATTTTTGACTGCTGCCCTGCCTTACGAATGTTGTACCCCGTCAAGATAGATGGTCCGGAGGTAATGACTAGATCGTGTGTTTAGTTTTCTAAAGAATGTGAGCGCACCTAGTCTATAAAAAAGAGACATACCTCCAAAAATTAAGCGATATACCTTATTAGCTTTCCATCATTTCATACGCAAGAGTGACACGAATATTACAACTACAAAAAGGAGAAAATATATTAGGTTCTCTCTATGACACACATTCATAGTGGGTGATACAAGTAAAAATTGAAATCAAACATTAGTTTAGAGAGATGAGAGTATACCTGATTTTCAAAACCGTATAAACACAAAAGTATTCACTAAATCAGTACCTACAAAACTAAAACACAATATGAAAATCAAAAAGAGAAACACAAAACAAGATTTGATATAACATGAAAATAGATATCCCTATAGACACGAATGCACGAGTATTAAGGAAAATTAATGAGTTAATCAAAGAAAGGCTTCGTTTGAGATAAGATGGTTTTGAACATATAAATTACCCAACGGGTAGAAAGAGATTAAAGTAACAACAACTCTTACAATAATAACACTCATATGGGAGGTGTTTTAAGGCACTCAAAAATGATTATTAAGCTCCCCCATCTCCAGCGCCTCACAATTATAACTAGAAGAGGGAACATACACATATAAAAACTATAATCCATAAACAAACAGACATTTTAGCAAACAATTGGTGGAAAATAACAAGAATGGGATATATAAGCACATCAATTCAATGGAATGAATTATTTCATGACTGAATAATCAAATTATTAAATCATTTAACTGTATAAGCCAACTTCAATTATATTTTCAAAATACAATCCAAATATTTTTTTTAAGAAATTTAATCATCGTAGAGGATCTATATAGGTCGAAAAGATACAGACCCAACTTGTAACTTCACAACCACACTTAACTACTTCAATGGATGATAAATGATATGTCAACCCAACCGAAAAGCAATGGTTCATGGAAAAATCAGGCTGCGCACATCCAAAAATCAAGCTACCCTACAAAATTAAAGAAAATTAAAGTTACACTCATAAGTTGTAGTTTTCAGAGATATATATATTTGCAAACACGATTAAAATTCATAAAAAATTGGCATACATTCATCAAAAATTGACATACATCCATTTTTACCTGATGACAACTCTTGAAAACAACACGAACTGCTATAAGTGGCTGAAATGTCATCCATAAATATATACCCACATCAGAGAACAAATTAACACAAATTTCATATATATTAAAAATGAGAAACAATCCTCAATCTCCGGGTTGGTCGATGTCAAACCTTCAATTAAGCCCTAAAATATATTTCAAATCAAGCCCTAAAACATGTATATAGTGTATATATACAAAGATGTTAAGAAATAGATTGAAAGCACACAAACATACTTACGATTTTGAGTTTCTAGAGCTTTGATTGATGGTGGAATTGGATTGAGGGAGAGAGGATTTGATGGAATCCATGAGTGAGTGGGGGTTGAGGGACTACGAGGTGCCGAGGAGAGAGGAGTAGAACGGAATGAAAAATAGGGTTGATTTTAATGAAAGTTTGAAGATAAAAATTGGAGGGAAATGAAATAGTTTAAAGGACATCATTCTATGTCCTTTTAGAGTTTTATTTTAAGAGACAACATGTTGCTCTGTCCTTTTAGAGTTATTATAAGGGACCATACATTTTTAAGTGTCCCTAAAACTATATATTTTATGGTATAAAGGACGGGAAAAAATTGTTGTCCTTTTAGATTATTATAAAGGACAGCCAAATTTTCCTGTCCCTTATATATTTTTTAAAAGGACAGCTTAAAAGTTGTCCCTAATGCCTGTGTCCTTAATTGTCATTTTTCTAGTAGTATGTTGAGAGTGGCTTGTGCGTAAATAGAATGTTAATATTTGTAAGATAAACGGGCCCAGAAGTGCGCATTGTGGAAAAAGTGTACAGGCATAAACTTTGCTACCCTAGGGAAAGAAGGGGAATAGAAAGTACCACTTAAAGTGAGACGTTATAAGTGGAAATTGGTGATAGGTGAGACATAGTGAGATTGTCTCTGGATTCACTGCTTACAGATGGAAATAAGTTGATTCGAGATGATCAACTAGAAAATTTTGTATCAAGCCGACGATTTCAGTGATGGAATGGGCAGCCAGGATAGTAAATTTCATTGATAAGTGTGTTTAAACCTTTCTCTGAAAAGAAGGATTGCACCGGGGCAAGGTGCCTCCAATTATTGTTGTGAATCAGGATGAGATAATTGAACCCCACCTCCGATAGGAATTTCAGGAAGCACTGGGGATGACATTTTATTGTGGGTAAGTCGTGTCACCTCTAGCCCGATGAGTAGACGGGAGGTGATTGATGACTAGTGAAGCGACATGAATGTGACTTTGGAGTCACTGCAGTTAGTTTACTTTCGCAACTGACCTAACTTGTAATTGAAGTAAAGCATCGTACGATAATTGGGAGGGAAATTACGGGTTGGTAGAGTTGGGTGCAGTCACTCGTAACTGTTTGTTATGGACAAGGTGCCTATTAAAGCTTTATGTGGGAAAGCCTGGTCGTTCTCCCTCTTGTTGTTTAGAGGTGAGTGAATAACTAGAATTTTGGAATGGACGCTATTTAGAGTCTGTTATTGAGAGGAACATTAACCAAAAACTGCTTTGGGGTGACTTGTGAGCGTTGTAAGAGTTATGTCGCCATGAATCGTGATTTGAAAGTCTGACAAGAGTGGTTTGATGTTCTTATGGTTTTTCTCAGGAAGGGATATTTATGTTAGGATGGACACGGGAAGGAGGCACTTAGTGATGTGCGGCCTTACAATAATATTGAGGAAATAGAGCAAGTGATTTATAGGTTCGTCTTATTTGGATATCGTTGGTATAAGTACAATGTATAATGTGCTGTTATTAAGGTGAAAGCTTAGGACTGATGGAGTGAATCAGTATAAAGAGAATTAAACAAGCTTGCCGTGAGGCTGGGGCTATAGTGGTTAAGACAGGTGGGTGCCACTAGCGGGTGTATATTGGAGTAACCCGTATGTTACTTTGAGATTTGATTTTGGTACTAAAGGGTGTTGTGTGTGGCTCAAGGTCCTAAGTTTTGTTATCGATCTTGTCCAAATTTTGAGGACAAAATTCCATTGTAAGGCGGGGAGTATGTAATACCCCGTACATTTATGGATAATTAAATTACACGAGTGGGTGTAATTTAATAATATGAGAATTTAAAGTAAATAGTAAATATTAATTTGCAAGTGACAGATTAATACTTACATGTGTTATATTTACTTACGGGAATAAGTGAATGAGATGGACTATATTTTATTTCATGATGCATGTGAATAAAAGGACAAGTGATTTTATTTTATTCGAGAAACACGAGTGGAGATATGTTGGATTTAAGACGTGAATTTTTTATAAGTGACTCAGATAGAAATTTTGAGTGCACAGTTGGTCTCGGAAGAGCCGGGATAGTTAGAATAGAGTATCCGGGAGTAGTGTTTGGGTTCCAGAGACATTTTAGATTAGTAGGGACTCGAATTTGTGTATACGAGTCAATTTTGGATTTAATAAGTAGATAACCCTTATTTTCTCTCTTATAAGTCACGAGAGAAAGAGAAAAGAGGAAGGAAATAAAGAAAGAAGAAAGAAGAGAAAGAAGGAAGAAAAGGGATAAAAAAGGAGACTCGGGCCAAGCTCCGGTGGATTTCGGCACGAGGTCATCGGATTTATCCAACGAGGCAAGTGTTTAACTTTCTTTAATTATTTAAGTGTGTTTATAATTCATGTTATAATCAGTGAAAACAATATGAATTTTGGGTTTTGGATTCTTGTATAAAATGGGGTTTTTGTGAAATGATTTCATAAAAATTGATGTGATAATTACTCCATATGAAATGTAAGCTTGTATCCATGTTAATGGTGTTATTTTGAGTGAGAAATTTAAAAGGGTTGAATAAAACTAGGGATTAATTAAGATAGGATTTAAATCTTAATTAACTTGATGAATCCCAAGAATAAATTAGTGTGTTGGGCATATTTAAGTGTGTAGATGTTTATAGTAGTGGTTGTTGAGGGTAAAAATTATAAATTTCGGAGTTGGAAAAGAAAAAGGAACTCCCAAACTGATCATGTTCAGACCGATTCGTTTTTGGTGTCATCGGTTTGGTTCATTTGTTAGGAATCGGACCGGTTCATTTTTTGGGCCATGGGTTCGGTTCGGTTATGACAGCAAAATTTGAGAGATTTTCTTGGACTAAAAATGATTGGAGAAGAATTCCTTTTGGAGATAAATAGTAGGGGATCCTAAATAGAGTGTGAGAACCTCTAGATGGTTAATTAAGCGATGTGTGACCCTTTGGATTAGTGGTAATAAAATTCGGGGCATGAATTTTAGTAATGTTTGGGATGAACAACATTCGAGGAATTTTTCGGCGGGATCGTACATATATATTTATGCGTGTAGAATATATATACCGATTATATATATGGGTAGAGAATATATATATATATATATGAGTAAATCCTAAGTTGCGAGTAGGATGATTTAAGAATAGTAGCTAGACGTGATAAGCTAATATTTGGGAATATATTTATGGAATAACTGTATCATAAGTGAGTGAATACTTATGAGCTTAAAATAAGTTGTGTGTATACTTATGAACTAATACGAATTGGTATATTCGGGATTATAGGCTAATGCTATTAAAGATAGGCATGATAGCCGGATTTGATGTGATATATATATATATATATATATATATATATATATGTCACACCCCGCCTAATTCTGGCGTCGGCCGCCACCAAAACTAAGCCGGGCGTGAACTAAATAAATACCATTCTTAGCATGAGACAGATATGAACATAACTAAATCAGTCCATAAGATAAATAGTTGGTCAATCTCAAATGATCACAAATAACTAAGCGATAAAAGATCCGTCACATGCTAACTCCAAAAGTCCAATCTCTAATAATGATTAAATAAAATCTGAAATAATCCAAAAATAAATCCCCTAAATAACTTTGGAACCGAATGGCCCAATAAAACTCAAATGAAGTCTCATAATACGACTGGAAAAGAAAGTCTAACTAAACTATGTCATAAAGTAAATAACTCCAGCTGCACCTCCAATGATAACTCCGATAAACTTATACAGCTTCTCCAAATTCTAATCCTGAAAAAGATTAGTCAACGCATGGGTCAGAGCCAAAGCCCCGAGCAAGAATACACACTACTCCCCTCAAATAGGATCCTTGAATCCAGACAGTAGCATTATACGCAATAAATATCACAATAGAATATTTTAAATTAAACGGGATAATTAAACGCGATAGATATAAATCACTAACTACCCGCATAAATCCCCATTTATAAAGGCACACCAATATGATTTTAATTTTCCAAGTCCCACGATGTTAATTTCATTAAATTAACCAGCTTTTATTATATCCTCATTTTATTATGGCGGTCCTCCCGCCTCGGGTGATTTCTCCACCAAAAATACACATCCCCTCGTCAAAACACCGGCTGGCCCGTTTAAACTGTCGGCCCTCGCTGATTGACGATGTTCCACACACGACATAAAACGCCGGCTGGCCCGTTTAAACTGTCGGCCCTCGCTGATTATGTCGCCGATATATTTTAATACCCGTCTTATTATCTTAGGTACTAGTTCTCAATTTCTCAATTCACAATTTATAATTTACCCCACCTTTTTATCGATGTGAGATCCTCAAAATACCCCTTAGTCCCATACCTAAGGGTTCCCAAGTCATCAATACGTCCTAACTTATGTATAGGAGGATTTTCTAACATAAATCATAACCTAGTCTCATACTTAGACAAGTGTAACGACGATAAAGTAATAAAAATCAGCCCACCCTCACGGTGATAAAAACGCAATAATCTTCCCTCACTAGTCCCATTCCTAGAAGGCATTCTAAAAATATAGGGGGAGCAAAAATACCCAACAACCCATCGTCACAAGGAAATATAATAATACCAAAAAGTCACACAACCACGCATGATTAATTAACGTATAAAACTACGCATGATAGTCCAATTCAATTAAATCTTTAATTTAATTATCACAACGTCAACAATACCCAAATAATCTCATTTAATTATTTTAAATTAAATATACCAATTTTTCATCATATATACTTCAAAAACCAAATTTCATTATCTCTACATGCATTACATGAGTTATACGCACCCAAAAATTATTTATTTTAAAACTAGGGTTTTTCTATATGCAACCTACACCAATAAAACCCAAAATCACTCATCAATCCTACGTACCCAAAGGGTTATTAATATTATTCAGATTAAAAGATTTTATAAAAACAACCCCATAATTAGTATTCACTTTTTCTAATTAAGTTACTAATTATTTTTAAGAAAACATGTAATTAAGTATTTAGGCGACACTTAAAACGCATAATACTAAAGGAAAAGAATAGAGTATTCATGCCTGAATAAAAGTTGGTTTAGAAATTTGAATGTTAAATTTTTTTATTCATGTGGTATTATATTTGGTGTTGAGCATGTTGTCATGATTCTGTAACACCCCGCCCGTCCGGGGAGAGCGAACGGAGCGCTACTGTCGATAAAACTAACCAAAATCCATAAGTCACAAGGTATAGAGCATCTAAATCCCACAATAAAATAAGAGATCACTATTCTCATCTTCAAATTAATACAACAAATCTCTCGAAATAATTACAATAATCCAACTATCTCGAAAATAAAATAAATCTCCAAATGCTCTATACATCAAAATAAATACAAGTCTTCTAAATAATAAAAATTCAATTAAAGCTCCATTTTAATTCCAATTCCGAAACCGTTTGAAATTCTCGCCTTTAAAAATAAAAGCCAACATATTTAAGCAATAAAAATAATTTTACCAAAAACTTTATTTTCCTCTATATTTTTAAAATACCTCAAAATTATATGGGTTGTTACAATATATATATATATATATATATATATATATATATATATATATATATATATGGTATCATTATGAATATATCTGTGTGTGAATGATATATTTATATGAAGCATACCCCTCTAGTGCAATCATGGAAAGTTGCGCGATGTGGGAGAGGCCCTTGGCTTGAGGAGCAGGTTGCGTATAGTCCCCAGGTCATAGTGTCCATTTTTATATTGTGTGATTTTTATCAAGGTTGAGACGTGGTGAGTATGTTTCGTTCTCATTTTCGGTGAGGAACTATGACCGCTTCCCATACATTATGATTTGAATTTGGGGTTGGTGTCAGATTCTGTCCTGGTTTCCCAGGTCGATGTGTGTTCTCCCTGGAAGATTATAGTATTGAAAGACTGCATCCCTTGATTTATAGCTCTGAGGGATGGTTATTATACTTTTATAGTGTATGACATATAAGTATGGATATACTTGACGTGTATAGTATATTGTATATATATATATATATATATATATGTACGGTCAGAATAAACAATGAAATTTGAAATAATTTTGGATCATCTGGGAGTATAAAATCCAGAACAAAATATGTGATGGATGCATATAAAGATGAAAATATTATATACGAGATAAATAACGCTAAAATGTGATTAGTGTACAATAATGAGTGAAAGTTATTCATAATGAACAAGTAACTTATAAGGGAGAGATTATAATGCATAAGCTTGGGCGAATGCATAGAAATTTTTATATACAAGGGGTAGGAGATAGCGTATGGGAACTTGGAAGTTTTACGAGGTGCTAGTTAGGCTTGGTAGCTGTAATACCCCGTAATTTTATTGATTTTATTTAAGGGATTAATTGAATTAAATGAGAATTAATTGGGAATTAATCCGGCGGGTATAAATACTAGCGAGATGTGAGTTGGTATTTGATTATGATGTTAAAATTTAATATTTCTGGGTATGTATGGTAATACATGGGTATTGAAAATATTAAAGTTGTCGCGAGACTGAAATACGACAATTTGGAAAATTAGTTGGGACGCGCGTGTCAGTCGCGTCAGGAATGAAATTATTTAAATTAAAAAGTAAATTATATTTTTATCAATCGAATGATTATTTTGAGTACGTCAACGTGTCCGGGAGGGCCGAAATAATCAGAAAACACTAGTCGGGGGTTTAGTTTGGGTCCCGGGGGATTTTTAGGCCAAACCGGCTACCTTAAGGGGTATTTTGGTAATTTTAAAAATATGGAAATTAAAACCCACGAATTTTAGGGTTAAATAATATATTACTAATGAACCCACTAAGTCCATTATCAGTATTAGGTGAGTTAGAGGGCTACGAGAGTTATAGGGAGAGTTTGAAGAAGTTCCAAAAGAAACCTCCAACCACCATCACCATCCTTGAGAGAATTCTGTAGAGAAAGGGGAGAAATCAACCTTAATTCACCAGCATCAACTCAGAAGAAACAAATCTAAGGCAAGCGTTTTGATGTCATTATTTGCGTTGAATATTTTCTCCATGTATAGTGTAGAAAACTATTTATGTCTTGGAAATTTTGATGAAGAATACCCAATGGAATTATTGTGAAATTTGTGATTTTGGGTAGGAATTTGCATGTAGAATTATTATGGACGAGTTTAATATACAAAAAATAACTTTTGATGACTTGAAATCGGATTAATAAGGAGTCTTTTTATGAAATTAAAATTCGGGGTTCAAGTTCATAGGGTTTGGAATAAGAATTGGGGATTTATGATTTTGGCATGTTAAATTGTAAGATTTGGCCCAAAATCATGTTAAGGAATGATCTAGGGTGACTAAAAATAGATTACAAACATTAAAAACGTATTTAGATAGTCCAATGGTGGATTTAGAGAAGAGGAGAAAGAAGAAAAATCGAATTTGGAAAATTCTGGGGGCAGTCTGCCATCTCGTTAGAAGACCTGCCCAGGTCGTTCGAATGACCTCGTTCGAACGAGCTTCTAACGAGATGACAGTCTCCCTTCTAACGAGTTGGTAGTTCATTTGAAGCCTTTCGTTCGAACGAACTCGTTCGAACAAGACTTCTAACGAGTTGACAGAATGGCTCTTTGGCCTGTTCTATTTCAAATGTCCCGTAGACTTATTTAAATGGAGTAATAACCTTCCCTTATTGAATAGTGGGTATATTTGGGAGATTGGAGTACGTTGAGGAGTAAAACTTAGAATCTTGTAGTAAATCGAATGACCTTTATGGATTAGGAAACGAGTACTTAATTACGACGTGATAAGAATTAACAACTTTAATGTATATAAATCGGGGACTTATAAGCGTATGATATTAAATGATGATACAAGAACAAGAAGTATACATCTAGTAATATATTGAGATCTCTAAGATGTGCGAATGCTTAGTATAAGTAGTTATCTATCTATAACATACCTACCGTACTTTCTATCATGGGAAGTCGGCGTTCGATCAGGTCCTTCTAATCTTTGTGTGCCTACGGGGGAATTTAGATCGGTACCTCGAGGACATAGGTCAGAGAAGGAATTATTGGAAAGTTAATAAGTCTGCTGATCATGGGAGCGTAGGTATGTGCGTGACCCATGTGATGTGAACTGTGTTCGCCTCCATTATGTGTGATTGTTGTTAATTGAGAACGATTACTGAGAGATTCGGAATGCGTGGTCCTTATGTACGTGATGTACCGAGATTGGATAGCAGAGTATGTGTGTACCGCAGCTTAGCCTCGGGGTGCTATTATTGTATACTTATGATGAGAATAATATACTATAAATTGAAATGCAATGTCATGTATAAATGTGAGTATAAATAATAGCAATGTTTTTGTAAAGATAAAAATGGAAATCATCTAGTAAGTAGTATTACTAATATGGGAAATCGCGAAGAAATGTAAGACACACTGTTCAAATGAAGATACCGGAAGTAAATCGTGAATTGTGTAGAAATGTTAGATTTTATATTGGACTAGTTAAGTATAGGAATAACTAGAATGGGTACGGGTACGATAGGAGTGCACAATTAGTGGAGAGGTGAGGAACTCATGTGAGTGCACACACTATCATGTACTTTTTATTCAATGTTTAATGATATTAAACACTTGCTATATTTTAAACTGTTTTCACAACCGGGCTCTGACCCGTTTTCTTCCAAATATATTTTCTTGTAAAAACCTTTTAGGTGCCCAGCCACAAGGACACCAAGCATAGGAGTTCCATTCAGGTGACGTACTGTAGCTGCTGTGGAAGTTACAGGACCTTGACAGTAGACGCCTCCATCCTCGATCTTGACTCTATATTATCAGATTCTCTCATCTGTTGGGCATGGCGCCCTCTTTACTTTTAGAGATACTTTATCTATTCAGTTATTTAAGATTTTGGGTTGTAATTAATTATATGATTCAGGCTTGTATTTGTTCATTTCAGTATTTGGATTGTTGAGAGGTGTTTTCCTCCAGATTTAGTTTATTACATTGTTATTTATTTATGACTGTGATGTGGTTGTGGTATTAGCATTTTATAATTTATAAGGATGTCATGTTAATCGGGTTTAATTAAAATTGACAACTCACTTTTTAAATATTAGGTGGCAAGTAATTATAAAAATATTTTCGTCAGTGATGCTATGAACTGAACAACTTGGCATTTTGTATTAATTTGAATAAAGGAGTAGCTACCCGGTATTTAATTAGTCGGGGTGTCACAGGTGGTATCAGAGCATCAGGTTCTAGTGTCCTTAGGATCTGTACGACTTGTTATGTTTCCGCTGAGCTTTCTTTGATGTAGAGCCCTATATTTTAGGACTGTTGTATTCTTTTGTGTATGCTTCGCTCTTCAGCTATTTTGAGATAATAACTGCGAACTTATAAGACTTTACTCTCATTTCAGATGCCTCCACGACGTGCACAGCGAGTTCCTAGGGATGCTCAGCCCGAGACACAGCCTGCACCAGTTCAGGGCACCATAAATGCCGCAGAGGTTGCTGCTATTGTAGCCCAAGCGGTAAATGCCGCCCTCGCAGTTGTGCAGCAGGCACCACCTCAGGCGCCGGTAGCCGTGCCAGTTCAGGTTCATGCATTCCCGTCTGCTTGGGAACGTGTTTGTGATGCTTTTCAGAAAGCACACCCTCCGGAGTTTGCAAGTAGCTCCGATGTTGTTGTGTCTAGTCAGTGGAGGAAGGACATTCAAAGGCACTTAAGGATGTACGAGTGCATGGATGTTCAGAAGCAGATACTGGCTACTTTTAAGCTAGTAGGATCAGCACTGCAGTGGTGGGAGTCCATTACCACCCCGGAGGAGAGAGATCCCCTTTCCATACAGGAGTTCTGGGTGCGGTTCGACCGCAAATATTTTCCGTCAGCCGTTCACACTAAAATGAGGAGGAAGTTAATGAACCTCAAGTAGGAGGGGAGGACCGTGGTCGAGTATGAGGCCGAATTCACTAATCTCTTGAACATTATTCCCGATGATATTTCAACTGAGGAGAAGAAGATTCAGAAGTTTATGGACGGATTGACTTTGAGGATCCGATGGCACTTGTTGAGAAATCTCTCGTTGGCCACTTACTCTGATGTGGTTAACGCAACACTACTTCACTGCCAGGATCACCGTTTCACATGTCTGAGAGTAAGAGATCAGGAGAGTCCAGCCATCAGGGAAGGACAGGGGAAATGGTGCCAGCGGGGCACAATCTGCTCAGTGCCAGCATAGGTAGGGTGATCAGGGTTCCTAATAGGGGGATCCTAAGAGATTTAGATCTGGGGGTTTCAGGAATGATCAGGGAGGTTTCAGACATGGCCATCGAGGTCAGAACGGCAATCAGGGCCAACAGGGCCAGAATGGTCAGCAACAACAGTTTCAGCAGGGCCAGTATGATCAAGGTAGGAATGGTAATGGCCATCAGGGCCGAGGGCAGTAGGGACAACGAGGGGGAAACTTCCCGCGGAAGTGCTTCGTTTGTGGCAAGACTGGCCATAAATGCCAGGATTATCCTAATAGGGGCAGGGCCCCACAGCCACAACAGCAGCAGTAGCAGGGTGCTCGACACGAGCCACAAAGGCCTATGTTTCCCGTCGTCCTCCCAGCACCACCATAGATGGCAGCATTACCACCCATTCCAGCGGTCCCAGTCCAGTAGAGACAGCTTCAGTATGGGAGAGTGTATCAGCTCCAGCATGCCGCAGTCCCACAGGATCCACCTGCTATTGAGGGTATGTTCTCTATTCAGGGGACTATGGGGCATATTTTATTTGATACGGGGCCACACACTGTTTCATTGCCATGAGATTTGCACGCACTTTGGGGTTGTTAGACACTGTAGAGAGCACGATTACTTGTGTAGATTCACCGTTGAGTAGGGGTTCTGTGATTTCCATTATTTGTAGAGGTGTGGGTATAGAGATCGGGAGATTTACCTTACCTGCTGATATGTTAGTATTAGAGATGACTGAGTACGATGCGATTGTTGGTATGAATTGGCTAGTTACGTACCGAGCCATGATTGATTGTTTCAGTAGGAGTATCATTTTTTACATTCCCGGGCCAGAGATGTTTTTAGTGGCGATGCCTCGCCCTGAGGGAGGATCGTCCACCCATTTGTACTATATAGAGGAGGAGACCTCTAAAGAAGTGGTGATACTACTCGATTCAATTCCAGTTGTTAGGGAGTTTGCTGATGTATTTCAGGATATACCTGGACTACCTCCGAGTAGAGAGATAGATTTTGTGATCTATTTGACGCCGGGCACTCGGCCAATTGCCCGCGCACCGTACCGTATGGATCTAGCAGAGATGGGAGAGATAAGGGATCAAATAGAGCAGTTATTGGGTCAGGGGTTCATCCAAAGGAGTACTTCACCGTCGGGTGCCCCTGTGTTGTTCGTAAAGAAGAGGGATGGATCGTTGAGATTATGTGTAGATTATCGGGATTTGAATAAAGTCACGATACAGAATAAATATCCGTTGCCCCGAATTGATGACTTATTTGACCAGTTGAGGGGAGCTTGCTTCTTCTCAAAGATTGATTTACGATCGGGATACCATCAGTTGCATATCAGGGAACATGACGTCTCGAAGAAGGCTTTCTTGACGCGATATGGTTCCTATGAATTTCGGGTTATGCCATTTGGCTTGACCAATGCTCCAGTCGTGTTTATGGACTTGATGAATAGGGTGTTCAGAGAGTTCCTAGACCAGTTCGTCATTGTCTTTATTGATGACATTCTGGTTTACTCCCAGACAGAAGAGGAGCACGCCGAGCATTTGAGGCAGGTTTTGCAGACGCTATGTCAGAACGAGCTTTATGCAAAGTATGAGAAATGTGGATTTTAGCTGAAGGAGGTTCAGTGTTTGGGGAATATCATTTCAGACCGGGGGATATTTGTTGATTCGGGGAAGGTATCCGCGGTGAGGGAGTGGGGACAACCCAAAACACCGACTGAGATTCATAGTTTCTTGGGCTTAGCAGGATATTACAGGAGGTTTATTTGGGGTTTCTCAAAGATAACGGGTCCTTTGACACATCTGACTCGCAAAGGTGTGCCATTCATCTGGAGCGATGCCTGTCAGTTGGCATTCGATGAGCTAAAGGACAAGTTGACCTCAGCGCCTGTGTTAGCATTGGCCAGACTGGGAGTTGAGTATTTAGTTTACATTGATGCATCCTTACAAGGACTTGGAGGTGTGCTGTAACAGGAGAGTCAGACAATAGCTTATGCTTTCCGTAAGCTTAAGCCTCACGAGAGGAATTATCCCACCCACGACTTGCAGTTAGCGGTAGTCTTATTCTCTCTTCGGATATGGAGACACTATCTCCTGGGGGAGAAATTTCGGTTGTTCACAGACCACAAGTCTCTACAATACCTCTTCACGCAGAAGGAGCTGAATATGGGTCAACGTCGCTGGCTTGAGTTTGTGAAAGATTATCAGTTCGATATCCAGTATCACCCAGGGAAGGCTAACGTGGTAGGAGATGCGTTGAGCCATAGGCTAGTAGATGAAGTGTCCGAGGTGTGGAAAGCTAAGTTGAAGGAGTTGGGACACTAGGATGCAGTGACCCGATCGTTCATGTCTATGATGACTATTACACTGCAGATTGTTACGAGAGTGATAAAGGCCCAGGCAAATGACTCGTTCTGTCAGGAGCAGATAGTTCTATTACTAGAAGAAAGAGCCGAGTCCTATACCGTTAGTTCAGACGTGGGATTACACTTCAATGGAAGACTGGTTGTTCCGGAAGGGGAAGACTTGCGACACGAGGTAATGGAAGAGTCGCACGGCTCACGGTTCGCGGTACACCCTGGTGGGGATAAGATGTACCAAGACATGAGACGACAATACTGGTGGAGCGGGATGAAGAGAGATATCGCCGTGTTCATTTCTAAATGTGCCACTTGTCAGCTAGTAAATGTGGACCACCAGAAATCGGCAGGACTTCTACAGCCATTAGAGGTTCCGACGTGGATATGGGAGAGCATATCCATGGACTTTAGCATATGGTTACCTACGTCACAGAGGGGCCACGACTCTATATGGGTAATTGTGGATTGGTTGACCAAGTTGCTCATTTTCTACCCATAAGGACAGATTACACTACGGGACAGTATGCCCAGATCTTCATTGCAGAGATAGTGAAACTTCACGGGGTGCCTCTAAATATCGTGTCTGACCGAGAAAATATATTTGTTTCACGATTTTTGGAGTGTTTCCAGGATGCCATGGGTACAGAGTTGAGGTTGAGTACAACATATCATCCGCAGACTGATTGGCAAACATAGATGTTGGAGGACATGTTGCGTATGTGCATCTTAGATTTTGGAGGTGGTTGGGAGCAGTACCTTACACTGGTGGAGTTTGCTTATAATAACTCCTATCAATTCATCATTGGCATGGCTCCATTTGAGGCGTTGTATAGTAGACCTTGTCGTTCCCTAGCATGTTGGTTAGAGGTGGGGGATAACAAACTGCTTGGGCCGAAAGTGATTCAGGACACTTCAGCAAGGATAGAGATGATACGGAGCCGTATTCGGGTAGCTCAGGACTGGCAGAAGAACTATGATGATGCCAAGAGGTTCTTAAGAGAATTCAAGGTGGGGGAACAGGTGTTACTCAGAGTATCTCCGATGAAGGGGATCATGCATTTTGGAAAGAAGGGGAAACTGGCACCAAGATACGTGGGGCCATTTCCTGTCATCGAGAGGATTGGGCCAGTCGCATACAAACTTGGGTTACCGGAGCACTTGCATAGGATTCATGATGTGTTCCATATTTCCTCCCTAAGGAAATATCTTAGGGACGACTTGGCCCATACTCACATTTCTTTAGAGGACATCGATCTTCAGCCCAATAGTTCCTACGAGGAGGGGCCGATTGCTATTTTGGACCGAAGCGAGCAGAAACTGAGGTCGAAGATGGTACCGTTAGTACGCGTTCAGTGGCGGCATCATAATGCCGAGGAGTCCACATGGGAGCACGAGGATGAGATGTGCGAGCGTTATCCAGAGTTATTTTTACCAGGTACTCTTTAGTTCCGAATTTTGGGACGAAATTCTGTTATTAGGGGGGAAGTATGTAATACCCCGTAATTTTATTGATTTTATTTAAGGGATTAATTGAATTAAATGAGAATTAATTGGGAATTAATCCGGGTATAAATACTAGCGAGATGTGAGTTGGTATTTGATTATGATGTTAAAATTTAATATTTCTGGGTATGTATGGTAATACATGGGTATTGAAAATATTAAAGTTGTCGCGAGACTGAAATACGATAATTTGGAAATTTAGTTGGGACATGCGTGTCGGTCGTGTCAGGAATGAAATTATTTAAATTAAAAAGTGAATTATATTTTTATCAACCAAATGGTCATTTTGAGTACGCCAACGTGTCCGGAAGGGTCGAAATAGTCAGAAAACACTAGCCGGGGGTTTAGTTTGGGTCCCGGGGCATTTTTAGGCCAAACCGGCTACCTAAAGGGGTATTTTGGTAATTTTAAAAATATGGGAATTAAAACCCACGAATTTTAGGGTTAAATAATATATTACTAATGAACCCACTAAGTCTATTATCAGCATTAGGTGATTTAGAGGGCTACGGGAGTTATAGGGAGAGTTTGAAGAAGTTCCAAAAGAAACCTCCAACCACCATCACCATCCTTGAGAGAATTCTATAGAGAAAGGGGAGAAATCAACCTTCATTCACCAGCATCAACTCAGAAGAAACAAATCTAAGGCAAGTGTTTTGATGTCGTTATTTGCATTGAATATTTCCTCCATGTATAGTGTAGAAAAATGTTTATGTCTTGGAAATTTTGATGAAAAATACCCAATGGAATTATTGTGAAATTTGTGATTTTGGGTAGGAATTTGCGTGTAGAATGATTATGGACGAATTTAATATACAAAACATAACTTTTGATGACCTGAAATCAGATTAATAAGGAGTCTTTTTATGAAATTAAAATTCTGGGTTCAAGTTCATATTAGAATAAAAATTGGGGATTTATGATTTTGGCATGTTAAATTATAAGATTTGGACCAAAAGCATGTTAAGGAATGATCTAGGGTGACTAAAAATAGTTTACAAACATTAAAAACGTATTTAGATAGTCTAAGGGTGGATTTAGAGAAGAGGAGAAAGAAGAAAAATCGAATTTGGAAACTTCTGGGCGCAGTCTGTCATCTCGTTAGAAGACCTGCCCAGGTCGTTCGAATGACCTCGTTCGAACGAGCTTCTAACGAGATGACAATATCCCTTCTAATGAGTTGGTAGTTCGTTCGAAGCCTTTCGTTCGAACGACCTCATTCGAACGAGACTTCTAACGAGTTGACAGAATGGCTCTTTGGACTGATTCTATTTTAACTGTCCCATAGACTTATTTAAATGGATTAATAACCTTCCCTTATTGACTAGTGGGTATATTTGGGAGATTGGAGTACGTTGAGGAGTAAAACTTAGAATCTTGTAGTAAATCGAATGACCTTTATGGATTAGGAAACGAGTACTTAATTACGACGTGAGAAGAATCGAAAACTTTAATGTATATAAATGGGGGACTTACAAGCGTATGATATTAAATGATGATACAAGAACAAGAAGTATACATCTAGTAATATATTGAGATCTCTAAGATGTGCGAATGCTTAGTATATGTAGTTATCTGTTTATAACATACATACCGTACTTTCTATCATGGGAAGTCAGCGTTCGATCAGGTCCATCTAATCTTTGTGTGCCTACGGGGGAATTTAGATTGGTACCTCGAGGACATAGGTCAGAGAAGGACTTATTGGAAAGTTAATAAGTCTGCTGATCATGGGAGCGTAGGTATGTGCGTGACCCATGTGATGTGAACTGTGTTCGCCTCCATTATGTGTGATTGTTGTTAATTGAGAACGATTACTGAGAGATTCGGAATGCGTGGTCCTTATGTATGTGATGTATCGGGATTGGATATCAGAGTATGTGTGCACCGCGGCTTAGCCTCGGGGTGCTAGTATTGTATATTTATGATGAGAATAATATACTATAAATTGAAATGCAATGTCATGTATAAATGTGAGTGTAAATAATAGCCACGTTTTCCTAAAGATAAAAATGGAAATCCTCTAGTAAGTGTATTACTAATATGGGAAATCGTGAAGAAATGTAAGACACACTGTTTAAATGAAGATACCGGAAGTAAATCTTGAATCGTATAGAAATGTTAGATTTTATATTGGACTAGTTAAGTATGAAAATAACTAGAATGGGTACGGGTACGATAGGAGTGCACAATTAGTGGAGAGGTGAGGAACTCATGTGAGTGCACACACTATCATGTACTTTATATTCACTGTTTAATGATATTAAACACTTGCTATATTTTAAACTGTTTTCACAACCAGGCTCTGACCCGTTTGCTTCCAAATATATTTTCTTGTAAAAACCTTTTAGGTGCCCAACCACAAGGACACCAAGCATAGGATTTCCATTCAGGTGACGTACTGTAGTTGTTGTGGCAGTTACAGGACCTTGACAGTAGACGCCTCCATCCTCGATCTTGACTCTATATTATCAGATTCTCTCATCTGTTGGGCATGGCGCCCTATTTCCTTTTAGAGATACTTTATCTATTCAGTTATTTAAGATTTTGGGTTGTAATTAATTATATGATTCAGGCTTGTATTTGTTCATTTCAGTATTTGGATTGTTGAGAGGTGTTTTCCTCCAGATTTAGTTTATTACATTGTTATTTATTTGTGACTGTGATGTGGTTGTGGTATTAGCATTTTATAATTTAAAAGGATGTCATGTTAATCGGGTTTAATTAAAATTGACAACTCACTTTTTAAATATTAGGTGGATAGTAATTATAAAAATGTTTTCGTCAGTGATGCTATAAACTGAACCAACTTGGCATTTTGTATTAATTTGAATAAAGGAGTAGCTACCCGGTATTTAATTAGTCGGGGTGTCACAGTAGCGTAACTAGGGTATCTAAAATACATGTGTTAGGTGTGCACTGTTAGATGAGAGGTGAGGGAGATCTCATGTGAGTGGGATACTAGTTTAAATATGGAGAATATCATATTTTAAATATTAAAGTATGTTTAGCACTTGCTAAAATATTTTTCAAAATCGAGCTCTGACTCGTATCTATCTTTTCATTTATTCTCATTTGTTATACTTTTTAGGTGTCCATACACATGGACGCCTGGATGATAATTCTTTCAAGTCAGACGTTGTTGTTGCTGTTGCAGCTATGGATATTCGCAGGAAATTGTTTAGACGCTTATATCCTTGTGATCTAGATAGGAGGTACTGTTGTAATATTCGGGAATATTGCCCAAATGTTGTCCTTTAGTTTATTTTTAACATTTTATTTTACGCTGATTCGATATGGTTGTATAAATGTTTTACCGAGAGGCATCGGTTACTGTTTATTCATTTTAGTTGTGGTTCATATCTTTGTATGGATTTATTGTGTGTTTAGTTAAAAAGATTATAAAGTTAATAATTTGACGCCAGGCCTAACAAGTTATTAGTAATTAAATGATTTTCGACAGTGATATCGATGCTGAGAATGAAACCATTTGAGATTCCTATTTAATTTGATATATGACTGATCACCTGGTATTTTATTAGGCGGGGTGTCACAGAATGGCACCTCAGAAACATCAACTTCAGTGATCTGAGGAACATTCTTCTAGAGTCAGCGAAGTTTCCTTGTTTGAAACCTCTATCCACCTTTCATTTACATCACTTTCACACCCAATTTATCAAAATCCCTTTACATCCTCACCCACTTGTAAGGAATCTCATCAACAATCAAGATCAATCTCCAAGCCTCCAAAGAAGGTCCAAACACTCTTCTCTCTCTTTAAATTTCTCTATTTTCATATTAGTTATATAAGTTCTTAATTTATCTTTTACTTTAAATCATATACATATTGATATTCAATCCTTTATTAGTAGTATTGCACATAATATATTTTCTATAAAAAGCCCAAAACAAGAAAAAGAAGGTTACACCTATAAATTCCGAATGGGATTCTTCATTACATTTTCTCAAAACTAAAACACCTTTTCTTACACATACACATATAATAAAATCGCCGTTTATATTTATGGTATAAATTTCACCCTCGTGTCGCATGCGAACTACGTGGACTTTGATGCCTTTTAGGCTACGTAGGCGTCTCGGGCTAATACTCGAGACTCGAGTCCTATTTTCTCATTTTTCTCTTTTTCCCATTTTATCCGTACATTATTTATCTATATTATACTTGTGATTCATATGTGCATCTTATCTAACACATATTATAGTTTCATCATAACGATCAATATTTCGATAAGCACACACATCATATTTTTAATTACTATTTTGGTAACACTCCTATGGACGACCTCACTTCGTCTTTTTTATGTAGTCAAATAATTCCGATCTCCACTTATATATGCATGCACACACACTTCACAGAGTTTTTATAGGAGAATAATACCATAGGCCCATGAAAGACTGAAAGGTCGGGATGGGTGCCTAACACCTTCTCATTCCGTAACTTAACCCCGAACCTCAGAACTAATTAGTTTTGCAAGAATTAGTTTTTCTTTGATACCGTTCTCTCGAGGCGGCAATATGTTTTTTTGCATTTTTTGTGCAAAATAGGCTGGCGACTCTATCTCTTTACATCACCCCCCGAGAAAGGGCGCGAGGACTTTATCTCTCTCTCCTCCTGTGCGCGTGCGGGCATCATAACAACCACCCTCACAAGGGAGGGAAAAAATCTACGAGGATGTCCACAGGCAATTTTCTAAGGTAGGATTTGATCTCCTCCAAATCTCTTAAGCAATTGTCATTCCATATGAGGCCTTTGTCCGTTTTCAGGAGCTGGAAGAATGGTTGACAGTATTTTAAAGACTTTGAGATGAAGTGATTGAGCGTCACTAGTATAAAAATGAGCTTTTGAACATCTCGCAACGTCTACGGAGGCTGGACCCTAGTGATCGCGTTGACCTGATCTGGATTGGCCTCAGTTCCTCTTTTACTGTCCAAATAGCCCAAGAACTTTCTTGACTAGACATCGAATGAACACTTACTTACATTAAGTTTCATTTGGTATTTCCTGAAGATCTCAAAGGTTCTGGCTAAGTCCGTGAGGTGGTCGCCTTTGTTCTTTCTCTTGACTAATATATCGTTGATGTAGACCTCCATTGTGTCTCCCAATTATTTCTTAAACATATTGGTGACTAACCTCTGATAAGTTGTCGCTGAGTTCTTTAGGCCAAACGGCATAACCTTGTAATAGTATAACCCAATGGGGGTTATGAGGAAAGTTTTGTCCTGGTCAAGGCCGAACAACGAAATTTGATGGTACCTTGATTAGGCGTCTAAAAAAATATCCTTTCATGTATTGTCGTAGCATCAACCAACTGGTCGATTTAGGCAGTGGGAAGCTGTCTTTGGGACATGCTCCGTTGAGATCTGTGAAATCAATACAAATACTCCAACTGCCTTTGCTCTTCCATACCAATACTGGGTTAAATAGCCATTTGGAAAACTAAACTTCCCTAATGGATCCTGCATACAGAAGCTTCCCCACTTCGTTCTACACCCCTTTATCCTTCTCGAGGGCTATTCGGCGAGCCTTTTGAGTGATTGTCTTGAACGTCGAATCAATGTGAAAACGATGGCAGGCTACTTTGGGATCAATCCCTGGTAAATTATATGGTTCCCTAAGAAAAAAATCTAGATTGCTTCTCAAGAAGGCAATCAATTCTTTCCTTTCGTGATCGACGAGCGTGGTTCCAATTGGAAACACTCTCTCTGGCAAATTATCATCGACTCCAACTTTCTCCATGCTTTCAACGACCCTGTCAATGGGGTGTACCTTGGTCTCCTCCACCCCTGGTCGACCGTATTTTAATTGATATTTAGAGGGTATAGCCCCCTTCTGGGCTTCCTCCTGAGCATCCTTTTCCTTTTTCTTTTCTATCCTGGGGAGGATGACCGTGATGAAGCACTTCCTAGTAGTGGCCTGGTCACCACAAATTTTGATCACTCTCCGGTCGGTGACACACTTCAACTTTTGGTGGTAGGTAGATGGTACGACCCTCATGGCATGCAACCAGTCTCTGCCCAGAATAGTGTGATATGGGGACTCTATGTCCACCACTAAGAACTCAATCCTCTTTGAGATATTGCCTGCTCTGACTGGCAGGACTATTTTCCCAGCGTCATTATGATTTTCCATGGGAATATGACCAACGGAATTGTGGCCTCTTGGAGGTTGGCTAGGTTGAGGGTCAGCTTGTGAAACAATTTTAGGTACATTACCTCTAATGACCTTCCCTGGTCCACGAGCAGCTTATCGACGTCCCAATTTGCAATTCTGAGGGTTATTACCAGTGCATTATGATGTGAAGTCCTCTCTTCGACCAAATCTTCTTCACTGAAGACGATATGTTTGGTGTAGTCGATGTCCTCCGGTCGCCTGTGCTTGTCAGCCTAGCTTTTAGCATGGTCAATCTGAAATGCCTCCATGACAGCAGTAACCTTTTTCAACTCCATCTGAATAACATTCCCTTGGATCTGCTTCAGGTCTGATGCCACATGAATCACCGCGAATTCCTGTCTTATGTCATCATCAAGGACGTTGCCCGTCTTCTGATCTCCATTGGTTGCGACCTTATCTCCTTTCTTCTTTATGTACTCATGGAGAAATATCATAATAAATATCACAATAAAGATCCAAGAAAATAATCACAAATGCAAGAAATAAAATTACACACACAACAATGATATAGGTGGTTCGACAACTTACCTACGTCCACGAAAAGGTTACTGTTTTATTAATTATAGTGTCTCTCAATACTCGAGATTACATCTCTTTGTCCCGGATCATGGTTTACAATTTATAGATGCGTAAAAGTATGAGACTGAGTTGTACAAGGAACTCAATTAACATGTGGATAATTCATGGTATCCCTCAATATCTCCTCTGAGATTGTTGGTAACCAATTTGAATGTATTCATAAGTGGTTTAGTATATATCAAAGACACGTGTGCTCATTTAAATATCTGATTTGGGCCAGACAACTCTTCAAGTAGTTTGGGCTGGTCGGTTACTCTCATGCACCGTAATAAATGGTTCCCCACAGTTAGAAATGGTTTTTTATTTGAAAAATAGTTTTTAATTTTTGGTAAAAAAAATGTTATCAAAAAATAAAAACCTTTTTTATACCAAAAAGAATGCTTAACTTTATTAACTATTTGAATAAATAAATAACTTCTTGAAAATTAAAAATAATGTTTTACTGTTCTTTTCAAAAAAATAAAAGACAATATTTATTTTTAAAAAAATGTTTTAAAAATAAGAAAATATTTTTTTTAACATAAAAAACTGTTTATCAAACAATCAAAACAGTTTTTTTTAACAAAAAAAGATATTTTATATAACATTTTTTTAACCAAAAAAAAAGGTTTTATAAATAATGGTTGTTAGGTAATGAATGAGGGAGGGGTATTATAGATATTTTTAGGGAATCTGTCAAAATGGAGATCAAACCTCAAGAAATGAAAACTGTGGAGGTTTGGCGGAATAACGAATAATTAATGGATACCAAGACTCAATAACTCTTTTAAATTTTCAGGAAACACAATCTGAAATCATTGAGGTAGTTACATATGGATATAATAAAAATGGACGTTAAATGTACGGTGTTTCTAAGGGCACCCAAAATAATACTTCAAAATACCACAACTCTTTTTTTACTACAAAATACCACTTAAATTTTATAGTTACTTTCAAATACCACCAAAGGGCTACCACATATTTAAAGTTGTAAAAAATCATCATTCTCTCTACACATTCAAACCTTTCAACTTCTCAACCTTTCAACTTGAAAACCTCTCAACTTCAACAACAAATTAATCCAATTGTCTAAACCTCCAAAGCTTCAAAGATTTTCATCAAATCATTATTCAACACCACACAAGCAAGATTATAGTCATCAAAACATGTATAATAGACATTGTTTGGTATATTATCATTATGAAAAATATAGTAAACCCTTGAAAAATATGTTAAACCTATTAAAAATATGTTGGACAATAATAATGTGTTCATTTTTGGTGAAAAGAACGTTTAATACTCCTCTTATGTTGAGAAAGCACCACATAATCAATAAACCCTAGGGTACAAAATCCTAGCTGATAACCCAGTGATTCGGTATCCTGATCCTGAGTAAAGCCCAAATTTTTTCACGTTTGCCCCGAACCAAATATGGTATGAAAAATTAGATTTAAACATCATTCGATATAATTACCCCGAGTATATGCGTTTAATTCGACATAATTTTCCCGAATAAATGCATTTCAATCGGTATTATTACCCCGAATGAGACTTTTCAGCAAAAAAAGTATATATACATTCTATTTGGCATAATTCCTCCAAATATATGAATTTAATTCAGTATAATCACCTCGAATATATGCATTCCATTCGACATAATCATCTTGAATATATGCATTCCATTCGGTATAATTATCCTGAATGAAAAAAAAATTCAAAAAAAAAAATTAATTTTGATTCGGGATAATCACTCCGAAAATCATCATCTTTTTCGGGGGCTCGATACCGAACCACTGTAATGTTCTATTTTCGGGTTTAATTTTTTCTAAGGTTAAAAAAATGTATTTGTGGAGCAAAAATTACCTCAAACATAATATTTTAACATTTTCATTAGTTTTAGAGTTGCCTACACTCATTGTTAACAACTCAATTAGTTGTTGTAACTTGAGTATGCTAACTTCAATGACAAAACCCTAGTGATTATGTTGTTTCAATAATTAATATGCTAATTTGTCGGTGAAGTTTGTATAGTGTTTGAATGGAAAGTTTTTGTAGAGTTTTTGAGTGGGAGAATGGTTGTGTTGAGAGAGAAAATATTTTGGAAGAATGGTTGAGATACATATATATATAACCAAGGTTCTAAAAAGCGTAGAGCGTGATTGAGGCGTGGTAGCCAAATCTTAAGCCTTAGAAGCCTAGGCGGGCTAGGTGTAAAAATGCGTGAAAAGACGTTTAGGCCTTCTTAATATATTTGAACATTTTTTAACCATAACAAGGCTATTAAAATACAAAAATTGCACATATCATAAAAATATGTCTGAATATATGCGAATTAAAATACTATTTGATTATTTTGAATAAGATAATGGTCCGGTTTGTAAACAAGTTCTTTAAAAGACGATATCGTTTCACTAAGACATTGTTGTTTTTAAAAAAAAGTACGCCTTAAGGGTTTTTTACTAAGAATAAGGCGTGAAAAACGTAAGGCGAGACATTTCTCTCAAGTCTTAAGCCTAGGCGTGACTAGACGAATTTTTTAGAATAGTGATTCCAACTTATAACCAAATAGTGTTCACCCATGTAGTTTGAAGTAAACACGAGAAAAAGAAAACCACCGCACTTAAAAGAGAGTTCTAAGTCAGATACTCTCAACATATATTTATATCACTATGTAGAGTTTACATTATACGAAAAATTACATGACTGCCCTCGAGAGAAATGACATCAAGAATGTCACACTACAATATACTCTCAATTCACTGAATTATAAGTAGTCTCGTATTCCTTAAAACAAGCCTTAATGGGCTTTGGCACCCGAGCGTGATGAGTATTCGGATACCAACTTCAGAAACATAGAAGACTTGTCTTCTAATAATCGTGCCGGACTATCAAACTCTGCAATTCGGCCTGTAATAACATCCAAAAAGCCAGTTTTGTGAGCTCAATTGCTGCAAAATGCATCGTCTCAATATCTTCGACAACCAATTTTGAAATGAATTTCATCTATACAATATGATAATCTGTTCTAGTACAAGGTTGGCATCAATGCAGAAACTGTCACTATTCTAAATACGAGCATATAATATATGACAATGAATGAAATGCATTCGTAGTGAAATTCATGCACATCAAAGTAATATCTTAATTATAAAATATAAGATAAATTGGTATCATCTCAAAAAAGTTTTAAAATAATACAGATGGGAGTCTTGTCGCAATTACAGACTTACAGTGCTTAGTGCCATCCTATATGTTGTTCCATCATTTCCTAATTGTAACTTGACACATTTCCCACCTAATGGTTGTGATTAGATCCACTAACTACGGGGTTTGTTTTCACGCTAACTTGACAAAGACAGTTTTGAATGGTTAGTTAAAAACTTGAAATTAATAAGGCTGACATGGCAAACTAGTTTTAACTTTCTCATTCCCAAATTAAGAATCATAATTTCCTTTTTTGTCAACCAAATTCCACGATATTCAATTAAGTTTAATTTGTGGACACTAATTATGTTCATAGTCAAATTTTCTGTTACAAAAAATGACTCTAAATTTGAGAGCGATGGAATATTATACTAGAAAATAATACTTTTATTATGTCTATTAAACTAAAGAACTAGGTAGAGGTGATTAGAATACGCACCATTACTAAGGACCAAAACAAGATCGCTATCGATAACAGTAGGAATACGATGAGCAATAGTACACACAGTGCAGCCAGCAAAGTCTGTCCGGATAATTTTCTGAATAATATTATCAGTGGCTGAATCAACTGAGGCTGTGGCTTCATCAAGCACCAGAATTCTAGCCTTCTTAAGTAAAGCCCGTCCCAGGGAAACAAGTTGCCGCTGCCCCAAACTCCAATTATCTCCACTTTCTGAAACTGCCAATTTCCAATAAAATAAAAATACTACTTATGAATCACAATAAAACATTAGAAAGAAAGTTACTGAATACGATACTACATTACAATCACACATACCCGGTGCATCTAGCTTTAGCTTGTTTTGGCGAACTATCTTTCCAAGTTGGCTTATATCAAGAGCCTGTTCCCAATTAAAATATAATAATTAAGGGATAACAATGATACAAATGGACACAACTTAAGTACCAAGTTTGGAGTTTTGTATATATATATATATTTATTTTGTATTTCTTGACCTGTATAAGAAAAACATGGTCATCCTTTTTTCCCAAAACTTGGAGAGAATTTTTTCAAAAAAAAAGGAGGATGTACAAAGTGAATTGAACCTGCCAAATTTCTTGATCTGTATGTTCTTCGAGAGGATCAAGATTGCTCCTTATAGTTCCCTCAAATAAGGTTGGATCTTGTGGTATGATACTGAGACGGCTACGATGTTCATGCAGACCGATTGTTGATATATCAATGTTGTCTATAATTATTTTTCCGCCAGCTGGTTCAACCAGTCGGAACAGTGCCTGCATGATAGTGGATTTACCACTTCCAGTACGCCCAACAATTGCAATATTCTTCCCACCGGGAAATGTACAGGTTATACCATGGAGCACCACAGGAAGATTCTCCTTGTAATGAACCTGTGAAGAACAGAATATTTTTTCTTTCTGATAACTAGTAAAAATAATAAATGTAACCAAAATTGAAATGTTAAGGCTTGTTTGGAGTTCTATTTTGGAGAGAAAAGAAAGAAAAGAGGAGGAAGGTGTATTTACTTTTTTTTTCGTTTGGGAGTTTAAGTAGGAAACGGAAAGAAATTGAGAGGAAGAAAAGTGTTTTAATGAATTGTACCTTCTTTCCTTTAAAAAAATTATTTCCTTCCTAAATTCTCAAACACAAGAAAGAAAGTTTTTTTCTTTTCTCTCCCAAACTCCTTTCTCCTCTCTGCTTTTCTTTTCTCTATAAAAGATGAGGTATAGATATAAAGCTAAATAACATAACAAGAATGAGAAATGTAGAACAAATGTGGTATATATATTCCAAGACTGCCCCAACATATATGCACTTATTTAATTGAAAAAAGATTATTGTTTACAATTATGGGAATTATTTTTGGATATTTTTTATGGATCAGTTTTCGAAAACTAAACTATAGCTAGATATGGGAATTATTTTTGGATCAGTTTTCGAAAACTAAACTGTCGCTAAATTGTACCATGTGCTTCTTAAGTTGTATATTTCTTTTGCAGAAGCCAACACACAATGTCAAATTGCTAATATAGCTGCCCTCTAATTTTATATAATCCTAGTCCAAGTAAAATTAGGTTGTCTAGTAACTTAATGATACAGATGTCAAGTGCCCTCGTCGTCAAAGTTACGGTTGGTCTCAGGTTCGAGACTCTGCAGTGAAGCGAAAGCCTCGCGCACTCGGTACGACCTTTTCTTTCAGGTACATTGAAATTGAAATTGCTCATGAAATGTCAGCATTGGACTTGATGTATATGAAGTTAGGAAAAAAATTAACTTTTAACTGATTTAATTATTAAGACTAATATTGAATTGGAGACTTTTAGGTGTCTAGGATGATTTCAAGTCACGTCTGTATTCTAGTGTTTTAGGTATCTAATTATCACCTCCACGAAAAGGTATTTAATTATCTGGTCTAGTCTATGTATAGTTGGTTTTCTAATAGTACTATCACAATCCTCATAATTTTAATAGAGTTCAATTATTTCAATAACTAATTTATGCAGGCTGAAGCATAACATTTGACTTTTTCAAATATCCCTCGGACAACTCTTCTCTATCTCAGGCTGTAAGAAAGTTTAGTGAACAAAAAGCATCATACAAGGGCACTTAATGGTACAGCAATTTGTTCATATTCCATCTTTTCTGCTTCATTAACTTTTGAATGTGAAATTATCAGTCTTGAACCTGCATCTTAGAGAAAATAAAGTTTCGAATTGGCCACATTTTATATGAAGGCCTTAAATCTATGAAAAGGAATATTCCAAAAATTCATTTTTCCAAATCCAACAAAAAAAAGAAAACAATGGATGTCCAACCATATAACTAATTTGTGTCCTGGTGTGTGGAGACTGGAGGGTATATACCTACAGAGCTCTAAGATGATTGGATCCTGAGTTGTAAAATACACATACAGATATATCAACATACAGATGGATGTGTCCCAAGTAGTGCATTTAATAACATATTTAGATCAAATATTAGTGCCGTTTCTATTCAATGACTACCGAAACCTAGAAGCAGGAAAATAACTTAAGCAAAGCTAAGAGGTGAAAATGAGCTGCAAACCTTTAAATCAATCAATTCAATTGTTCCTTTCTCTGGCCACGACGATGGAGGATGGGTATCCTCAATTACCAGTGGAGCTTCGCTGGAAATTTGACAATACTGATGAATCCTTTCTATGGAAACGATTTTGTTTTCAAGCTTGCAAAAGCGGATTATCCACTTTGATAAGTATGCATTCAAATTAAGCCCATACGTGACAGCAAGGCCTGCCATACCTGTACAGGAGAAACATGTTTGATTAGAAACATCACGGAAACATACAGATATTATAAGGGAAGAATTTTTGATATCTCTAAGACATCACGCGATTGGTTAGTGCCGCTGGTGCGGATCCACATCATTTGATGAATAAGGGTCCGCACCAGTGAATTAACCAATCGCATCTCAAAGACATCAAAGTTTTGATGTCTTGGAGACATCAAATTTTTTCTGTATTTTAACCATTCAAAAGTTCTGTATTTTCTCTTTAATATTTACATAGAAAAGTGTCTTCAACATCATTTCAGCCTTGTCTCAAGATGAGTTTCTGGTATTAATTTAGTAACTGGGTCCACCAATTCTCGGGGCTTTCCAGTGAAACCCCCAAGTAGTGTATTATGAGTTATGTTAAATTTGTTGATTCATATAACATGTAAACTACGAATTGGAAAGATTCCTCATGAAAGGTTTTACACAGATTAAGGGTAAAGTCAGTCGCGGGGGGTGGGGGTGGGGTGGGAGGAATAGGATGCTTTTTTCCCTTTTTACTTTAGTGTGCGGTCCCTCATTCTTGTAAACATATTTGTATTTGTTGGAATGTGTATGTTATTTATGTAATTGACCATAAGGGTAATTTGGTCCCCCAATGTATTTCTTCCTTACTATAAACTAAGACCCTAAACTTGTAGAGACCATAACAAATTCTAACATTCTAGTTTGTATCAGAGTTAAAAACACAAAAAGAAGAGAGATAAATATGTTGCCTTCTCATTCCTTCTTCTTCCATAAAACTCTAAACCCTAACCCAGCCACCCCAACCACCTTTGGCTAGCTCCGGCCACCCTCACCAGCAGCGCCACCCTAGGCGACCCCTAGGGTGCACAACCCGTCTATGGGCCAGCCCCTCCCCTTTGCGCCGCCAACCCCTAGTTTTGGGTTACAACTTCAAGCTACCTAGGATTGAATTTTTCTAGCGGATTTCTGCATTTTTGGGGTTGATTTCTCTTGTCTGAAGAGACTCTTATTATCTACTGTGACGTGGTAGATTATTAGTACGATTTTTCATCATTTGGAAACACACTTTTATGGGTATTTGAAGTTCCTTCTTTATTGATGGTATGCAATTGAAGGTATACTTCACTCATTTTTCATCTCTTGTGATCTCGATATTTCTTTTTTGCTGCTCCGTTATCTTTCTGGTGGCCACATAACTGTTTTTGTGGGTTGTTTTTTGTGGACTATTTTTATGAATTGCTTCGAGTAATTGTTATTACTTGTGCATTCATAATTATTGGTGTTATTGCTGATTTGGTACACAATGTATAACAGGGGAATTGTCGATGTTAAGACCCACCATTTGATTTGATGACCACTCACCATGCACCCTCACATTGAGTCAAGGCTCAGTTACTTAATGGTCGAAATTTTTCGTTGTGGGCTCGATTGTTTTGTTTATTCCGTGGTACAAAAGAAAAAATTAATTAGCTTCTTGGTAAGATTCCAACACCGAAAGAATTTGATCCAACCTTCAGTCCGTGCTTTGGTACCAATTGCACTATTCTGGGATAGATGTTCAACTCTATGGAGCTGAGTGTTTATGAGATTTTTCAGTTTTATGAGTCTATTCTGAGACTGTGGAAGGGTATGACTGCTATGTACTCTCATTCACACAATCAGGTTTGGGTATTTGAACTGAGTAAGGCTACGATTTGATTTTGACATTATATAGCAATCTCACTTAGAGATGGGAGGAGTATGCTTCGTATCGTCCTTTAGCTGACATTGTGGGTCTTCTTACCCCACAGGTTGTAGAATCACTTATAGCTCAAAAAGGGAAGAAAAAGGTTTACCGGTTCTTGATGGGTCTTAGGGCTGCTTTTGAGATTCCTCGAATCCAGATTTTGAACACTTCACCCCTTCTTCCACTAGATGAAGTGTATTCAGTATTTGAAAAGCATGAACGGCGCCTCAAGCCTATATCCTCATCTGCGGTGATATTTGAGTCTCATTCTACAGTTGATCAAATGGCTTTTATAGCTAATACAAGGAGTCAGTATTTGGATTCTTCTTCTGCTCCATCTTAGGGTACACATCTTGAAAAGAAGAAAATGATCTATGAGCATTATGGTAAAGAGGGGTATGCAAAACTCACCTACTTAAAATTATATTCTGAGTTGAGAAATAAGAAGGGTAAAATTCGTATAGCCGCCACTGCTAAAGGTCCCACTGATTCTCATTTCTCTACTCTTGATGATCTGAATGCCAGGATTGAGCAATCCGTTAGTTCCAATATGGATCGGATTCTTCATTTATTTCCTAATCTTAAAGCTCTTGCTAGTAGACCTACCGCTATGACCACATCTTCCTCAGGTACTCCTCATGCATACCGTGCTCATACTGCTAACACTCTTTTTACTTGGGTTATGGATTTTTGTGCTAGTGATCATATGACGGGTGAGAAGGATCTTTTTATTTCATCTACCTAACCTTTCCATAAATAAGTTCACCTTGCCGATGGGACTTCTACTCCCATTCTTAGCGGAGGCAATATATATGTCTTTCTATCAACATTACTTTACACTCGTTTTACTTGTACCTAATCTTGCTATAAACTTGTTATATGTTAATCGTTTAGTAAGAAGTTTTAACTGTGTCGTTGTTTTCTTGTCCGATTGGTTTTATCTTTAGCACCTGCGTACGGGGATGGTTTTTGGTAGCAAATATGAGCTTGACAGCTTTACTACTTTGGGGATCCTCTATCAATTCCACCAGTTCCACCTTCCACTTTCGTTTTCCATGCCAGTGTGTTGCCTGATTCAGGCTGTTATGTTTTTTCTTTTCAAACATTATAATTGTTGCATGATTGTTTAGGATATGTCAATTTTCAATATCTCTGTATGTTGTTTCCCGACTCAATTAAAGCTTGCAGTTCTTCAAAATTCCAATGTGTTATCTTCTCTTTATTAAAGCATACTAGAACTAATTACATCCCTCGCATGCATCAGACCCCTTGTATTTTAATTTAATACATTATGATGTTCAGGGCCCGTCGCCTGTTACAGCTTCTTCTGTGTATCGATATTATGTCACTTTTATTGATGATTACTCGAGGTGTACCTGTGTTTATTTGCTTCGTAAAAAATCTGATGTGCCACCCCTTATTACACAGTTCTTATAACTTGTCAAAACTCAATTTAATGTTCTTAAAGGGATTCAGTTTGATAATGCTAAAGACTACATATCCAATGAGTTTATCTCTCGTCTTAACAAAAAGGGTATTCTTCAGCAACTCACTTTTCCTTATACTCCTAAACAAAATGGTGTCGTTGAAAGAAAAAACATAATTCTCATGGAGTGGTCCGTTATCTATTACGGGGGATACATGTTTCTCATCATATTGGCACTTAGCTGTCTTAACGGGTGCTTATCTTTTGAATCGTACTCCATGTCGGGTCATTCAGATTATTTTTTCAGTAATCTCACGCGTGCTTGGCTTCTCTTTCTTTGTTCATAACAACTCTCCTATTCTTTTTAAGATTAATGATAAAGTTATTCGTCGCATTTTTATAAGATATTATAATATATCCGAAGGGTCTCGTTCTTATGATTCTGTCACACATCGTATGCATCATACTTTTGATGTCACATTTCATGAAAATACATCATTCTTTGGTGCTCTACTCTACCTCCTACGAATTCACACATTGTTTACCCTGTACCTGTAGTTGATTATACTAATCTTGTCTCTCTAGCTAATTAACCTTTCCAGGTGTATTCCCATCGACCGCGCTTACATATCTCTCCTGTCATTATCCTTTCCCCACCAGGTAAAACTTTTCATTCAATCGAACATCTTGTTGAGCCTGTTGTTGAGATTACTAATAAGCTTGAAGATGATGACCTTATTGCTCCATACCTTAAACCTCGATAACCCTCCTCGGGAGCGTAGGGGGCCCATTCAATATGGTCATGCTTGTTTTACAAAACATCCCATCTCAACGTTTGCTTCTTATAAGGGTTTGTCAGATCCTTATCGCACTTTTGTTATAGCTACTTCCTCAACTCGGATCCCCAGGACTATTTCTGAAGCTTTCAAGGCTTCACCTTGGGTTGAAGCTATGCAGTATGAGATGGATGCTTTATAATGTAATCATACCTAGAACATGGTTCCTTTAATTAAAGGGGCTAAGACAGTTGGTTGTAAGTGGATCTATACCCTCAAGTTCTTAGTTGATGGGATAGTGGATACGTATAAGTCACGCCTTGTTGCGAAAGGCTTTACTCAGATTCCGGAAAAAGATTTTGGTGCTAACTTTGCTCCAATTACGAAATTCAACACTGTTCTCTTATTGATCTCCTTGGCTGCTTCGTCCTTTTAGTTGCTTCACCAACTTGATGTCATAAATGCTTTCTTTCTGGTGACCTTGATGAGGTCATTCACCTGGATCCTCCATTTGACTTTCATGGTGAGCACGTGTGAGATTATATGGCCGTTATCTCAATTGCGAAATTTTACGCTCTACTACTAGTTTTTGTAACTTTCATGATAGTTGTCTCATCTCCTAGAAAAGTAAAAAGCAAGTTGTCATTTCTCGTTCCTCTAATGAGGTAGAATATAGGTCCATGGCCTTGAGCATGTGTGAGATTATATGGCTTCGTTCAATTCTTGGGGAGTTGGGATTTCATGAGAAGACTCATTGTGACAATAAGTCGGCTATCCAACTTGCTTCTGATTCAGTTTTTCATGAGAGGACAAAGCCCGTTGAGAAAAACGTTCATTTTCTGAGAGAGAAGGTTCGTTATGAGATAAATATTCCAACGTTTGTTTCTTTAGGAGAATAGGTTGCAGATTTTCTTACCAAACCTGTTAGTCCTTCTCTTCTTTGCACTTTTATTGGCAAGCTTGGCTTGGTCGATATCTACTCACTAGCTTGAGGGGGAGTGTTGGAATGTGTATATTATTTATTTAGTTTACCATAAGGGTAATTTCGTCCACCAATGTATTTCCTCCTTAGTATAAATATAAGCCTCTCAACTTATAGGGGCCATTATTGAGTTCTAACATTCTAGTATATTAGTCATATTACATAATATTATTCCCTCTGTCTCAATTCACCATTTTATTTTACTTTCCAAATTTATCCTCCTAAAATGAGGAATACCTTTGAATGCAACACATGCACTGGGATCATTGTTCCCTCATGTTATTTCTTGGATGATTAGCCATGTAATCTCACCTAGTTTTATAAACACGACTATTAATTTGGGACGGACAAAGGGAGTAATAAACAAGGTTAGGGACCAACATCCTAAAGCCAAAATCATCTTGGACCACACCTTATTTTTTCCTTCCTTAGGAGTAGACATAATCACCCCTTTATTTTAAGCACGGGAAAAAAAAAATACTTACTCGGATCAATAATTCCACGTGGGAAGCTCACAAGTAACACCAGACAGAGAGCAAAGACAAAGGTTGATAATAACTCCATGCGAAGGCAGAGCCATTCGATAGCTGCAAGACTACAGAAGAATGGGCGAGCAAAACAATCAAGAAGATAAAGGTTCTTCTTCATAAACCTCTTTTCTTGCCCAAATCCTCTAATTGTGACGGCTCCCGCAATCGACTCCTCAAAAAGATGGATGATTGGAGATTTCTCTATGCTAAGTATGCGGACTAGTTCCCTTGATGAAGCCATATAGTATTTCTGCATTCACACAATATAAAATAAAACTCGCTTTCTTCTTTAACATGAAAATGAAAAAATAATCCCATGCAAAGATGATTGCAAATAAATCATTCGAGATAGAGATAGGAAAATAATAGGTATTTATAGTGCTTTTAATGTACTTGGTAGAAATAATCCTTCTGATACAATATATCCGGCTTTTGTAATAATGCACCCAGACAAAAAATTGGATAAGAATAAGAATATTGAATTGTAAATACAGTGCTGACTGACCAAAAATATACTTCAAAGAGAATTAAACAACAAATTTTTACTCACTATTTCTCATTCAAAGGTGCAGGCTATCTCTGATCTTGGAACACTTTCGTACTACAATTTATTAAAAAATATAGTTTAAGATTGTAAATTTCAAAAATAATTAATTTACCTGGATCCACCAGCAAGCAATGACCATAGGAACAAAAAGAATCACGAATTGCCAGGTGACTTTTGTCATTATACCAATTATACCAAGGAGTTGGATCGTTGTTGATATGAACCCCCCAAGTTTATAAGGAATCTCAAGATCAACGACACTTTGATCAATTGATACCTGTTAGATCACAAACAGTCCATTAAGAAAAACAATGCAAGACAAGGAAAATTAGACAATGGAAGGAAAGGAAAGAATGAGACAGCATCAACAAATGCCAAGAATGTTAAAAATAAAAATATTCTAATAAATAACATACACGATTCAATATCCGACCCGCTGGAGTAGAGTCGAAGAAAGACATTGGTGCCCTAAACACAGTTGTAAGCATTTCCAAAAACAACTTTTGTGCAGATGCTAGACCGAATGTAGCTACCAGAATAGACTTAACAAAAACAAAACAAGTGCTTCCAAAAGCAAGGGCTGTATATACAGAGATTAAGACCATACTACTTGTCCTAGGTGGCTCCCCCTGGTCTCGTGGATTTGCCCAAGCCATCCACCAGCTACTAGCTATTTGAAGAACCTGATATAATGTTTGTGCGAGAATAATCAGCGGAAACAGAAGGCCCTTATATGCTGCAACCATATACCACAAGTACAATTTCATGCTAACTCTTCCTATCTCTCTCTCCTCTCCCTGAACAAGATGCGTTTTTTCAGTTCCTTTCTGATCTGAGTCTGATACACCATCTTGCACTTCCTTTGCCAAACTGTCAATGTCATTTCCAATTAAATCGGAATTTTTGTTCATGACAACAGACCCATTGAGAGGATGATGTCCGTTCGAATTTTTAGACGAGTGATTAAGAAAATCCATAGATTCAATTGCTTCATGGTGAGCTGAAACTAAAGTTTTGAAATCAGTTTCCTCTTGCAAAAGTTCATCATATTTCCCAGCCTGAATGATGCAACCTTCTTTAAGAACCTGCAACATCGAAGATGAACATTGGAGAGGGATTTTGCAGTCAGAACTACAGATGAAATGTTGCTCTTTGATAAATTTAAATTTATTATTGCGAAAATTGTAACATTAAGAGAGAAATTTAAATTCACCCCAAACTCAAGGTTTAAAATGTTTTTTTCCTTCATAATTTATACCATTGATGCTCTAATTAATATATACTTTATCCCATGGTGAACAATCAATACCAATGTTTAATCTCATATGATTTGGATTGTCATAACTCTTTAAATTTCTTTACCTCTTTAAAATTTGAGTAGGACTCAATTTAATAGGATTTACATCTCCTTCATCAATTCCTAAGACACTCGTAGAACACCTTAGACATCTCTCACTCCCAACTCCTTAGACTCCTGAGAAAAACTTCAGTATCAATGGACTCGATTTTATCAGATTCTCATAACTCCTTGTATCTATTTGTAAGACTCCTGGCAAAAGAGAGTTGCTTTCGGAAACTTTTCAAATTGGAGAGGAAGTAATGAAAGGGATTTGTTGTCATATTGCCTTTCATTTTGGGTAATGTTTTCCAAAAAAGTTTTCATACGGTAATGTACTTCTATAAATAGTATAGATAAACTTCTTCCTGAGTTCTTCTAACAATTTTACTCCAGTTTTGTACCAAAGGAAATGTGACTAATGGTGCCTAAGAAGTATCGGTCGCAAATCTCATATGAATGTGTATATCTAATTTACAAACACGTTAAACAAGTGTTATGTGTCTGAGTGTCAGAGTGTGTAGGTGTCCGATACGTATCTGGCACAAACATGTTGCCATCATAGAAGTGCTCGTGCTTCCTTGATGACAACAAATGTATTTACCTTCAAAATAGAACTTCTTTTTTTAGAAGGGCCTTTTTCTAACTATACATAAAAACATTCCAATGAGAATATCTCACCACATTACGGAGTCTACACAAGTAGAATGGAAAGAAGATATCTTACCAGTATCATGTCAGCAGCTGGAAGAAATTCAACTTGATGAGTTACAAAGATCACAGTCTTATTAGCTAGCGCTGTCAGTATGTATTCCTGCAATGACCCATGTTATATTTTTAACAACGTCTATTATGTGTTTACATCAATATTGAGGATTTAATGTCTGACCTTAAATAATTCCGATCCAGTGTGGGCATCAACAGCACTGAAAGGATCATCCAATAGATAAATGTCTGCATCTTTATAAAGAGCTCTGGCAAGCTGCAGCCGCTGCTTCTGGCCACCACTCAGATTTATGCCTCTATCACCAATAATGGTCTGATCTCCATGTGAGAAAAGCTCCAGGTCTTGTTCCAGACGACAAGTTTGAATCACACTCTTGTACCTTGTCTTATCCATTCGGCTACCAAAAATGATATTATCTTCTATAGTTCCTGATTGAATCCAAGCTGACTGAGGCACATACGCCATGGATCCGCATATTCTAACCTAAAAAAAGAAAATAGAACAAGATTGAAAATTGTCAAAGATAATACCAAAACTAAAGATAAAATTATTTTCAAAAACCCGACTTACTTGGCCAGAGATCTTTGGAATCTCACCAAGGATGCAAGAAAGAAGACTTGATTTCCCAGAACCAACCATGCCACAGACAGCTACATGCATCCCTCTCTCCACCTTCATTTGTATACCTGACAATGTTAGCTTTGGAGAAGATGGGTCCCAACAGAAGTTGCTATCTATAATTTCAATCGCCACATTTGTGATGCCTCTCGGTAGAGTAATTCTAGCATCTTCGTGCAACTCTTCATCCTCCAGGAACCCAGCAATTCGGTCAAGAGAAGCTTTTGTTTGACCAATCATTGACAACAAGTCGGCGAAATTGCGAAGTGGTGCTTGGAAAATCTTGAAAGTGGCCAGAGCAGAAAGGACACCCCCTGCCCTAAGCTGACCACCAAGCAATACTGAAGTGCCGAAAGTGACGGCTGAAATAAAAACAGGGGAGCTCCAGAAAACAAATGTAATATAAGACTGTGAATAAAGAGCTCTCCGAAGCCATTTGAATTCCACACTACGCATTTCCTCCAGCTTCACTCGGTACCTATCCTCCCATGCTTGCAACTTGAGGATCCTCATGTTCCTTAGGCACTCAGAAGTCCTCCTCATTCTATCATCCTTGGCAGACATTACTTTCTCTTGGTAACTTTTCTGAACTTTTGCCAGCGGCACTCCTATAGCAATGGAGATAATGATCGCAATCAGTGTTGCCACACAAGCAACCCCAACAATCTTATACAGAATTGCAAGGGCAAGAATGACTTGCAAAGGAAATATCCATATGTCATGGAGAAAATATGAGTAGTCCCCAACTCTCTGAACGTCAACGGCCATGTAGTTAACAATTTCTCCGCTGCCACGGGTTTGCTTGGCTGAGCTCGAGAGCTTAAGTCCCTTCCGGTACAGCATTGCGGTGAGAGCTGACCTTGCATTCATTCCCAAAAAGTCAACCCGAAGATACCACTGGCGGGCTGTTAAGATCGAAACCAGCTTCGCTGTGAAGAATGCTCCAGCCAGAATATAACCCTCATGAGAGAAAGATTCCTTCCCATCCAAGTAATCTACAAAGTAGCTGATCAGGTATGGACCTACATATGAAGCAAGTGTATTCACCACTGCGAAAATTGCAGTACAGGCCGCCTCCTTCCTGAATGTTATTAGAATAGCCCAAGCTAGAGAAGGTTGCTTTGAAGGATTTTTAGCTTTCAGATTCTCCAAATTTGACCTCAATTTTTTATAATTGGTCTTGGAATGGTCTTTGAGTGCAAGAAGTGGAATGTCCCTCAGCTCAAGCGGTTTCTTTGCACCAATAGAAAGAAGTGGATTCAACCAAGAAAGTGTGGCCAAACTAAAGAGACCCGCTTCATTATAAGGCGTAACCTTAGGATAACCTGATGGCTCTTCAACCAGCACTGGCCCTTGAAAATCAGGGTCCTTACAGATTTGTATACCACTATAACCCCTAAATGAAACATAACAAAGGAAACCGAGAGCTGGGGCTGCAGTGAAGTTCACAAGAACATGAGAACTCAAGTGTTTTGAACCTTCTGATACAAATCCTTTCGTGTCAGCATATACGGAACACAAACAAATGACCAAGGATTCAACCCACCATATCCTCGACAACAATGGAAATTTCTCAGAGGCCTTGAACTTACAATAAATGGCCGAAAAGCTCAACACAACCCAGGCTAGACCCTGAGCTGCAGGCAAGAGTAGAATGGTACAATTTGTACTCTTTCCTGGTTTAGCCTCTTTTGTCAAACGTATACCATCAAAAGTTAAAGCCAATACTTGAAGAAACAACACATAGAAGCAACAAAAGACTGAAGCTTTATAGCTCCTACCAATGTATATATTGCAAGTCTTATCATCAACATCGCGTTGAATTGGGATTGCATTTGCATTTCCCTCCTTACTAGGTCGAATTCGACCAGCACATATAATTATATGCTGCACCGACACAATGCACATGTATACAAGAACCAACCCCAAGTTGATGCAAACTGATGATTGTTCCAAAATGGGCAAACCCTGAAACATCCCCAAGAGGTTGTTTGTCGGTAAAGATGGTGTAGCTAGTGGAGATAAGCCAGAGGTTTTAACAATAAAAGGACTGATACCCATAATAACTATCAATCTTTAGGTTAAGAAAGTGAATGAAATCAGGGAGTTGGTGAAGTTTATGGATCATGCAAGTTCATTTCTCATCGAAAAATTATAGTTATATTAAATCAGTGAAAATGGTGCAAAAAAGTCGAAAAGCGGACACGTTGGGGTGTTTGTAGAAAGAGAATTTGAAAAGACACCGCAAATGAAAACAAAGATATCCAAAAACCATTACGGAACACAAGACACAGAACAAAACAACTCTCCTGTTTTTTTCTCTCTCTCTAACTTTATCTCTAGAGATCAGAATGGGACACAGATAGAAGTCGAAACCAAAACCTGGCTAAAACTCATTGGGAAATATCGAAAAACACTGACCTGGGCTTTAAAGGTTTCCTCGAAAATCATTTAGCGAGTGTTAAAGATGAAGAGTTGAACTTATTTAAAAGAGAGGGAATATCCACACCAGCTGCAATACCATCAGAAGGTGATTTGGTGATGAGGAGCTGGAAAATTTACACGGGAAAGAGGATAGAGATTTACCATAGTCTCACTCCATACATAAATGTATGCAACACAGTCCTAATATATAACAATAATGGTAACTCTTTTATGTTTGTACTTTGTATTGTTTGTTACACTTATACTGCCTTGTGAGAATAGGACTTGAAGTGGGAAATTAGCTATATGGGTGGTAAGTTGAATGCAGGTGGTCTCTTTAGATAATGAAACAACACCCCAAATAATTAGCCAAGATCACTTCATTTAATGTGTATGATAGAGATATGTCATCAGAGAGTAGGTAAAAAACAAAAGAAAGCAGCTACATATATGTGAGTGTTAATTGATGAGATCATGTGAGGGGCCTGCAATTGTTGTTACAAGGAAACGATTTGTGTTTGGACTCCTACTCTCCTGCTTCATTTTTGAAGAATAACTTTGAGAGAGAGAGAGAGAGAGGGGATTTGTATGTATTTATAACAGTTTGGGGTTCTTTTGAGTCATCCGTGGGTGGATTGTGATTGGAGAATTAGTGTGATTGCACAATGACAAACTTTATCAGTTTCCTACTGCTTTATTTTTTTGATTCATTCGTAGAAAGATCACTTAATTAGAAAGAGAGAGGAGAGTCGCCTACAATTTTCAAATTTATTGGGTGCTTTAGGATCACCATGGAGTATGAGTAGGACTGCATGAAATGTTTTAGATTAGTGGAGTGTGAGTGTAGCTGCATGATTATAAGTTGCATGATAATAGGTTCCTTCTCCCTGGGTTTTCTTTTTCTGTCTTCTTTTAGATTCCACATATATTGTACTGCCATTTTTATATTAGTAAGATTTGGTTTCTAATTAAAAATATATCAAATGTATTGGTTGTCTACTGATATTAGTTCATACTACTTTACTGTTGGTTTATGAAATGCATAGTTCTAATATTTTTTTATTAAAGGTTCTTTTTGAGCTTTCCACATAAAAACTTGATATTAGTCATCTCCATACATAATTATAAGTTAGACTAAACCCCTTGCAACAAGAGAATGTGATATTCCATTATCAACAGTGGTAAAATCTCTAATAATTATTTTGATTGGTTACAGAGATATCCGGTATCTCAAATGTCATATTATCCAATGTGGGGGAAACGAATAAAAAATTGTTTTAATTTTGTATCAAAAAATCTTTTGTTTTAAGATAATTAAAAGTTTGGTAAAGATTTAAAGCGGACCTTAAAGAAAAAAGAAGTTGATTAATTATTTAAAATATTAAAAAAATTATTTTTCAACTTAACTTGGAGGAGATGATCTTCATAATAAGGAGATCGTCCACTAATAATTTCATCAAAAAATTCATCCAAAAAGTGAATGAAATGTAAAATTGATAAATATATGCATTCTGAGTTATCGAAACTTTTAATAATCATCTCACCCACTTTCCGAATGAGTTTTTTGATGAAATTATTTATTGATGATCTACTTGTTGTGAAAATCATCTCCATCAAGTTTGGTTGAATTATTATTTTAAATAATTGATTCGTTTTTGTCCTTTTTTAATGTGAGTGAAGAATCCACAACCAACAAATAATCACAAGACAATCAAAAGAAGAAGAAAATAAGGTTAATTCTATCTGCATCCAAAGTTCGATTCAATGCAACCCACACTAACCCAAATTTTGAATATTATATTTGGACTAACTCCACCCAATTATAAACCTTGAACTTCATACATACACCTTTTTAAATATAATAAGTCCTATTTACATAAGACATATTTTAATTGGTCCTATCAAAATAAAAATTTCTCAATAAGTCCTATTTATACATATAGTAAATATTCACTATCTGTTTATAAATAATACCTATTAGAGCAAAAATCTTTTATCATGAGACCTCTTGGAGCAATTTTTTTTTTGTAGGGCTTATTTAACTACATACTTAATAAACGAGACTAATTGGTAAAAAAAAACCTTTAAACATTCCACTACAATCGCACCCACATTATATTATCCCTCATTAACACACAAACCATCACACTTTTTTTTAATCATTATGGATCCAACACATCATATTTAAAGGAGAGGGACATGCTAGCCAAGTTGCTCTAATCTCATCTTATAGTAACTTCAAAAACATGTAAAAGACATTTGACTCCTTTGGACCTTATACCTCCGAAAGATAAAAGAATCACCAACCTATCAGTATATCCCATCTAATAACTAATATCTAAAACAGAGTCTCCTATCAACTTAATGACATGTGGCTACAATTATTGCTCTCATTATACTAAACTCCCGTTATCCGCCTCAAAATTGGAGCCCAAACTAAACCACTCAAAATTCGAGAAGGTGAGGAGCCCCAAACTGAACAATCTAGAAGCTCAATGAATTTTCTTCTTCTAAGTCCAAACGATTATTTTATACTCCCGTATCTCACTTCTCTCGCTCCCGCAGAATCAAACTCACTCCTCAACTTCCTCATTTATTTGGCAAGGGTATTGCATTCAGTTTATATATACGAGGCTTAACAATTTAAAATTGCATCCATTTGCTTGCTATATCGTACGTAAGGTAAATTTCCTTCTATATTTCCCCCACCTTTGGATTAAATCGTTTAGGCATTTAACTACTGTTTTACAAGTTGTTGATTGGGAAGTGAAATGCAACTATTGAGGCTTTAGATTTACTGCACTTTTCTTCCTATTAAGTGGAACCCAGTCTGAGATTAAGTTTAGTAATTTGTAAGAGACATATATTGGATGTCTTCGTAAACTTGCATCAATTATTGATAAAACTTGATTTTCTTTTACCCCTTTTTTAGTTATTATAATCTCCTTTTGATCACATTACCCTCATATAGTTTATGTTGGAATGTGTGAATAAATTTTATCCAAGAATTATTTAAACTAAATATAAATTAACAGAAACAATTATTTTTAATAGGTACTTTACATTAGGTACTTACAAAAATATACCTAAATTACTCTTATGTGCTTAAATGCTTTCTAATGCAGCATCTGCAACGCAGGTTATATTGATTTCTTGGGGGAACCAAAATCCATTGCATTACCTCTTTCACTTAATTGGAACAAGGTATCATACACTTGAGACTGTCATATACATATTGCATATTAGGGGTTTGTCTTTTCAACTGTGCGATGTTTTATTTGGAAAAGGTTGGAATATTTCAAAACTAATGGAAAGGAGAAGTAATTCTTTCACCGACCGTGTGATGAATACGATTGGATGATGTTAGCTTTTAATTTGTTTAAACTATTTTGATGTTCATTCTGCCAATGCGTGTTGAATAAGGTTGGATGATGACTTATTATTTTTGGTGAAACTCTTTTGATATTTTGGATAACGGAGATGCTGAATCAACTGTCAACGATTTAGACTCGTGACAAAATTATATATAAAAAAACACGACCGAGTTAGCCTACTCATAAATTTTATTATTCTCAGTTCTAATGATTAGAACAATCTTTTATATCTGTCAACTTTATTAGTTCTATCACTGTCAAATTTAGTGATTTACCTTCTTAAATTATGCAGATAATATGCACTGAAACAAGTACATTATTAGTTAAGGAGGAGCCAATGAAATTAAACGGAATCACGAGAAGTAGGTACATCATTGGATTTAGACGATCTAAAATGACAAGTAAAAGGATTTTCATTTTGAAAATCTGACAAAATCATTTGATTTGGGTTGTTCATTTAAAGTATGCTACATTCCTTTTCAGAAATCAAGTCACGAGAATGCAATCAATCCACTTCGAAATGTTTTTTGATCTCATAACATGTTGGAAATTTGAATAGTGACATACAAAGTGTTACTATTCAACATCCTTATTCCGAGAAAAAAAATGCTCAACACAATTTCTAAGAATGGAGCCTTTTTATTAACATATGACGACAATGATTCAAACAACCGTGTAGATCCCACACTTCAATGGGTTGCCTGGAAAAATATAAGCAAATTCAAGATTTTTTTTATTAGTTGAATAAACATCCGGGTTTTCTTTTTCAAACTCAGTTGTCTGATCATGTCAAAACTAACTTCCCATTATTTATGTATGATAGAGACTCAACATTTGGTTGGCTCAGTAGAATTTTTCAAACTTCATTTTGTGTCTAATTTATACATGTGTGGTGTTGTTGATTATTTGTTAATAAAAGTTAATAATGGTGGGAGTGTAAATCATTGAACCCAATGATTGAGTTGGTTGTGTTTCGGAAAAAAACGGTCACTACACCAAAATGGGCAAATTGTCACCTTTCAGCCGGCTAGCCTTGTCAAGGTCATTGATCGTGACAAAAAAACACGCGTTTTATGTCACGGTCATTGACCTTGACACGACCGTGACAACGAATTGTCACGGTCAATGACCGTGACAATTATTTAAATTCTTGTCACGGTCAAAGAGACCTTGACACGACCGTGACAATATTCTCAGCAAAAACCCTACCCCCTCTTCTTTTTTCCCTCCCGCGCCGTTCCCTCCATTTCTCTCTCTCTCTCTCTCTCTCTCTCGACGCTGTTCTCTCTCTCTCTCTCTCTACTTTCAGGTCCATTTTCTCTCTCTCTCTCTCTCTCTCTCTCTCTCTCTCTTTCATTTATATATATATTTGTGTGTATATTTGTGTGTATGTGTATATATATATGTGTGTATGTGTGTGCGTGGAGGGGGGCAGGGGGTGGGGGGTGGGGCGGGGTGGGGCAGGGTGGGGGAGGGGGTGGGGACGGTGGAGGGGGGCAGGGGGTTGGGCAGGGTGGGGGAGGGGGTGGGGTGGGGTGGGGTGTGTGTGTGTGTGTGTGGTGGTGTGTGGTGGGGGAGGGGGTGGTGGAGGGGTGGGGCAGGGGGTGGTTAGGGGTGGGGGTGGTGGTGTGTGGTGGGGGAGGGGGTGGGGTGGTGTGGGGTGGTGTGTGTGTGTGTGTGTGTGGTGGTGTGTGGTGGGGGAGGGGTGGTGGAGGGGTGGGGCAGGGGGTGGTTAGGGGTGGGGTGTGTGTGTGTGTGTGGTGGTGTGTGGTGGGGGAGGGGGTGGGGTGGGGTGTGTGTGTGTGTGTGTGTGTGGTGGTGTGTGGTGGTGGAGGGGGGCAGGGGTGGGGTGGGGTGGCAATTTTTGACACGACACGATACCCGACACGAACTCGGATGATAAATTATTATGTGTTGCAAGAATTTGAAATTAATTAAATTAAGTTATTGTAGGCGTATGAGTGCTATGATTGGTTAAGAGAGAAGAAAAAAATTATTTTATATTTTACTTAATGGGTTATGCGGGTCAACCCGAACACGACACGATAATAAATAGGTCGGGTTAGTGTTTGCTCATCTGACACGATTAGTTAAATGGGTCGGGTTAGGGTTGACTAATACTTAACACGAACCCGACATGACACGACTCGAACACGACACGACGCACACGAATTGCCACCCCTAGTGGGAATTGATATCCAAGACATGTATTTGAATTGATATCTATTTATTTGAATTGATAGAATTGTTTTTAGGATAATAATCCTACTATAAGATAATTGCTCAAAATAAATATTAAATAATAATTACTAAGATATCAATTCAAATAAAGTCTTAATAACCTAACCAAAAGAAATAAAATAAAATATCAAATAAATTATCATCCACCTCATAGACATTCCCTACCAATCATTTTAAGATAATTTTATCTTTATAAAGATAATAGATTATGTAATTTTAGGACTTAAAATAATATTGATTATGGATATAGGACAACAAACATTTTGTTTCCATTTTTTGTCCCTATTTTCAAATTAAAGGGACACGTGGCATGTTATGATTGGTTAACGTTTTATGAATATGGGTCCGCGCCAGCGGTTTTATTAAAAAATAGGGACTAAAATCATAAATAAAATGTTTGTTGTCCTATTTTCAAAATACATATTACAATAAATCCTAAATTTACAAACCCCTAAAGATAAATACCTTTGATTGCAAAGCATGCACTTGTATTATTTCGACGTGTAATTTGGAAATGCTTGTTTTTCTTTCTAGAGACCCGTGTCATCAAAACTTGGTAGTGTTCGAGTGTGTTTTTATCACTAAATTATTATTTCACTAACAAATACTCCTTATATCCTAGATTAAGAGTCCATATTTATTTTTTGTACTTACTAATAATACACTTAATCAATGGCTAGGATTAACCCTTATTCACTATTATGAAATTTGGTTAATTGATTATTTAAAAAAAAAAGCAAAAGTAGACTAACATATATACACAACACTAAAAGTAGACATCAATTTTATAAATAATTGATATTTTCATTCAAAATATGTGTGTGTGTGTGTGTGTGTGTGTGTGTGCGTGTGTGTGTGTGCGTGTGGCGGGGGTGGGGTGGGGTGGGTAGGGGTGGTGTGTGTGTGTGCGTGTGGCGGGGGTGGTATTGACGGAACTTACACATACGTTATAATATAGACGAAACATTTTTTTATCTGTACTAATAACATTTTTTCTATCTGTACTAATAACATTTTTTTTACAGCAAAAATGTCTCCCTTCAGATGTTAGGGCGAAGATGATGATGCTGTTTATGATGATGTCGTCGTCTGGGTTCGGTGGTAGCGGAGGCGACGAGGGCTCCTCCGCCCCTAGGCTCCCCAAATATGGAAAATTTGGGATTACCGTCGAAAACAAGTCGGAGCTTTTAGCGAGATCCCTCGAGCTGCTAAAGACGGTCATCGGCCCGGGGTTTATGAGTTGGAAGGAGGTGCCGTATGAGCTCAAGTTAGCTGTTTGGGCGGCACTACAGGTAATATTTATATGAATATTTCAATTTCAATTTCAATTTCAATTTCAATTTATATTTATATTTATATTTATATTTATATTTATATTTATATTTATATTTATATTTATATTTATATTTATATTTATATTTATTCGCAACTAACATTGTATTTGTTGGACAGGAACAATTCAACTTGGATCCAAAGCTACGCGATTCCGTCTTCGAGCAGTTGAGGGAGCAACACAAGACGTGGAAAAAAAATATGCGGACACGGTGCTTTGGAAAAACACGAGAGACCATTTTACAATGGCGCGGATCCGTCCCGCCCAAGGAGCCGATCTCATTGGCACAATGGCAAAAGTTCATTGACAATGAGATCGAGGATCGACAATTGGCATCTCGCCAATCGGGGAGGGAAAATCGGGCTAAAAAGACGGACGTGCACTACTCCGGCCGGACCTCTTACGCTGAGGTGGAGCATAGGATGAAGGTAATATTTAATTTATCTATAACTACAGAAATATATTATTGGATATTATTTTACTTTGCGGGGCCGATACTAATTTTACTTTACTTTATTTTATTTCAGGGGGTAGGGAGTGGGCCAGGGGGTAAGCCACATAGGCTCGATACTTATGTGGCTCTTTGGACGAAGAAGGGGAAGGACAAGGAGGTGTCCCCGAGCGTCCCGGCCACGATTGTAAGTAATCCGACAGTTTAATTATTGTTAATTACGTTATAATTTTTTAGTTTACTTATTTTACTAATCATGTGCTTTTTGTCGTTTCAGGCAAAGCTTAAGGAAGTGCATGAGTCGCAGTCTGATGCCGACAAGGCATCTTTGTCCACAGACGCACTCAGCCAAGTGCTTGGCTCTGATCGCAAGGGGAGGACAAGGGGAGTGAGCTCGCGGGTGGCCAAATCTAGGATCATCGAATTGGAGACGAGCGACACCGGGTTGGCTCGAACGGTGGATTCACACGACGCGAAGCTGTCCCGTTTGGAGGCGACGGTCCAAGATATGTACGCATTCATGAAGCGTACGTTGGGTGGAGACCGTAAAGAGAAAGGGAAAGGGAAAGGGAAGGAGAAGGCGGTGGAGGAGGAGGTGCGGGAGGACGAGGCGCAGGATGACGAGGATGTGGACCTCGCTGCTTCATCACCGACACGTTCGTACTTCGACGATCCACTTCCCTATTTGACGCCCTCCAACAGACCATTATCGACAATTGGTTGGCCAAGCGTGTTCATATTGGACATATTTGATGGCCAGCGGATAGGGCGGGGATTGAGGGACCCGAACATCGTCGAGGGTGGACTAGTCCATGGACGTGTGCTTCAAGAGATGGAGTCCAGGGTGCTCGTCACGCATGTCATACCCGGGAAGGAGAACTCCCTATTGTGGTTGCGCGAACAATGCGGCACGACGTATATTAGTGGGTGCGTCAATTCGTATGTCGTGTGGCCTACTCACCTCCTCAGTTTTATCTAAGACATGTAGTAACATTATTTTTAAGTTTGTCCATTTTAATTATATTTGGATTATATCGTCATGTATATTATTTTTACTTTGAAGATTTGGATTATACTGTCATGAATATATATTTGCATTATCTTTAGTTTGTGTTGGATATATGATGTTTGGAACAGGTACAACGTTGCTATAACAGGTACAAATATACTGCTGGGCAGTGGCGGTGGCCATACTGCCAGCAGATTTTTTTTAAATTCTGCCCAGAATTGTCACGGTCAATGACCGTGACAATTTTTTTTAAAAAGGGTCGCGGCTTAGTCACGGTTTTAAACCGTGACAAACGTGTCAAGGTCAATGACCGTGACACGACCGTGACACAAAACGCGAGTTTTGTGTCAAGGTCAATGACCGTGACACGACCGTGACAAAAAAAGTTGTCTCGCCTCGAAATGTCACGGTCATTGACCTTGACAAGGTGAATTTGTCAAGGTCAATGACCTTGACAAATGGGCAGATTTGGTGTAGTGGGTATTCCCTGATATGCCCAAGGTGCACCTGCCAGATCAGGGACATTAACCTCGGGCCGGATGACGATCAAGGAAATAATAGCTCAGGATTACCCACCAATGGTATCGTCCTTAACCAGGTTGGCCATAGTGGACGTTGCAAGAAACACCATGATTGGGCATCAGCCAAGGTGTGCATGACTCATGGGGTTAATTATCCATCAGGTCATCCACAACTGACATCACATCTTCCTCATATATCAACCTCGGTTGGGCATAAGCCAAGGCTAACAAAGACCAATGGGTTCAACCACCCTTCAACATTAGTGTCGGCCCTAACCGACATTGTAAGCCCGACACGAGAATCAGCAAAACCACTTAGGCTCAATGAACAATCCCATCATTGGCTTTAGCCGATGTTACGAGTTTCACCTAGAATCAGCAGCCTTGCAGACTCAGCATTAAGCTTCAAGTCAACATCGGCCTTGGCCGATGTTCCATATATCTAACCTCGATTGACATCCCAGCCAATGTCATCATATAACTCCCAGCCAAGGCAAGGGTCGTACCTCACCAACGTCGTACTCAGTCAGGCCGAGGTTGCTACCAAGTAAAGACAACTGAGCTTCTACGCGTACATCTATAGCTTGAAACACGTGGACAAATCTGTTATAACTGAATCATTCCCTCCACGTGGGGGAATATTGAGATCATCATTACTTAGTTGAGATCAACCAGGTGTCATCCTTACACTGGCTAGATCACCATGCACATGTACATGGCATGCTTGGGGGTACATTACACCCCCCCCAAGCACTATATATTGAGGTCTTCCTCAATATTTTAAAAGATCGAGAATTACAACCCTAGCTGAAACTCTGTCAAATTACTCAATAGAGAGAGAAAGCTTGAAAGATTGTATCCATGGCCGTTAGTGCCTTATTTTAGTGATCTTACTCACTCACTTGCACAGTAGACGTAGACCTAATTTGCTGAACCACTTATATATTGGTGTTTATCCTCTTATCCTCATCTCAATCTCTTATATTTAGCATATACTTGTGATGCCATTGTTATCACTGGTTTGATCTTACAAACACCTTGACTGGTGGTGCTATTTTTAGCATCATCATTTTGGTGTTGTTTGTAGGAACGAGAAGCTATCTCTTCCCCTTTTGCTGCTTAACCTCACCGAAAACTCTGGTGGTGAACCAGGTCTCACCCCTTGCATGGAGATGTTTCACCATTGAAAGAGGTCCTTTAAAGGTATTAAGATCATTTCTTCACAAGCTCTTTTTTTTAACATATGGCACCAGAGTTACCACCACCCCCTCCACCATCTGGTGTTGGAGTACCTAGTTCCAGCTGAGCACCATCCTAGTCCGAAATGGCTGAGGTGGTAATAGCCTTGAAGTCCTTGGATGCGACGTAACAAGCAATGAAGGAGCAATTTGCATAGCTCAACCAAAATATGATGAGGCCACCTGGGGTCTCACCGGAGATGATTAGTCCGATAGTTATTCAACCCCATCCTGAAGTCAGGGGACCACCCCAGGCACCGTGAAAAGACCAACCTACCCCTCAACGGAGAAGGGACCTTACCGACCCCAAGTTCTTACGTATGGGGAGGAAAGGAAACCCTTTCCCTGAGGATATGTATGACGATATGGAGGCGGAGGATGCTACAGAATATTGATGGGAACCGTATGAGGTTTATAATAACACGGTAGGTCCTATCCAGCAAAACAGAGGTTACAGGTGCAGAAGATATGTGGGTGTCCAACAAAGAGGATAAACTTTTGATCGCTTGAGCAGAGGGCCAGCCTTTTAAAGGCTCGACCTAGTTAATAACCTAAGAGAGAGGTTATCAAGGTCACGAAGTGCCTCTAGCTCTCAAAGGGAAGAGGGGGAACATTGGCCTCATCAGGGACGACCTCATCCAAACCGAGATTATGGTCAAGAGGTCAATAACCGATGTTGTGCAGCGACTGGGGAACCTTCAGTTCACCCCTTGGAGGTGGCTGAGGATAACCTTGGCCAGGTCGACATTGCAAGACCATGGAATGATTCCATTCAATGTCTTGAAGAGAATATAGGCAACCTCATCAAAAGTTGAGACCCACTACAAAGAGGTTTCTCAGAGGGTTCCCCATTCGTGGCAAGGATAGTGAGCTTTCTAACCCCTGCCAAGTTCAAACCGCCTACGGTGTCTCCCAAGTATGACGGTAGTACCAACCATGTGCATCATATTAAGATGTACCAGTCTGCAGCAGATATTTACTCAATCCCAGATGAGATGAAGTGCCGGGCCTTCTCTGGGACTCTGACAGGAGATGCACATATCTGGTTTACCTCTCTTTTAAAGAACTCTATCAAGAACTTTAAGGGCTTGGCTGAAAGATTCATTCATAATTTCTGTTTTGGGTTAAGACCTCCAAAGAAGACCACCCATCTACTGTACGTCAAGAAGGGAAAGAATGAAAGCATAAGAGACTACATAACAAGGTTTAATAAGGAGAAGCTAGAAGTGGAAGATTATGAAGAGAATATAGCTATGACTGCCCTTATCGGAGGACTCCATAAAGGGAAGTTATTGTGGAAGCTTGCGGAAGACCATCCCAAGTCCATGGTAGAGCTATTGGCAACTGCAGGAAAAGTCATGAACGCTGAAGAGGCTATGGACGCAAAGTATGAGGATGAGAGCGGAAGTGGAAGTCGGAAGTTCCAAAGAAAGAAAGACGGAAAAAGAGGTCTGCCGATGACAAGTTTGCACACTATACTCCTCTAACTATGAGCTATGAACACATCCTCAATGAGATCAAGAACGACCGATCCCTGAGATAGCCAGAGAAGTTGAAGGATCCTCCACATAAGAGGAATAAGAACCTATGGTGTGAGTTTCACCAAGACCACGAGCATGTGATAGATAAGTGCTTCGCCTTAAAGGATGAAATAGAGAAGATGTTGAAATCTGGAAAGTTGAGGAAGTATGTCGATGGTAAGGCTCCTAAGAGGGGAAGAGATGACCCTAAAAATAAGAGAAACGACATGTGTCGAGATGAAACCCCAGCGAGAAGAGACAAGGACTCAGATGGTGATGATGAGGATGATCCAGACCTCCCACCAAAGGATGTCAATGCCCCTGTGAAGAGGGTTGGAATAATCTCCTTCGGTATTAACACCATATGTGGAGGACTAGCAGGGGGTGGCTCTGAAGTAGCCGACCGTAAATCTCATGTAGCAGAGGCTAAGTAAGTAGCCAAAGTGGAGGTTGTGAATCTGGCATCTTCAGAGTCTAAGCAGAAGAGAAAAAAGGTAGATATAGATAGCCTTATAGTTGGATTCTCCTGACTTGACTTCAAAGGTATCCTAGCTCCGCATGATGACCCTTTGGTAATAACAACAAGAGTGCATGGATGTAAGGTACAGAGAATCCTCTTAAATGGAGGAAATTCAACGGACGTGATGTTCTGGCCCTATTTCAAGAGCCTAGGCCTCAGCAGAGCTAGACTGGTACCCTATCCTCATCCATTGATGGGCTTCAGTGGAGAAAAGGTCCATCCGTTGGGCATGTATGATATGGATGTGTCTTCTCGGCCTACAACCTCATCATAGGACGAGTTTCCCTTAAGGAGTTTGAGGTCGTGCCATCAACGTTCCACCAAATTCTAAAATTAACGACCCCCTACGGGGTAGGGGAAGTGCAAGGCGACCAGGCCACGGCACGAGAATGCTACTTTAAATCGGCAAAAGAGAGAGAGGCACATAAGAGGGCAACAACCACATATAACATTGATACAATTGATCCTAGGGATGAAACAAAATTGAAGAAAGGAGAGGCCACGGAAGAGGTAGAATCCATCATCCTTAATGAGAACGAATCGAAAAAAACTATTTAAATCGATAAGGCCTTAAAACCCGAGATCCAAGAAGAGCTGATAAGATTTTTAAAAAAGAGGCAGAGTGTCTTTGCTTGGAGCCACGCAGACATGCCTGGCATCAACCCGGAGGTTATGTGCCACAAACTCAATGTGGTAGAAGATACTAAGCCAATAAAATAAATATGAAGAGTTTACTATAGTGAAAACTATGATGTCATCAGGGAAGAGGTTAGAAAGTTGGATGAGGCAGAATTCATCAGGGAGTTTGATACATCACGAATATTGCATATTTACGCCCTTTATCTTTATGCATTCTAGCACTTTTACGTTCTTAATGTCTATATTTATGCTCATTAATAGACAACCTCATATTTGGACATATATATGTTTTACAGGTGCTAATTGTGCTTTTTTAGGTATTGGAACGCTAAAAGTGAGGTTCGGTTGCATTTTAGAGAAGTTTCGTCATTGAATGCTACTTCAAGGGTAATTTGGTCTTTTTAAACTCAATATTTTTTATGGAATGAAGTTACCGACATGTATATCATAAAATTATCTTTCCGTGGCCACTGACCGTGAGTCATTCTGATTCCGTATGTGGAAGTTATGCCCATTTCCGAAAGGTTTTGGTATTTTCTTCTACTTCAAGGGCATTTTGGTAATTTTATACTGCATAATTTGGAGGGTTTCAAAACAAAATCATGTATAGATTGAATTAGCTTCGCGTTGGTTTCGACCACGCATCATTTTGATTTCGTATGAGGGAGTTATGGCCATTTCCATGCAACGCGTCAAAATTGGTTCGGAGGGAAAAGGTGGCTATCTCCAGCCCAAGGCAAATTCCAAAAGTGCGGCCGACCGGTCCCAAACATGAGGTCGACCGATCCCATCAAATATGACAAAAATTGACTTATTTTGGGTTTTTTGGCTTGGTTTTATTGGGGGTTTGTTTTGGGGTATAAGTAGAGTGTTAGGGGATTTTCTTTGGAGATATATATTTCATTTTTAGGTTAGTTTTTGGGGATTCTTTGTGGAGATTCCCTCTCCTCTCTTCTCTTTTGATTTACACCCATTTGTGTATGTAAGTATCACTATTCATTTTATTCTCCATTAATGTAATGTCCATTTTTGTTCTCAAGCTTTGTAACCTAGATTTCCATGCTTTCCATTTATTTCTTGCTTTGATAAATTGTAGTGTAATTCAATTAGGTGCTTTAATTATTGTTGTTTATCATGCTTAGTGGATAATTTAGTTTAGGTTGTCTTGGATTGAACTCACCTAGGGTTGATTAGGTTGCTTTGCTTTGGTGATGGGGTTTTACGAGTCTATTTTGAGTGGATTGTCCTAGTCATTACGCTTAGGAGATTTGACAGGGCATATCATGTATGTACCGTGCTTATGACCTTGCGTGCATAATTTCTGGGGTATTTATTGACACCAAAATCGTATTAGGCTTTTATGCAAATTTAGGGTCTTGACAACCCTTGATTTAATTAACTGTCGAAACGAGACGCATTTGTAATCACTCATCGACCCATGTAACCATTTTATACTAATTAATCGGGTGAGGGATATTCGATGCAACTTATAGTTTTTACTCGCTTTCTTAATCTAGCTTTATTTTTCCTCGTCTAGATTACTATTTTCATTTTATGCATCTTTTCCCTTTTTGTGTATAATCATATTTTACACTTTTATTTAGGAATATTCAACCTTATAAATTCTTATAACTCGTCTATGTGGATTTTCGATACCCGACTTACCGCTATACTCACCCGTTGAGTGTAGTCGTAATTTAGGTTTTTGTATAATTTAGGTGAGCCGAATATAAAACGACTGGGGCGTAGGTGACTCTTGCGCCGTGGTAAAACCCTGTCTATCAGAGTTCATATACCTAGAGTGGTTATCAAATGCCATCATTATGCCCAAAGCCAATGGAAAATGGAGGATATGTGTAAACTTCACTGACCTGAACAAGTCTTGATCGAAAGACAACTATCCCTTACCTCAGATTGATCAGATGGTAGATGCCGCAACAGGGCATGAACTTATGAGCTTCATGGATGAGTACTTAGGCTACAATCAGATCTTCATGGATGCCGAAGACTCAGAGAAGACAACATTCATCACAGACAAGGGGACCTATTGCTATAAGGTCATACCCTTCGGCTTGAAAAATGCAGGGGTTACTTATCAATGTCTTGTAAACAAGATGTTTGAAGACCAAATTGGCAAGACCATAGAGGTATATATAGATGATATGTTGACGAATATCTTGAAGGCATGCACTCATGTAGCCGACCTGGAGAGAACTTTTGACACCATGGACTTATACAGGATGAAGCTCAATCCTGCCAAGTGTGTCTTCGGAGTAGGGGCTGGAAAGTTTCTTGGATTCATAGTCAATCAGAGGGGAATAGAGTCCAAACCCAAGAAAATCAAGGCTTTGCTTGATATGAAGACACCAAGAAGTATAAAAGACGTTCAGAGGCTCACTAGAAGAGTGGCTGCGCTCAACAAATTTATTTCCAAAGCTATGGACAAGTGTCTTCCATTTTTCAAAGTGCTTAGAAAGGCCGACCCCATTAACCTATGACGTTAAGAGGTGTGACAAATTCCAGAGATTATCCACTATACCCCATCAACCTCATCAACCTATGACGTTAATAAGTTCTCCTTGGCCATTCGCAGTATGGGGGATTGACTTGGTGGGACCATTGCCAAGAGATGCGAATAATTATCGTCTTCTGATAGTAGTAATTGATTACTTCTCCAAGTGGATAGAGGTTGAGCCGATGATCACGATTACAGAGCATAAGACCTTCCAGTTCATCTGGAAGAGCATCATATGCAGACATCGTCTTCCAAATACCCTCATCTCAGACAACGGAACCCAGTTCAAGAATTCTTCCTTAGAAAAATATTGTGAAAGAGTGGGGATAAAGCAGTTCTTCTCCTCTCCTGGCTGACCCCAGGAAAATGGGCAGACTGAGGTCACGAACCGAACGATCCTCAATGGGATTAAGAAGAGGTTGGAAGAAGCCAAAGGGAGATGGATGGAAGAGGCTTATGTAGTGTTATGGTCCTACAGAACAACGAAAAGGACACCGACGGGGGAGACCCCATTTATGTTAGCATATGGGTCAGAAGCCATCATACCTATAGAAGTAGGACTCCCCACTCACAGAGTTCAGACCTATGACCCCAAGAAGAATGGGGAAGAGAGAATACTTAACCTAGATTTGATTGAGGATAGAAGGGCAGACATTGAAATCAGACAGGAAGCCTACCAGGAAAGAACAAAAAAGTTCTACAATCAAAGGGTGAAATCAAGAACTATAGCTATAAGTGACCTAGTGCTGAAGAAGACGTTGCAGAAGACAAACAATCTTCATCCGAACTGGCATGGTCCTTACAAAGTAGTTAATGAGGTTGTACCCGGTACTTACCAGCGAGAAAATATCGAGGGAGAACCTTTCTCCAATCCATAGAACACTGATCACCTGAAGAAGTATTACATATGATGTTGCAATTGTTTCTATGTATATGTATCATTTTACGAAGAAAATATTAATGAGAACAGCACTTCCTGTGTCAATACTTTGTTTCATCATGCTTTAGTAGTAAAATTATGAGGTGAAACATCTATGGTGACCTCAGACCTTAAAATATCATTAATTTGGTGAAGTATGAGGTGAAACATCATAGTTTGGTGACCTCAGACCTTAAACATCATTAATTTGGTGAAATTTATGAGGGTACCATCTTAGTTTGATGACCTCAGACCCTAAACATCATAGTTTGGTGATAAGGTCTGAGGTGAAACATCATAATTGGATGACCTCAGACATTAAACATCATTAATACGGTGAAGTTTATGAGGGTAACATCTTAGTTTGATGACCTCAGACCCTAAACATCATAATTTGGTGACCAAGTATGAGGTGAAACATCATAATTGGATGACCTCAGACCTTAAACATAATTAATTTGGTGAAATTTATGAGGGTAACATCTTAATTTGATGACCTCGGACCTTAAACATCATTAATTTGGTGACAAGGTCTGAGGTGAAACATCATAATTGGATGACCTCAGACCTTAAACATCATTAATTTGGTGAAATTTATGAGGGTAACATCTTAGTTTGATGACCTCAGACCTTAAACATCATAATTTGGTGACAAGGTCTGAGATGAAACATCATAATTGGATGACCTCAGACCTTAACCATCATTAATTTGGTGAAATTTTTTAGGGTAACATCTTAATTTGATGACCTCAGACCTTAAACATCATTAATTTGGTAAAATTTATGAGGGTAACATCTTAATTTGATGACCTCGGACCTTAAATATAATAATTTGGTGATAAGGTTTGAGGTGAAACATCATAATTGGATGACCTCAGACCTTAAACATCATTAATTTGGTGAAATTTATGAGGGTAACATCTTAGTTTTATGACCTCGGACCTTAAACAACATAATTTGGTGATAAGGTCTGAGATGAAACATCATAATTGGATGACCTCAGACCATAAACATCATTAATTTGGTGAAATATATGAGGGTAACATCATACTTGGATGACCTCAGACCTTAAACATCATTAATTTGGTGAAATTTATGAGGGTAACATATTAACTTAATGACCTCATACCTTAAACACCATTAATTTGGTAAAGTTTATGATGGTAACATCTTAATTTGATGACCTCATACCTTAAACAACATTAATTTGGTGAAATTTATGAGGGTAACATCTTAATTCGATGACCTCAGACCTTAAACATCTTAATTTGGTGATAAGGTCTGAGGTGAAATATCATAAATGGGTGACCTCAGACCCTAAACATCATTAGTTTGGTGAAATTTATGAGGGTAACATCTTAGTTTGATAACCTCAGACCTTAAACATTATAATTTGGTGACAAGGTCTGAGGTGAAACATCATAATTGGATGACCTCAGACCTTAAACACCATAATTTGGTGACAAGGTCTTAGGTGAAATATCATAATTGGATGACCTCAGACCTTAAACAACATTAATTTGGTGAAATTTATGAGGGTAACATCATAATTGGATGACCTTAGACCTTAAACATCATTAATTTTGTGAAATTTATGAGGATAACATCTTAATTTGATGACCTCAGACCCTAAACATCATTAATTTTATGAAATTTATGATGATAACATCTTAATTTGATGACCTCAGACCTTAAACATCATTAATTTGGTGAAATTTATGAGGGTAACATCTTAATTCGATGACCTCAGACCTTAAACATCATAATTTAGTGACAAGGTTTGAGGTGAAACATCATAATTGGATGACCTCAGACCTTAAACATCATTAATTTGGTGAAATTTATGAGGGTAACATCTTAGTTTGATGACCTCAGACCTTAAACATCATAATTTGGAGATAAGGTCTGAGGTGAAACATCATAATTGGATAACCTTAGACCTTAAACGCCATTAATTTGGTGAAATTTATGAGGGTAACATCTTGGTATGATGACCTCAGACTTTAAACATCATTAATTTGGTGAAATTTATGAGTATAACATCATAATTGGATGACCTCAGACCTTAAACATCATTAATTTAGTGAAATTTATGAGGGTAACATCTTGGTATGATGACCTCAGACTTTAAACATCACAGTTTGGTGAAATTAAGGTAGACACCATTATGTTAAGACTTCAGACCTCGGTATAAAAATATAAGACTATTCAGAGGAGAATTCATCAAAAGAATCAAAATCCTCTGAAAAGGATGATATAACATGAAGAAGTAGTCAGAGTTACAAATATTAGAGTTTACAAAATTACAGATAAAAAGTAAAAAATTATAAGTGTAAAGCTTTACAAGTTAAAGTCTAAGGGTCTGCAGTAACAAGGGTATCCTCTTGGACGACGTTGGTAACCTCAACCCCATCATCTTGAGGGTTGACATCCTCAATCTCGGTAGCTTCTGATTGCACAGTCTCTGTAGGTGAAACACCTTCTCCTTCCTCCTTAACCTCCTGCAAGGCCTGAGAAAACTGAGGATTGCCAAAGCCGAGACCAATGAAGTCTGACGCTGTCAAGCTCCCTGATTTTTTCTCCTTAATGGCCACCCATTTACCAATATCTTTAACACCTCTTTCAAGGTATTCAAAGTCGAAGCTTATAAATTGGTCAGAGACCTTGTAGTCGGCTAAATTCTTCTCAGAGGCGTCCTCAAGAGCAGCCTTCACAGTAGCATCAACCTTTTGTTGAAGAACACTATCCTTGGCCTTTAGGACAAAGGTATGGTCCTTCTGGAGCTTAGCTATGTCCCTGTCCCTCTGGTTCACCTATTCTCAGACCCCTATAAGGCGGTCTTTAGACGTTCAACCTCAGCATTTAGAAAGGCCTTCACTTTCTGGGCCTCTTTTCCCTTTTCAATAAGGGGCATCTTCCTCAGGGTCCAATCAACGAACTGGTGCATGGACGGGATTCTCTATAATACAAAGTCAGATGTATGAGATTAAGACAACCCATATTAAGGACGAGGTTACACTTGGAGCCAAAAAAGATAAAATCTCTACCTGGATGGACCTGTGAAGGAAAAACGTGGCCAACAGAGGGGTAGCGTAAGAAGCACTTGTCCGCATCAGTCATTATAGAGCCAATGACATCCATCCACTTTAGACCATGACCTATCAGGCTGTCATTGATCTTCAACTGCTCCAGACGAGCATCCAGTGCATCATCGGACGAGATAGGGATTGAACGATCACCCTTGGGGGCTTTACTATGTCTTTGATCCTCTCAAGCAACAGTGGTGGATTTCCTCTTTTTTGTAGCTTCGGCCTTAGAGGTGCCGACGTTCTGCTTAGGTGGAGGAGGAGGTTCATTGAGACTAGCTTTCTTCACCAACTAGATAAGTCTTGGTGCATACATCTCCCACAGATCATCAGAGATACCTTCTGGGCATTCTGCCCAAAAATATATCTGAGTCAGTATATTAGAGACATTAAAAAATCAGAGGTACAACTTTGCAAAATAAGCACTTACGAAGCTCGGCTAAAGGACTTACCCTAGGCCAGTCTCAGAGAGGTAGTAGGGGGTCATCAGATGCTCGTACTTGACTAGCCAGCTAAGCTCCCCCTAATCTTGAAGATATTTGACCTTTTATAGGTTATCATGGCTTAACCCAGGGCCGAATTTGGCAAATAATGACAATTTTCCCCACCTAAGAGGGGTCCTCGGCTCTAGTGATGAAGAGGGAGCATAAGTACCAAATTTCCATGCCCTTAAGATGAAGAAGTACCATAGTTTCTAGTTATGATTTGAGGCCTGAGTGACTAGCAGCATCTTGCCATCAGACTTCCTATCTAGGAAGTGGTAATAGCTCGGGTGGTTTCTAAAAGAGGATAGCACGTAGCACCCTGTGAAGACCCTGACGGGAAGGTCTGAGTGATGGACTGCCCTCCAAAGGATGATAGCTCAAATCATCACCCTTCAAGCATCAGGGGATAATTGGGAAGGGGCCAGGTTAATATGGGGCAATATGGCTCTAATAGTTGGATGGATGGGGAGATGGAATCCTAACTTAAACATCTGCTCATACACACAGATCTCCCCATCTCGGCCACCAAAGGCCATCTCATCCCTCATAGGTCTCCTAAGATTGATAGAGGTGCCTATGGAATAAAGGTTCCTAAAGGCTAACAAGTTGTACTCATTAATAATACTCTCTATCTCCACTGCCTCTGAGGTGTCAACGTCACTTTCATGACCATCATCCTCATCCCTGGCAACGATGTCCTGGGCAGACGTAGGAGCACCCTCAGGGAATCTCTGAGTGAACTCAGCCTTGGTGGAAGCCGGCAGAGGAATAACATCAATGGGTGGGGCCATAACGACACTCGGCCCCACAACTTTAACATCGAAAGAAGTTCGTGAAGTGCTAGCATCGTTATGAGATGAGGCACGACTTTAAACCTCGGCCTGATCAGGGACCTGATCTTGCCTAATCGAAAATTCCATGGACTCTTAGAAAGAATCGGTAGACATAGGGTCTGAGGTAGATAACTCAGACTCAGACATGGGAGAGGGGTCTATCGAAACCTCTGCTTGATCAACAGGCTCAGGGTATATCACCTTCAGAGGCGGAGGGAATATAGGCCTGAGAGGGAAGGCCTAAGACCTAAGAGCTTCCTCTTGGGCTAGTTCTATCTGCCTAATTTTTGCAAAGGTCTTCTCTCTAAGAGAGGGGAAATCTTCTATGAGCTTATAAAGGGGTCTGAGCATAAAGAAGATGACCCTACACTTAAGATTCTAAACCACAAACAACTGGGGATAACTTAAGATAAGGATCAAACTTGGTTTTTGAATGATTTTAAACCAAGAGCAACCAAGAATAGCCTCATCGGAAAATGCAAAGTACCACCGGAAAACCTTAAAACCCTAATCGAAAAACCTAAATCTTCACCGAAAAAAGCAAAAAGCAAAAACCAAAATTAAAGGCTGAAAATGATGAAATATGGTGAAGAGTCTGAGTGTAAAATGAAGGAGAGGAAGATCAGAAATGAGGAAGCCCCAAAGCGCAGCAATAACTCTTGAAGAGAGAGAAATTGCAGAGGAAAGCACAGGCGGGAAAAATGGAAAGAAATGAGGAAGAAAGAGAAGGAAAAGGGGTTAAAACCCCAAAATCGTGCAGGCACAAATCCCAAGTCCCATCATTGCCTTGGGAACCCAAAAGGCAATCAACATCATTGCACTTTCCAAGCACGCTGCCCACTTTAGAAGTTGACACATGTCAAAAAAATATTGGTACACAAGAAAAATACAGCCTCGAATATACGTACCCCTTAGCACCTATTCACATAGGTAACTAAGGTCTAGGGGTGATTGATATGCCCAAGGTGCACCTTCCAAATCAAGGACATTAACCTCAGCCTAGATGATGGATAAGGCAATAATAGCTCAGGATTACCCACCAACGGTGTCGTCCTTCACCAGGTTGGCCATAGTCGACGCTGCAAGAAACACCATGATTGGGCATCAGCCGAGGTGTGCATGACTCACGGGGTTAATTATCCATCAGGTCGTTCACAACTGACATCACATCTTCCTCATATATCAACCTCGGGTGGGCATAAGCTGAGGCCAGCAAAGACCCATTGGTTCAACCACCCTTCAACATCAGTGTCGGCCCCATCCGACATTGCAAGCACTACACGAGAATCAGCAAAGCCACTTAGGCTCAATGAACAATCCCATCATCGAATTTGGCTGACGTTACGAGTTTTACCTAGAATCAACAACCTTGAAGACTCAGCATCAAGTCAACATAAACCTCGATCGACGTTCCACATATCTAACCTCGGCTGACATCCCAGCCAAGGTCGTCATATAACTCCCAGCCAAGGCAAGGGTCTTACCTCACCAACCTCATACTCAGTCAGGTCGAGATTGCTACCAAGCAAAGACAGTCGAGCTTCTATGCGTACATGTATGGCTTGAAGCATGTGGAAAAATCTGTTATAAATGAATCATTCCCTCCACGTGGGGGGATATTAAGGTCATTATTACTTAGTTGAGATCATCTAGGTGTCATCCTTACACTGGCTGGATCTCCATGCACATGCACATGGCCTGTTTGGGGGGTACATTACACCCCCCCAGGCACTATATATTTAGGTCTTCCTCAACATTGTAAAAGATCGAGAATTACAACCCTAGATGAAACTCTGTCAAATTACTCAATAGAGAGAGAAATCTTGAGAGATTGTATCCATGGCCGTTAGTGCCTTATTTTAGTGATCTTACTCACTCACTTGCATAGTGGATGTAGGCCTAATTGGTTGAACCACTTATATATTGGTGTTTATCCTCTTCTCCCCATCTCAATCTCTTATATTTAGCATATACTTGTGATGCCATTGTTATCACTGGTTTGATCTTACAAACACCTTGATCGGTGGTGCTATTTCCAGCATCATCATTCCCGTTCCTTTTTTTCTGTCCCTTATCTCTCTAATCACATTATTTGATTACAAGATTCGGTAATTGAGAAAATCCACCCACTTTACCACCTCAAACACATATTAGTTACAACTATGTTATCTTTAAAAGTAACTCCACCTATATTATAATTAATCATGGCATTATTTATGTTCTATGTCTCTACAATTTGAATAAAATATAAAAAAATTCCACTTATTATATATAATATATCGTAATCCCTATAAAGCGCCCGTGCATTGTGCGGGGATAAAACCTAGTTTATTACTAGATTTGGATGTTTATACCACTTTAACTCCAATTTAAAAGACAATCAAGCACTATTAATGAACCCACCTTAGCAGCTTTCCATATACCAACTTACTCCCTCCAGCTCATTTATATCGTCTCTGACAAAAACCCACCTTATAAACACCTTTCCATAAGGGACTTTTAGTTATTGGTGTAAAGAATTCGATTATTTATATCACGATTTGTTTGCTTGATTTGAATTCTACTTCTCGAGGCAAAAAGGTTTGCAACCAATTCAGTCATTCTTTTTAAAAAAACATTAAAGTTAATGCAAAAATAATTACGGGTCAAAATACATATACATTTTAATATATTTAACAATATATGTTTATACATTATACTTTTACATTAATATACATTTTACATGAACACAACTCAAATAAAACGCGACACCACATAAAATCATATATTTTTTTTACCAACATAGATCAGTTAAAACACGACATTACATGAAATCTTTATTTTTATTAACTAACATGAAAGAAACCCAAATAAAACAATAAACGACATAAAATTATATTTTCTTTACCTAACGAACACGACAAGACATGTAATCTTGATTTTTACCTAACATGGACCACCCAAATAAAACAAGACATGACATGAAATAAGTTTTTTTACCTAACGCTAGCACAATCGCTCTAAAACTCGATACGACATCTTTTTTCTAACATGAACTAAGTAAAACACAACACGACACATTATATTTTTTTAATCAACATGAACTAAATTAAATGCGACACGATATGAAACCGTATTTTTTTATCTAACATGAATACATCCCAATTTAAACATGACACGGCATGATTTTTTTTAATCTAACACGATCACAGGCGGATTTAGGGGGGGCAAACCTCGGCTATAGCCCAGGTCAAATTTTTTGTTGTGGTTGTTAGTACTATAATAAGCCCATCTCCAAGAAAAAAGAGTAAATAACGTAGCCCTGCCCAACCCACTAAACTAAAGCCCTATTTGATAGAAAACTTTGAATAAAGGTGGAATGGAAAGTTTTGCCCTGAAAATTTTATCCATGCAAATTTTGACTTGGAAAATTAAATTTTGTGCTTGATGATAGCTTAAATTTGCATGCTGGCAAATTCTATATTTTTCATGTTTTTGAGTTTGATAGACATAATTTGCCTACTGAAAAACAACAATATTCCTACTTTTGGTGTTTGATAGCCAAAATTTGTGATGGAAGTAGAGAGTTTTGCCAATATATAAATTGATTGATTTTGTTAATTGCCCACTTTTTTGTTATCCTATTTATTTTAATACTTATCATTTTTTTATCTTCATTTTCAGGATTATCAGGTGGCAAATGAGTTGGATTAAAGTATTGAAGTTGGAATAATGTACTTTATTAGGGATGAGAGCACACTGATTTGGACATAATCTGTGAAATTGAATGAATGTACTTGAATGGATGATGAAAAATGTGGAAAGTTGAATGGCCCGTTGGTAATTTTGTTGAAAGTTATTTTGTAACGAGATTTAAAATAAAAAATAAAAATAATAATAGGCAAATTTATAACTCAGAATTAAACATTATAATTGACATAATAAGCACATGATAAATACATAGAAAATAAAGTTGCATATTAATTACTTCATGATTTCCTGGGCAACCACGGATCACAACATAATGTATTCCCATCACCCATCAACATGTTTGGTAGATGTTGTACAAAATCCATGGAGGAATCATCCATTTTGTAGCGCGGTAGTTCCGAATTCGATGCATAAATTGGATCGTCAAGTTCAGTATTTATCAAATGTTTACAATGTCAGCGCGTTAATATTTTTTCCATCTCTTCAATTTCTCATTATAGTAGACGGATACATCTCTCACTGTCTTTGGTTGGATCTTTGCAATAATTTGTAGATTTTGCTTGTGTCACATGTAAACCATGCCAATTACAGTAACACTTTAAATCATAGCGTCTATCATATAAACTAGGCCATTTCAAATGATCATCGCAAGGTTTATTTTCTTTAGTTGGAGGTAACCATTTCATCACATGGCCAACATCACCTATAGAATGTAATGTGCATGTAGGCATGTTTTCAAAAACCCTTTTCTCCCTAAACCAACTCCCTCGGTGGGGATCTTCATAGATTCCTAGGTTAGTCAAAACGGGTGCAACATCCTCAACATCAAATGATGTTGATGCTTTATATTTACACTTGACCTTCATGGGCTCTTTGTTCCTGCCTACCATATTTGGGCTGAAGTAATACAATATCCCATTACTGGGATTAAAATTGTCAGTCTATCTATGGTTTTCCTTTTGATAGTGTGTGATATGAAATAAATTATCGTCTGATTTATACTAGTATTAGACTTGCACTGTTGAATCACAAGTGTCTCTACAATATGAGGTTGAAAGTAATGGGACCGGATTAATAATGACTTGGAATGTTCAAGCACATGGGTTTATTTATCAGACTTGCACTGTTGAATCACACGTGTCTCTGCAATATGTGGTTGAAAGTAATGTAATACCCCGTACTTTTGGCTATATTTATTTTTGGGATTAATTAATTAAATGCGTATTAATTGGAAATTAATTCGGGTTAAAAATACTAACGAGATGCGAGTTGGTATTTGATTATGTGCATATATGATTATATATGAATTTGGAATTATGAAATTTGTCGTGAGATTAATATACGGCAATTTGGGAATTTTGTCGAGACGCGTGTGACCGCCGCGTCATGGTATATTATTTTAATTACAAAAGTGATTTCTATTTCTATTATCCGTATGGTTGTTCTGAGTGCGCCAACGCGTCCGGAAGGGTCGAGATAGTCAGAAAACACTAGCCGGGGGTGTAGTTTCGATTCCGGGGTATTTTTAGACCATACCGACAACTTAAAGGGTATTTTGGTAATTTTATATTTTGAGGAATTAAAAGTGACGAAAATTGGGAGTTTTAATCTGATGTGGATTTAACCCACTAAACCCACTAACCAAACCATATTAACCCATTAAGATACGGAGGCTATCATTAGGTTTACAACTTTCCCAAAGAAAACCCTAGCCACCTTAAGCCACCATTGGAGAAGAAGCTTGGAGAGAGAAGAAATTCTACAGAAAAGCTCTATCAAACCATCATCCAAACTCAGAGACAGTCAAGGCAAGTGTTTTAATTATATTTAAATTCGTAGAATGTTCCTTCCATGTTAGAAAATTGAAGAATATCTAGTGTTCTTGAAAGATAATGAAAACCCATGTAGTTTGGAACTTAGAACTTGAAAATCTTGAGGAGAATTGCATGTAGAATGATAGGTAGATGAGTATTCCCATAATATTTGTGATTGGAAGAAATTAAAGCGGATTTATATTGGGTAAATTCATGATTCAAAAAGTTAGGGTTCATGTTCTTGAAGAATTGGGAAAAAGTGTAGAGATTTGTAAATTTGGTTGATGTTAGGATGGATTAATCCTTCAAAACGTGTTAGGATGTGATTATAATATGTTTAGGATTGTTTAGAGACCTTAAAACGATTATTGGGACTTAGTTTAGAAGAGATTTGATGAGTAAGAATGGTGAAAAAACGAGATTAGACAAATCTGGGACGAATCTGGTAGGTCGTTAGAAGCCCTTGCCCAGGTCGTTCGAACGAACTCGTTCGAACGAGCTTCTAACGAATTGACCAGTCGTTCTAACGAAAGGGAGCCTCATTCGATAACTTCGTTCGAAAGAGATCTCGTTAGAAGGTAAAATTCGTTCGAACGAACTGGATCTCGTTCGAACAGCCTCGTTCGAACGAGACTTCTAACGAGCCGACAGTGGAATCTCGTCCGAACAGCCTCGTTCGAACGAGACTTCTAACGAGTTGACAGTCTGGAACTTTTTGGACTGTTTTGATTTTTTGGAGTCCCGTAAACTTGTTCGAGAGTATATATAACATTCCAATGATGATGTAATGATAGAATTGGGACTTTTGGGTATTTATGAGAAGGAAATTATATACGAGGGTTATATTAAATGGACGGTTTGGGTGGAGACGTGAGTGTCTACTACGACGTGAGAATAAATTATGGCGCGTATGATTATAAACCGGAATAGTATAAAGTGTGTAACTTATATATTGGTACGAGAATGAGAATGGTACTACAATTAAACTACGGGATTACTAAGACGTGTGTTTACTTAGTATTGGTATATGAGTTGTGTGTATGACATACCTACCATACTTGCTATCACAGGAGGCTTGCGTTTTCTTAGGGCCCTCTAATCCTTGTGTTGCCCGGATTTAGACTGGTTACCTTGATGAACATAGGTCATAGAAAGACTTATTGGGATATTAATAAGTCCGCTGATCGTGGGAGCGTAGGTATGTGCGTGACCCATGTGATGTGACTGTGTTCGCCTCCATTGTTTGTGATGTTGTTATCTGTGAACTATTCCTGAGAGATTCGGAATATGTAATCCTTATGTACGTGATGTACAGGGATGGATAGCAGAGTATGTGTGCACCGCAACTTAGTTCTCGGGGTGCTTATATTGTATATTTATGATGTGAATAATATACACTTAATTAATGGGAACCTTCATGTTAATGTTGTGAATATAATTACGGTATTGGTTCGAGAAATATAACGAGTTAACTGATAGTGATATATATTGCATATTGAGCATCTGAGTTTACGTTAATCCCCTATTTAATTACGAGCGTTATAATGTTATTAGAACTGAGTAATATGAGTAGGACCTATGATAGTCTAGCTAAATATGATGGCACTTAGCTAGTGGTTTGTGTCGTCATAGATGGGTACTTACGTTAGGAGTGCACAGTTAGACGAGAGGTGAGAATATCATGTGAGTGCACGTCCTAACATGTACTTTGCATTTTATGTTTTAAATGTTTTTAAAGCACTTGAAGGTTTTTTTTTAAAATATAACTCCACATTCGGGCTCTGACTTGTTTGCTTTCCAATCTACTTTTCTTGTAAAACCATTTTAGGTGGCCAGCCACAAGGACACCATGCATAGGATATTCATTCAGGTGACGAGCTGTAGCTGTTTGTGGAAGCTACAGGGATTTGCTTGTAGACGCCTCTATCACTTGGAATCCAGATTCATGATCTATCAGTTGTAGGGCATGTTGCCCATCTCTATTAGAGTTACATTTCCATTACAGTTTTCAGACTTTGGCATGTACTGTTTTAGTTTTCGGTTTACTTAATTCAGTTGTGGGATTTGTAGTGAGGAGTTTTCCTCCAGACTTTATTTACGTTTTGCGATGGTTATTCTATTTACTTTCATTATGGTGAATGGTGTCATTATCCTTATTACACTTGTTGCATGTTAATCAGACTTTAATTAAAATTTGGCACTTACTTTTTAAATACTAGGTGGTTAGTAATCATTAAAGTGTTTTCGACAGTGATGCTATTAACTGGACCAACTTGGCATTTTGAATTAATTTAATAAAGGAGTAGCTACCCGATATTTAATTAGTCGGGGTGTCACAGGTGGTATCAGAGCATCAGGTTCTAGTGTCCTTTAGGATCTGACGGCTTATTATGTTTCCGCTACGTTTCTTTGATTAGAGCCCTCTATTTTAGGACTGTTGTACTCTTTTTGTGAATGCTTTGTTCTTCAGCTATCTTAAGTTTATAAACAACGAACTTATAAACTTTGTTCTTATTTCAGATGCCTCCATGACGTGCACGACGAGTTCCCAGGGATGCAATGCCCGAACCCCAGCCTGCTCCAGTTCAAGGCATGATGAACGCCGCTGAGGTTGCAGCTATAGTAGCCTAAGCGGTAAATGCCGCCATTGCTGTTGTTCAGCAGGCACCACCTCAGGCGCCGGTTTCCGCGCCAGTACAGGCAAATGCATTCCCTCCTGCTTGGGAGCGTGTATGTGACGCTTTTTAGAAAGCGCATCCGCCAGAGTTTGCAGGTAGCTCAGATGTGGTAGTCTCGAGCCAGTGGAGGAAGGATATGCAGAGGCACTTAAGGATGTATGAGTGCACGGACGTTCAAGCAGGTGCTAGCTACTTTTAAGCTAGTTGGATATGCACTGCAGTGGTGGGAGTCTATTACCACCATGGAGGAGAGGGATACTCTCACTATTCAGGACTTCTGGGTGCGGTTTGACCGCAAGTACTTTTCGTCGGCTGTTCATACGGAAATGAGGAGGAAGCTGATGAGTCTGAAGCAGGAAGGTAAGACAGTGGCCGAGTATGAGGCCGAGTTCACTAATCTGTTGAATATCGTTCTAGATGAGATACCGGCAGAGAAGAAGAAGATTGAGAAGTTTATGGACGGGTTGACATGGAGGATCCGTCAGCATCTGCTAGGGAACCTATCGTTGGCCACCTATTATGATGTGGTTAACGCTGCATTGTTACACTGCCAAGACCACCGTTTTCATATGGCCGAGGGCAAGAGGTCGGGGGAGTCTAGCCATCAGGGCAGGACTGGAGGACATGGTGCCAGCGGGGCACAATCTGGTCTGGGGCAGAGACAGAATGAGCAGGGCTCCCTGCAGGGGGATAATAAGAGGTTCTGGTCAGGGAACTACAGACAGGGACAGGGAGGTTTTCGTCAGGGCCATCAGGGTCCAAATGGCCATCAGGGCCAACAGGGACAGAATGGGCAGCAGTTTCACCAGGGCCAGCAGGTCCAAGGGAGGAATGGTAACGGTCACCAGGGCCGGGGACAACAGGGGCATAGAGGAGGGAACTTCCCAGGGGAGTGCTTTGTTTGTGGCAAGACTGGCCATAAGCGACAAGATTGTCCTGATAGGGGCAGGGCCCCACAGTAGCAGCAGCAGGGTGCTCGCCAGGAGCCACAGAGGCCTATGTTTCCCGCCACTCTTCCTGCACCGCCACAGATGGCAGCATTGCCACCCATTCCAGCAGTCCCAGCTCAGCAGGGGCAGCTACAGTATGGACGTGTCTACAACGTCCACCAGGCTGCAGTTCCACAGGCACCGCCAGGGATTGAGGGTACATTTCCTATCCATGGCACTATGGGTCGGGTATTATTTGATACGGGTGCTACACACTGTTTTATAGCTACACACTTCGCGAAAGCTTTAGGATTGTTAGCTACGGCAGAGAGCACAGTGACGTGTGTCGACTCACCATTGGGGAGTGGGTCACTTATTTTCTTTATATGCCGGGGAGTGGGGGTAGAGATTGGTGGTTTGGTATTACCTGCAGACATGTTGGTATTAGATATGCATGTTCATGATGTGATTATCGGTATGGATTGGCTCGTAGCTTATAGGTCCATGATTGATTGCTTCAGCGGGAGCATTGTTTTTGCCATTCCAGGACAAGAGATGTTTATAGTGGCGATGCCTCGCCCAGAGGTAGGATCGACCGCTCATCTGTATTACATTGAGGAGGATACCTCTAAGGAGGTAGTGATTCCTTTAGATTCTATCCCAGTAGTCAGGGAGTATTCGGATGTGTTTCAGGAGATACCAGGCTTACCCCCCAGTCGAGAGATAGACGTTGTTATAGATTTTCTACCTGGTACGAGACCTATAGCACGCGCACCGTACCGTATGGCTCCGGCAGAGATGCGAGAGCTACGAGATCAGATAGAGCAGCTGTTAGGTCAGGGCTTTATTCGCAGGAGTACCTCACCTTGGGGAGCTCTAGTTTTGTTTGTGAAGAAGAGGGACGGTTCACTGAGATTGTGTGTGGACTACCGAGAGTTGAATAAGGTCACGATACGGAATAAGTATCCGTTGCCTCGAATCGATGACTTATTCGACCAGTTGAGAGGAGCTTCTTTCTTCTCGAAGATTGACTTGAGATCAGGATACCATCAGTTACGTATCCGGGAGGAGGATGTCTCAAAAACCGCGTTCTTGTCGAGATATGGTTCTTACGAGTTTCGGGTTATGCCTTTCGGCTTAACCAACGCTCCAGCTGTGTTTATGGACTTGATGAACAGGGTGTTCAGGGATTTCCTATATCAGTTTGTCATTGTCTTCATCGATGATATTCTGGTTTACTCCCAGACAGAGGAGGATCACACCGAGCATTTGAGGCAAGTTTTGCAGACACTTCGTCAGAACGAGTTGTATGCAAAATATGAGAAGTGCGGGTTTTGGCTGAAGGAATTCCAGTTTTTGGGACACATTATTTTCGACTGGGGAATATCTGTTGATCCGGGGAAAGTATCAGTGGTGAGGGAGTGGGGACAGCCCACAACACCGACTGAAATTCATAGTTTCTTGGGTCTAGCAGGATACTAAAGGAGGTTTATTTGGGGCTTATCAGAGATAGCAGGTCCTTTGACACATCTGACTCGTAAGGGTGTGCCATATATCTGGAGTGACGCCTGTCAGTTGGCATTCGATGAATTGAAGGACAAATTGACCTCAGCACCTGTGTTAGCATTGCCGAGACCGGGAGTTGAGTATTTGGTTTACACCGATGCGTCTTTGCAAGGGCTTGGAGGTGTATTGCAGCAGGAGAGACAGGCCATAGCTTATGCTTCCCGTAAACTTAAGCCTCATGAGAAGAATTACCCCACGCACGATTTGGAGTTGGCGGCAGTGGTATTTGCCCTACGGATTTGGAGGCACTATCTTTTGGGGGAGAAGTTCCAATTGTTCACGAACCACAAGTCCCTATAGTATCTGTTCACGCAGAAGGAATTGAATATGCAACAACGTAGGTGGCTTGAGTTTGTGAAGAACTACCAGTTCGACATCCAGTATCACCCGGGGAAGGCTAACGTGGTAGCAGACGCGTTGAGCCGTAGGCCAGCAGATGAGGTGGCCGAGGTGTGGAAGGCTAAGTGGAAGGAATTGGGACACCAGGATGCAGTGGCCCGATCTTTCATGTCTGTGATGACCGTTACACCGCAGATTGTCACGAAGGTAGTACGGGCACAGGCTAATGACTCGTTCTGTCAGGAGCAGATAGTTCGATTACTAGCAGAGGGAGCCGAGTCCTATACCGTTAGCTCAGACGGGGGATTACGCTTCAATGGGAGATTGGTAGTTCCGGAAGGGGAGGAATTACGACACGATGTGATGGAAGAGTCTCACGGCTCACGGTTCGCGGTACATCCCGGAGGGGACAAAATGTACCAAGACATGCGACGACTGTATTGGTGGAACGGTATGAAGAAAGATATCGCTGAGTTTATTTCGAAATGCGCCACTTATCATCTTATAAAAGTGGATTATCAGAGACCGGCAGGATTGCTACAGCCATTGGAGGTCCCGGTGTGGATGTGGGAGAACATATCCATGGACTTTATCACGGGGTTGCCTACGTCACAGAGGGGTCACGACTCCGTTTGGGTAATTGTGGACAGGTTGTCCAAGGTCGCTCACTTTTTACCCGTAAGGACTGACAACACTACGGGACAGTATGCCCAGCTCTTCATTTCAGAGATTGTGAGACTTCACGGTGTGCCCCTAAATATCGTGTCTGACAGAGATAAGATATTTGTTTCGAGGTTTTGGGAGAGTATCCAGGAGGCCATGGGCACGGAATTGCGGTTGAGTACGGTTTATCATCCGCAGACTGATGGGCAGACTGAGCGCACAAATCAGATGTTGGAAGACATGCTATGCATGTGCATTATTGACTCCGGGGGTGGTTGGGAGCAGTATCTTCCACTGGTGGAGTTTGCTTACAACAACTCCTATCAGTTTACTATTGTCATGGCTCCGTTTGAGGCATTGTACGGTAGGCCTTGTCGTTCCCCAACATGTTGGTTAGAGGTGGGGGACAACAAACTTCTTGGGCCGGAAGTGATTCAGGATACTTCGGCAAGGATTGAGTTGATTCGGAGTCGCATTCGGGTAGCTCAAGACAGGCAGAAGAGTTATGCTGATGCGAAGAGGTTTTTCAGGGAGTTCCAAGTGGGGGACCAGGTTTTACTCAGGGTATCTCCTATGAAGGGGATTATGCGTTTCGGTAAGAAGGGGAAGTTGGCACCAAGGTATGTGGGGCCGTTTCCTATTATTGAGCGAATCGGACCGGTTGCGTATAGACTTGGACTACCGGAGTAATTGCATCGGATTCATGATGTGTTCCATATTTCCTCGCTAAGGAAATATCTTAGAGATAATTTGGCTCATTCTCACATTGCAGTGGAAGACATAGATCTCCAGCCGGATAGCTCCTACGAGGAGGGGCCGATTGCCATTTTGGACCGAAGCGAGAGGAAACTGCGGTCAAAGATTGTACCGTTAGTGCGTGTTCAGTGGTGACATCACAATGTCGAGGAGTTCACATGGGAGCGCGAGGATGAGATGCGCGAACGTTATCCAGAGTTGTTTTTAGCAGGTACTTTTTAGTTTCGAATTTCGGGACAAAATTCAGTTATTAGGGGGAAGTATGTAATACCCCGTACTTTTGGCTATATTTATTTTTGGGATTAATTAATTAAATGCGTATAAATTGGAAATTAATCCGGGTTAAAAATACTAACGATATGCGAGTTGGTATTTGATTATGTGCATATATGATTATATATGAATTTGGAATTACGAAATTTGTCGTGAGATTAATATACAGCAATTTGGGAATTTTGTTGAGACGCGTGTGACCGCCGCGTCATGGTATATTATTTTAATTACAAAAGTGATTTTTATTTCTATTATCCGTATGGTCGTTCTGAGTGCGCCAACGCGTCCGGAAGGGTCGAGATAGTCAGAAAACACTAGCCGAGGGTCTTGTTTGGATTCCGGGGTATTTTTAGACCATACCGACAACTTAAAGGGTATTTTGGTAATTTTATATTTTGAGGAATTAAAAGTGACGAAAATTGGGACTTTTATTCTGATGTGGATTTAACCCACTAAACCCACTAACCAACCCATATTAACCCATTAAGCTACGGAGGCTATCATTAGGTTTACAACTTTCCCAAAGAAAACCCTAGCCACCTTAAGCCACCATTGGAGAAGAAGCTTGGAGAGAGAAGAAATTCTGCAAAAAAGCTCTATCAAACCATCATCCAAACTCAGAGACAATCAAGGCAAGTGTTTTAATTATATTTAAATTCGTATAATGTTCCTTCCATGTTAGAAAATTGAAGAATATCTAGTGTTCTTGAAAGATAATGAAAACCCATGTAGTTTGGAACTTAGAACTTGAAAATCTTGAGGAGAATTGCATGTAGAATGATAGGTAGATGAGTATTCCCATAATATTTGTGATTGGAAGAAATTAAAACGGATTTATATTGGGTAAATTCATGATTCAAAAAGTTAGGGTTTATGTTCTTGAAGAATTGGAAAAAAGTGTAGAGATTTGTAAATTTGGTTGATGTTAGGATGGATTAATCCTTCAAAACGTGTTAGGATGTGATTATAATATGTTTAGGATTGTTTAGAGACCTTAAAACGATTATTGGGACTTAGTTTAAAACATATTTGAGGAGTAAGAATGGTGAAAAAACAAGATTAGACAAATCTGGGACGAATTTGGTAGGTCGTTAGAAGCCCCTGCCCAGGTCGTTCGAACGAGCTTATAACGAATTGACCAGTCGTTCTAACGAATGGGAGCCTCGTTCCATAACTTCGTTCGAATGAGATCTCGTTAGAAGGTACAATTCGTTCGAACGAACTGGATCTCGTTCGAACAGCCTCGTTCGAACGAGACTTCTAACGAGCCGACAGTGGAATCTCGTTCGAACAGCCTCGTTCGAACGAGACTTCTAACGAGTTGACAGTCTGGACCTTTTTGGACTGTTTTGATTTTTTGGAGTCCCGTAAACTTGTTCGAGAGTATAGATAACATTCCAATGATGATGTAATTATAGAATTGGGACTTTTGGGTATTTATGAGAAGGAAATTATATACGAGGGTTATATTAAATGGACGGTTTGGGTGGAGACGTGAGTGTCTACTACGACGTGAGAATAAATTATGGCGCGTATGATTATAAACCAGAATAGTATAAAGTGTGTAACTTATATATTGGTACGAGAATGAGAATGGTACTACAATTAAACTACGGGATTACTAAGACGTGTGTTTACTTAGTATTGGTATATGAATTGTGTGTATGACATACCTACCATACTTGCTATCACGGGAGGTTTGCGTTCGCTTAGGGCCCTCTAATCCATGTGTTGCCCGGATTTAGACTGGTTACCTTGATGAACATAGGTCATAGAAAGACTTATTGGGATATTAATAAGTCCGCTGATCGTGGGAGCGTAGGTATGTGCGTGCCCCATGTGATGTGACTGTGTTCGCCTCCATTGTTTGTTATGTTGTTATCTGTGAACTATTCCTGAGAGATTCGGAATATGTAATCCTTATGTATGTGATGTACCGGGATGGATAGCAGAGTATGTGTGCACTGCAGCTTAGTTCTCGGGGTGCTTATATTGTATATTTATGATGTGAATAATATACACTTAATTAATGGGAACCTTCATGTTAATGTTGTGAATATAATTACGGTATTGGTTTGAGAAATATAACGAGTTAACTGATAGTGATATATATTGCATATTGAGCATCTGAGTTTACGTTAATCACCTATTTAATTACGAGCGTTATAATGTTATTAGAACCAAGTAATATGAGTAGGACCTATGATAGTCTAGCTAGATATGATGGCACTTAGCTAGTGGTTTGTGTCGTCATAGATGGGTATTTACGTTAGGAGTGCACAGTAAGACGAGAGGTGAGAATATCATGTGAGTGCACGTCCTAACATGTACTTTGCATTTTATGTTTTAAATGTTTTTAAAGCACTTGCAGGTTTTTTTTAAAATATAACTCCACATTCGGGCTATGACTTGTTTGCTTTCCAATCTACTTTTCTTGTAAAACCATTTTAGGTGGCCAGCCGCAAGGACACCATGCATAGGATATTCATTCAGGTGACGAGCTGTAGCTGTTTGTGGAAGCTACAGGGATTTTCTTGTAGACGCCTCTATCACTTGGATTCCAGATTCATGATCTATCAGTTGTAGGGCATGTTGCCCATCTCTATTAGAGTTACATTTCCATTACAGTTTTCAGACTTTGGCATGTACTGTTTTACTTTTCGGCTTACTTAATTCAGTTGTGGGATTTGTAGTGAGGAGTTTTCCTCTAGACTTTATTTACGTTTTGCGATGGTTATTCTATTTACTTTCATTATGGTGAATGGTGTCATTATCCTTATTACACTTGTTGCATGTTAATCAGACTTTAATTAAAATTTGGCACTTACTTTTTAAATACTAGGTGGTTAGTAATCATTAAAGTGTTTTCGACAGTGATGCTATTAACTGGACCAACTTGTCATTTTGAATTAATTTAATAAAGGAGTAGCTACCCGGTATTTAATTAGTCGGGGTGTCACAAGTAATGGGATAAAATTAATAATTACTTTGACTTTTCAAGAACATGGGTTCATTTATGAGACTTGCACTGTTGAATCACATATGTCTCTGCAGTATATGGTTGAAAGTAATGGGATCGAATTAATAATGACTTTGATTGTTCAAGCACATGGGTTCATTTATCTAATGACTTTGATTGTTCAAGCACATGGATTCATTTATCAGACTTGCAATGTTGAATCACGTGTATCTCTACAATATGTGGTTGAAAGTAATGGGACTGAATTACTAATGACTTTGACTGTTCAAGCACATGGGTTCATTTATCAGACTTACACTGTTGAATCACGTGTGTCTCTGTAATATGTGGTTGAAAGTAATGGGACTGAATTAATAATGACTTTGACTATTCGAGCACATGGGTTCATTTATCAGACTTACACTGTTGAATCACATGTGTCTCTGCAATATGTGGTTGAAAGTAATGGGACCGAATTAATAATGACTTTGATTATTCAAGAATATGAGTTCATTTATCAGACTTGCACTGTTGAATCACATGCATCTCTGCAATATGTGGTTGAAAGTAATGGGACTGAATTAATCATGACTTTGATTGTACAAGCAATTATATGTAGTTGAAATTAGTTGGACTGAAATGCTAAGTCAAAATTTAAAATGCTAAATATTTAAGTTCATAATATAAAAGGATGGTTACAATCTTTGATAATCCCACAAAACATTACATCCCAAAACTTTACTAGAGAAAAGTTTACATAAACCTAATACCACTCCTTATAAGAGAAAAGTTTAAACAAAACATTACATGCGATGATAACTATCCGATAATCCCACGCCAAAAAGCATCAAAACGGAATATGTGGAGATAATGTCAAAGCATAATAGTATCAATTCATAATAGTAAGTAATAGTTAACATACCATCTGATCAAGGAAGATTACGGAGCTTGTTATAAGCCCATTTACGTGAGAATGAAAATTCAGAGAATCCCATAAACACTCGACCTAGTCCATTATTGGTCTCAAATAAGGACATCATCTGCATGACATTCTCATCATCCATATCATGATATCTATAGCCACTAGCCTTTCAAGGATACCCTGCCAGTTAATGTGAGTTTGAGAGTCAATGTCAACCTGAAGCTCCATTGCAGTGGCAATCTTCTTTGACAACTGAGCAATAACAAACATCGCTTGGGCACATTCTTCCTGGAGTTCACACGGCGATGTCAAGGCTTCGTATTAGGGACCTGGCCCTTACGCTTTGTAGTGTACCCTCTCGATTATTGAGTGTCGATCTCCTGAACACCCAATAGTTGGGTGTCAGTTTCCTACACAATGGTTGTTTCAGTGTCAGTGTCTATGCACAGTTCAGGAGTAAACTCCACATCTTCTATCCTTGTACCATCCATAAGTAAGAACTGGTCTGCCCCCGATATTACATCATCACCTATAGCCATGTCATTCCTGAAGACTATTTATAGCTTATCATAGTACATACGTTTCCTTCCTCTCATCTTCCCTCCATCTGGTTTACCCTGTAAAAAATTGTAGTAGTTATAAATAAGAATTTTTTTATTTGTAAGTCAAGTCAATTCATCAATTTGTACTAACCGCGATATAGTTAACCCATATACTGACATCTACAGTTACACCACCACTATTTGTGTCGTAACCATAACCACTGACTTGCAACAGCTCATGGAACTCGACATATTCCTTTTTCAAGGTTTTTAACCTCGATCTAACATTCTTTTCTGCCATGCGAATATGGCATCCTTCTTCGATAGTATCTACAACAACCTTAATTTGTGCGGTAGTAAATCCATTGTCTACCCTCTGCCGCCCCGTGAGGACCTGGGCACAAAGAGAATGGATGAGGAACCCATCTATTAGCTCACTTCATCGCATATGTGATTTCTTTAGGTTCACTTCAACTTGTGAAGATTTCTCGTCCGCTTGTCGCTCCACATTATTTGTATTTGGTTTTATCAGGCGAAATAGGACGCGATTATGAATATGCTCCATCGTTGTTCAACATATAAATATGAGCATCAGTTCAAATTCATAGCTATACTTAGATCAAATCATAGTTATACTTGGATTAACTCCAATTTCATGTATTAACATGTATAAACATCATCTATAACCATTAGTTTGTAATTTAACATCAGATAACATCATGTACTGATCAGTGTATAATTCAGTGGGCTATAATAGTATATGTAGATGTTATAACATCAGATAGCAGTGCTATACCTGTTACATACACATCAGATAGTAGCTGCTATAGCAGTGTATATAGCTGTTGCAGCCATCATATATCAGCTATACTTGAACTGTTATAGGATTAGTCGCTATAGTGAGTTCAAGTATTGCAAGTATGTTAATATAGCAAGTAACTGAGTATCAACATATAATGAGTTCAAGTATGTGGAAATAACAAGTATGTTGATATAAATTTCCTTTGAGAATTAACATATAATAGTGAATTCAAGTTTGTCGATATAACAAGTATGTTGATATAGATTATAGTAGTAACTTATAACAATAGTTTATAAAAATAGCTTATACAGCAGTAGAAGCTTATAGCAATAGTAAATTAGCAGTGTATAACCATCATGTATATACCAGTTCAATAATTAGTAGCAAGTATGGACCAGTTCAATAATCAGTAGCAGATATAGTTGAGTTCAAGTATAGAATAGTTCAATAATCAGTAACAATAGACCAGTTTTTTCAATAATCAGTAGCATACCATTTAAGTAGCATACCAGTTCAAGTAGCATACCAGTGCAAGGAGGGATAAATTAAACTATTCAATAATGAGTAGCAAGTATGGATAAATTAAACTGGATAGGGTATTCACAATAGAAATTAATCACAGTATAATCACATATCAATAATCATTGGTAATCTCAGTCCCATATCATTCAAGTTCACATTAATCCCATTTTACTCAAGTTCACATAATCCCATATCAAAGTCAATAACATAAATGAAAATAGTAAATTAAATAATGCGTCATAAGTTTAATATCCGTGGTGATTCAACACCATTACATCACAATAAAACAAATGAAAACAGTAAAGACCACTAGCAGAACAATATTTAAAACTTGTAGTTTCTTAACAGCCACCAAGCTACATATAATGCCATGTTCGTCGACAATTGGGGGTTATCATACAAGAAGTGAGGATTTACTAGATATACTCGATGTTTCTTGCTCACTATGGGGATTGGAGGTTATGTAGTTAGCATCCAAGCCTTCAAGAGAAGGCTTTGTCCAACCTAAATTTTTTTGACATTGGGGGCACGTGTAATACAGTCATCCCTGGTTGTGGTTTTTGTCTGACAATGTAACTTTGACTTAAGATACAACGCCATAGGAGCATTTATTTATTTGATATCATAAAAGTAGAAGACCCGATTGGTTTGATGAAGGCATATTTGAAAAATCCACCAGATTCAACCTAAAATTGGAAAACAATGAAAACATCATAACAAAATGTTAACATTACTCGTAGTAAAAAGTATCCTTGTGGTTCGCATCATATTCCTACCATATCAAATTAGCCATTGCATTTCTTTTCTCGGTCCATGCAACATCAGTTGTGAATGATATATGCTCATTTGTAGGTATTTCTGGCACATTTAAGGGAGGAGGGGTAATTTCATCATCATCACTTTCCTCGTCCCCCAAGCATTCATCCTCAACATCAATAATCCTTAAAAAATTGTGAAGGGCACAACAAGCTACAATAATCTTCGCTTAAATTTCAATCCTATGGAAAGTTCGATGCCTTAGAAATGCAAATCTTTTTTTCAATAATCCAATCGACCTCTCAACTACATTTTCGAGAGAGGAATGCCTAAAATTAAATAACCCCTTACTATTCTCAGGTCGTTGTCCTTCCACATCGCTTTAATGATAAAGTGTTTTTTTAAATGGGGAGAGAAACCCAGGTACCAACGGGAATCCAACATCTGCATGTAATACCCCACACTTTTATCGCCTTTAATTATAGGATTAATTAAATTAAATTGGGATAAATTAATTTAATATTAATCCAAATTTTAAAATAAATATTTACTAGAGTGATGATAGTTAGTAATTATTGGTAAGAATTATGTTGAATGTTACTTAATGAGTAAAGTAATATATGAGATTGAATTTATTAAAATTTTCACGAGTGAATAATTTGACAGTTATAGAAATTAAGTCGGGATGCGCGTGCCAGTCGTGTCGGGACTAATTTAAGGAAATAAAAATTAAATGAATTATAAGTCACCCAGATGGTTATTTCAAGTGATCCAATGTGTCCAGAAGGGTCGAGATAGTCAGAAAAGTGTACTCGGGGGATTAGTTTGGGTCTCGGGACGATTTTAGGCCTAACCGGCAACCCGAGAGGGCATTTTAGTGATTTCAAATTTTGTGCCTTAATTAATGATGAAAATTAAAGGGTTATATCTGATGGAAGTTAGTGTCATCGAGGGTTATAAACACTTGAGTTGCAGAGAGGTTAAGGGAGGGAGAAGAGAGGAGGTTTCCAACGGGGAGAACTATAAATCCTATACCCTTCCCACCAATTCCACCACCAAAGCATAGATCGGAAGAAGATGGTCATTCCTATACCACTCAAGCTCGTCAGATCATAACTTTGATCTCCAGGCAAGTATCTATCTTGATGTTCTTGAGTTGATATTTCATCCATGTTAGAGTAGGAAATATAATTATAAATTTTTATGGAGATTTGATGCAATTGGAAGACTAGAATTCATATGTTTGAATGGAAATCATGTTAGGATGATGTCCTTATCATATGTAGAGTATTTATCATGAATTTGAATGATGTTTAGAGGAAAAAATCTGTAAATATCATGTGGATTCTTGAATTAATATGGTAAACTAGGGTTAGAGACCAAATCATGAATTGTACCCATTTAATGACCATTCTTGGAGAATTAATGAATGTTTTACGTTAGAAATCATCCATAACTATTTATATAATGTTTTGGATGTTTAGTTGGAAGGTTATGACATTTTAATGGAGGTTGTGACGATTAAAAATGGAAGAAACCCGTAGGCATTTTGTGCAGAATTTCTGGGCCAATAACTGTTTGATCGATCGATCGACTGGATCGATCGATCGGCCATTTCCATCGATCGATCGACCCCTCCTTGAATTTTAAAATTATTTCTTTTTTTAATGATTCACCCAATGCCACTTCATGGGAACCCTTATACATAATTAATTTACAATAATTGAACTTGGGAAGGAGCAGTAGGGTGGTATGTAAGGTTCGGGTAGTACGATTCTTATATGAGATTTAACCATGGGGTAATGAGGGTATACTCAAATGCTTACTCAAATGATACGGGTCAAGTCATTTGGGCTTACTCAAATGCTTTATCAACAAATTCATCGATTGAAGCTCAAGTTCAAGCTATTTTGGCTGGAATCAAATTTTGCAAGGAGAAGGGTATTTCTAACATAGACATAGAAGTAGAATCAGAAAATATTCTTCAATGTTTTATATCTTCTTCTACAGTTCAGTGGCGAATAAGGACTGAAATTTCTGAAATCAATGAATTTCTCCAAACTAATCATTGCCTCATCAAGTTATGTTCATCAGAAGCCAATAAATCTGCAGAGTTGCTTGCCATTCATGGATCCTATCACCAAAGCTCTTTTAGTTCTCAAAATTATAGTGATCTTCCTAGAGTGATTAGAGCATCTATTTTAGTAGTTTCTAACAAATGCTTTATTTGATTTGATTGTAAGCCATGTGAGAGGGCTTTTCTCTCTATAGTCTCAATAAATATCCTGATTTAAAAAAAAAAAAAAAAAAAAAAAAAAAAAAAAAAAAAAAAAAAAAAAAAAAAAAAAAAAAAAAAAAAAAAAAAAAAAAAAAAAAAAATGAGGGTATACAATGGAATGAAGATCGTGTGTATGTTAAATTAGGTTATATGAGAATTAAGAATGACTTAGACGAGTAGGGTAGAGAGTTCACACCTACTGATTTCATATTTATCGGAATGATACACTTTGAGGGTCGAGAAATACTTGGAACTTGAGATAATTGAGAAAATAAAAGAATGAATTAATTACACGTTAAACTCGGGCGCTACGTGCTTCGTATGGTTAGAATATGTTATAAGTCGTGGGTGTACCTATCTGAATATTGTAAATACATATATATGGGTGCATGTATATATATATATATATATGTTTAATCATACCCGCGCTACTTGCTATAATGGAGGTTCTCGCATCGGGATAGTCTTATTCTGATGGACCTTTACGAGGAATATTGACTCGTACCCTAAAACATAGGATCCTTGTTGCAGGCTATCTGAGAACAGTAGTCAGACGGTCATAATATGTGCTGACCTCTTATAGATTGGGAACTATGCTTCTCCTCTAATATGTGTATTTTGTGTTAATACAGTTCGAGAGTGGATCCGAACTAGTATTTCCCTCATTTGTACGAGATGTACAGGGACTTGATAGCAGAGTATGCCAGCACCATAGATTTTATGTGAGGTGCCCTATTAGTGTGTGTGTGTGTGTGTGTGTCTATATATATATATATATATATATATATATATATATATATATATATATATATATATATATATATATTATGAGTGATAAATATATGTACCTGTGATTCATCTACTGTGCTTGTATGTAGATAGAATTGAATAATCGATATTAAATAAATTAAGTGTTTGAGAACATAAGGCTGTATTGAGATGTACATAATTGTCTTGGTAAACTCATAAGAAAAATTTATCATGTATAGATTATAATTATGCGATCACGTGAATCAGGATTGATGAGGGGAGATTGGGTTAGACTAGTTAACTGAGTTAGCTTTATCTAGATCAATTCAATAGTACATTAGGCGTGCACACTAGTTGAGAGGTGATAATTCTCAAGTGAGTGTCGAGGCACTAACATGTATGTTATATCAACTGGTAAGCATTTTAAATACTTGCTAAACTATTTTAAAGCTATTTTTCGCTCGGGCTCTGACCCGTTTCTTGTCATCTCCTCTTTCTCTTATATATATATATATATATATATATATATATATATATATATATATATATATATATATATATATGTATTACAGGTGCCCACCCACAGGGGCGTCAGACTTAGATCTTCGAACTGTTGATGTGCTGCAGCTATAGTGGAAGTTGCAGGTCTTTGCGTTTAGACAACTTTATCCTTGTCATCCCAGCTCTTCATTTAGTATTTTTAGATAGGGCATGTGTCGCCCATTTCCAGTTTCTATTTAGTTCAGAGAGACTTTGTACTCTTTATTTATTTCAGTATTCAGTTTTAGCTGGGATTTTTTTAATTATTACTTTGTCCTTTGATTTGGGATATTTTATTTGGATTGATTAATCTAGCCTGTTTATTCCAGTTGGATGGTTTGGTATTCAATATTATTATCTGTGTTCATAAAAATGGTTTCGTATATTAAATCATAATAATGGTACTTAATCTATAAAATAAAATGTTTTAACACTTAAACTTTTATATTTATTAGGTTATAAATAAAGAAAAAATGTTTTTCGATAGTGATGATAAGAATGAACCAACCGAACACTTTGATTTAATTTAATAAAGGTCGGGTGTCCCAGGTGGTATCAAAGCATCAGGTTCTAGTGTCCTTTAAAATCTATAGGCTTATTAAGATTCTAACAGAGCGTCTTTGATATAGAGCCCTATTTTTAGGACTATTGCATTCTTTTTATGCAATTACATCTTCAACTATTTGAGATTTAATAATAACTATGGAGTGATAAATTCCTACTCGTTTCAGATGCCTCCGAGATAAGCCCCGAGGGACCAAAATTCCCAACTAGAGCAGCCAGAAGCTTAGGCTCAAGGAATAATGAACGCAACCGAGGTTGCCGCGATAGTTGCTCAGGCATTGAATGTAGCTTTAGCGGTGGTACAGCCGGCTCCACCCCAGGTTCAGGCTGTGGCACCAGTTCCATCTCAGTTTCCCACTACATGGGAAAGAGTTAGGGATTCCTTTCATAAGGCACATCCCCCAAAGTTCTCGGGCAGTTCTGATGTTATCATCGCGGGCCAATAGAAGAAAGAAGTCCAAAGGCATCTTCGCATGTACGAGTGCGTAGATATTCAGAGATAGATTTTGTCTTCCTTCAAGCTAGTAAGGGTCGCCTTATAGTGGTAGGAGTTCATTACAACTTTGTAAGAGAGGAACAAAATCTGGGTGCGGTTTGATAAAAAATACTTTCCTTCCACCGTTCAGACTGAGATGAGGCAGAGGCTATTGAATCTCAAGAAGGAAGGTATAACTGTTGCGGAGTATGAAGAGGAGTTCACGAGATTGATCACCATAGTGACAGATGATGTACTTACCGAAGATAAGAAGATTCGATTATTCATGGATGGCTTGACCTGGAGGATTCACCAGTACCTCTTGGGTAATCTATCGTTGGGTACTTATACTGATGTACTCAACGCTGCCCTATTACATTGCCAGGACCACTGCTTCCATCAGTAGGGGAAAACGAGCAATGGAGTCCAACCACCAGGGTCGAACATGAGGTAATAGTGCCAGTGGGGCACCAACAGCTCAGGGTCAGGTCCGTCAGGGTGAGAAGAGTTCCCATTAGGAGGACCCTGCTAAGCGATTCCAATCAGGTGAGTTTAGGCAAGGACATAGGGGCTATAGACAGGGCCAGTCCAATCAGCAGGTCTAACATCATTACCAGCAAGGCTAGTAGGGCCAACAAAGATATCAATAGGGCCAGTGGAGGGGTGGTAAGGGCCATCAGGGCTAAGGACAACAGGAAAAGAGGGGAGGAAATTTCAGGGGCATATGCTTCAGGATTTCCCCAAGGGGGATAGGGTCTCGCAGCAGTAGGGTGCCCATCAAGAGCCGTAGAGACCGATCTTCCCAGCCGCCCTCCCAGCACCACTTTAGATACCAGCCTTACCATCCATCCCAGCAGTCCCAGTTCAGTAGGGAAATTGCAGTATGGACGTGTTTATAACGTCCACCAGGCAGCAAGACCACAGGTGCCACCCACAGTTGAGGGTAAGTTTCCTAATCACGGTACTATGGGGAGCATTTTATTTAACACTGGGGCATCACACTACTTCATAGCCACTAGTTTTGCACGGGCCACGGGGTTGTTAGACACGGTAGAGAGTACAGTGACATGTGTAGACTCATCATTGGATAATGAATCGTTGATTTTATTTATATGTCGGGGAGTAGGTATAGGGATTGGGAGTCTGATTTTGCATGCAAATATGTTAGTCTTTGTTATTCATGAGCATAGCGCCATTATTGGCATAAATTGGCTTGCTACTTATAGAGCCATGATAGACTGTTTCAGTAGGAGTATTATTTTTGCTATTTCAGGTCAGGAGATGTTTTTGGTGGTGATGCCTCGTCCTGGGAGGATCATCCACCCATTTATATTATATAGAGGAGGATACCTCTAAGGAGATAGTGATTCCCATTGATTAAATTCCTATAGTTCGCGAGTTCTCCGATGTGTTCCAGGATATACCGGGAGTACCCCCCAGCTGGGAGATATATTTCGTTATAGATTTGATGCCGGGCACTTGGTGGATGATAGCCCATGAACCATATCATATGGCTCCAGTTGAGATGAGAGAGTTATGGGATCATATTGAGTAGCTGTTGGGATAAGGATTCATCCGTAGGAGTACCTCACCTTGGGGTGCTCCTGTGTTGTTTGTAAAGAAAAGAGATGGGTTATTGAGGTTGTGTGTGGACTACCGAGAGTTGAACAAAGTCACGATACAGAATAAGTATTCATTGCCCTAAATCGATGACTTGTTCGACCAGTTGAGAGGATTTGCCTTCTTCCCAAAGATAGACTTGAGATTGGGATATCATCAGTTACAGATTAGGGAGCAGGATGTGTCGAATACTGCTTTCTTAACACGATATGGATCCTACGAGTTCTGGGTTATGCCATTTCGGCTAACCAATGCTCCAGCCGTGTTCACGGACTTAATGAACATGGTGTTCAGAGAGTTCCTGGATCAGTTTTTCATTGTCTTTATAAATAAAATTATTGATTTATTCTCAGACAGAAGAGGAGCATGCTGAGCATTTGAGATAGGTTCTTCAGACTCTGTGAGAGAATCAGTTATATGCTAAGTATGAGAAGTGCGAGTTTTAGCTATGCAAGGTCCAGTTCTTAGGTCACATTATATTCGCTAGGGGGATATTCGTAGATCCGAAAAAGGTGTCCGCAGTGAGGGAGTGGGGGTAGCCCATGACACCGTCAGAGATCCGTAGTTTCTTGGGATTGTAAGGGTAATATAGGCGGTTTATTCGAGTATTCTCGAATATAACGGGTCCATTGACTAATCTGACTTGCAAGGGGGTACCATACGTATGGGATGACACTTGTCAGTTGACTTTCAATGAGCTAAATGATAAGTTGACTTTAGCGCCAGTTCTTGCCTTACCCAGGCCAGGAGTGGAGTAACTAGTGTATACTGATTCTTCCCTATAGGGACTTGGTGGAGTACTTCAGTAGGAGGAGCGGGCTATAGCTTATGCCTCCCTCAAGTTCAAGCCTTACGAGAGGAATTACCCCACCCACTATTGGGATCTAGAAGCGGTCGTGTTTGACTTACGAATTTAGAGACACTACTTGTTGGGGGAGAAATTTCTCCTATTCATAGACCACAAGTCATTGCAATACTTGTTCACTCAGCGGTAATTGAACATGCATCAATGCAGGTGGTTGGAGTTTGTGAAAGATTACCAGTTTGAAATACTGTACCATCCGGGAAAGGCTAACGTAGTTGCTGATGCGTTGAGCCGTAGGCCAGTAGGTGAGGTGGAAGAAATGTGGAAAGAAAAATGGAAAGAGTTGGGGCATCAGGATGTAGTGGCCCGATCCTTCATGTCTGTCATGACAGTCACACCAGAGATTGTTACGAGGGTGATCCAGGCCAAAGCCGCTGATTTGTTTTACGAGGATCAAATTGTACGACTTCTAGCTGAGGATGCAGAGTCCTACTCAGTGAGTTCATATGGGGGTTTGAGATTTAATGGGAGATTAGTGGTCCTGGAGGGGGAGGACTTACGTAATGCAGTGATGACAGAGTCGCATGGGTCTCAATTTGTAGTACATCCTAGAGGGAACAAGATGTACCAGGATATGAGGCGAGAGTACTGGTGGAGTGGGATAAAGAAGGACATTACAGAGTTCGTGTCCAAGTGTGCCACATGTCAGTTAGTAAATGTGGATCATCAGAAGCCACCAGGGTTACTTCAGTCGCTAGATATCCCTATGTGGAAATGGAAGAGCATTTTCATGGATTTCATCACTGGGTTACCTACATAACAACGGGGTTATGATTCTATTTGGGTAGTGGTGGATCGGTTGACCAAGGTAGCTCATTTTCTACTGGTGTGGATAGACTACACTATGGGACAGTATGCCTAGTTATTTATCGCTGAAATATGGAGGTTTCATGGATTGCCCCTGGATATCGTGTCTAATTAAGATAAGATTTTTATGTTATGCTTCTGGGAGAGCTTTTAGGAGGCTATAGGTACCGAGCTGAGATTGAGTACGGGTTATCACCCACAGACAAATGGGCAGAATGAGCGTACTAATAAGATGCTGGAGGATATGTTGTGCATGTGTGTCCTTGATTTTGTAGGATGTTGGGAACAGTACCTTCCACTGATTGAGTTCGCTTATAATAACTCCTACTAGTTTACGATTGGCATGGCCCCATTTAAGGCATTGTACGACAGACCTTATCGTTCTCCCACTTATTGGCTAGAGGTGGGGGACAACAAGTTACTCGGGCCAAAGGTGATTCAAGACATGTCATCCATGATTGAAATGATCAGGAGTCGCATTCCGGTAGCTCAGTACATGCATAAAAGCTACGCCGATGCAAAGCAGTTCTTCAGGGAGTTTAGAGTGGGGGACCAAGTATTACTGCGAGTGTCTCATATGAAAGAATTAATGAGGTTTGGGAAGAAAGGGAAATTGTCTTCGAGGTACGGAGTACCATTCCCCATTATCGAGAGGATCGGACTAATGGCATACATACTTGGGTTGCCGGAGCACTTGCACCGTATTCATGATGTGTTCCACATTTCGTCATTGAGGCGGTATATTCGGGATGATTTGGTCCACACTCACCTTGTGATAGAGGGAACTGACTTACATCCTGACAGTTCTTATGAGGAGAGACCAGTGGCTATCCCAGACCATAGTGAGAGGAGACTGAGGTCAAAGGTAGTCCCACTTGTATGGGTCCAGTGGGAACATCATAATGTAGAGGAGTCCACTTGGAAGCACGAGGCAGACAAGCGTAAAAAGTATCCTAAATTATTTTTACAAGGTATGCCTTATTTTTTTAATGTTGGGATGAAATTCCGTTATTAGGGGGGACGTATATAATACTCCATATTTTTATGGCCTTTAATTATGGGATTAATTAAATTAAATTAGGATAAATTAATTTAATATTAATCCAAATTTTAGAATAAATATTTACTAGCGTGACGAGAGTTAGTAATTATTGGTAATAATTATGTTGAATGTTACTTAATGAGTAAAGTAATATATGAGATTAAATTTATTAAAATTTTCGCGAGTGAATAATATGACAGTTATAGAAATTAAGTCGGGACGCGCGTGCCAGTCGTGTCGGGACTAATTTAAGGAAATAAAAATTAAATGAATTATAAGGCACCCGTATGGTTATTTCAAGTGAGCCAATGTGTCCAGAAGGGTCGAGATAGTCAGAAAAGTGTACTCGGGGGATTAGTTTGGGTCTCGGGACGATTTTAGGCCTAATCGGCAACCCGAGAGGGCATTTTAGTAATTTTAAATTTTGGGCCTTAATTAATGATGAAAATTAAAGGGTTATATCTGATATAAGTTAGTGTTGTTGAGGGTTAGAAACACTTGAGTTGCAGAGAGGTTAAGGGAGGGAGAAGAGAGCAGGTTTCCAACGGGGAGAACTGTAAATCCTATACCCTTCCCACCAATTCCACCACCAAAGCATAGATCGGAAGAAGATGATCATTCCTATACCACTCAAGTTCGTCAGATCATAACTTTGATCTCCAGGCAAGTATCTATCTTGATGTTCTTGAGTTGATATTTCATCCATGTTAGAGTAGGAAATATAATTATAAATTTTTATGGAGATTTCATGCAATTGGAAGACTAGAATTCATATGTTTGAATGGAAATCATGTTAGGATGATGTCCTTATTATATGTAGAGTATTTATCATGAATTTTAATGATGTTTAGAGGAGAAAATATGGAAATATCATGTGGATTCTTGAATTAATATGGTAAACTAGGATTAGAGACCAAATCATGAATTGTACCCGTTTAATGACCATTCTTGGAGAATTAATGAATGTTTTACGTTAGAAATCATCCATACATGTTTATATCATGTTTATGATATTTAGTTGGGAGTTTGGGACATTTTAATGTAGGTTGTGATGATTAAAAATGGAAGAAACCCGTAGGCATTTTGCACAGAATTTTTGGGCCAATAACTGTTCGATCGATCGACTCAAGAATGTCGGTCTATCGACCATTTCCTTCGATCGATTGACCCCTCCTTGAAGTTGATACTTATTTATTTTTTAATGATTCTCCCAATTCCGCTTCATGGGAACCCTTATACATAATTAATTTACAATTATGGGACTTGGGAAGGACAAGTAGGGTGGTAGGCAAGGTTCGGGTAGTACGATTCTTATATGAGATTTAACTATGGGGTCACGAGGGTATACAATGAAGTGAAGATCGTGTGTATGTTAAATTAGGTTTTTTGAGAATTAAGAATGACTTAGACCAGTAGGGTAGAGAGTGCACACCTAATGATTTCATATTTATCGGAATGATAAACTTCGAGGGTCAAGAAATACTTGAGAAAACAACTCGTATGGTTAAAAATAATTGAGAAAACAAAAGAATGAATTAATTACACGTAGTACACGACTCGTATGGTTAGAATATGTTATAGGTCATGGGTGTACCTATCTGAATAATGTAAATACATATAAATGAGTGAATTTATATATATTATATGAATATTTGTGTTTAATCATACCCGCGCTACTTGCTATAACGTAGGTTTTTGCGCTAGAACTATCTTATTCTTATGTGACCTTTACGAGGAATATTGACTCGTACCCTAGAACATAGGATCCTTGGTGCAGGCTATCTGACAACAGTAGTCAGACGATCCTAAGAGACGTGAGGGTATGTGCTGACCTCTTATAGATTGGGAACTATGCTTATCCTCCAATATGTGTATTTTGTGTTAATACAGTTCGAGAGTGGATCCGAACTAGTATTTCCCTCATTTGTACGATATGTCCAGGGACTTGATAGCAGAGTATGCCAGCACCATAGATTTTATGTGAGCTGACCTATTAGTATATATATATATATATATATATATATATATATATATATATATATATATATATATATATATATATTATGTGTGATAAATATATGTACATGTGATTCATCTACTGTGCTTGTATGTATATAGAATTGAATAATCGATATTAAATAAATTAAGTGTTTGAGAACATAAGGCTGTATTGAGATGTACATAATTGGCTTGGTAAACTCATAAGAAAAAGTTATCATGTATAGATTATAATTATGCGATCACGTGAATCAGGATTGGTGAGGGGAGATTGGGTTAGACTAGTTAACTGAGTTAGCTTTATATAGATCAATTCAGTAGTTAGTTAGGCGTGCACACTAGTTGAGAGGTGATAATTCTCAAGTGAGTGTCGAGGCACTAACATGTATGTTATATCAACTGGTAAGCATTTTAAATACTTGCTAAACTATTTTAAAGTTATTTCCCACTTGGGCTATAACTCGTTTCTTATCATCTCCTCTTTCTCTTGTATATATATATATATATATATATATATATATATATATATATATGTGTGTGTGTGTGTGTGTGTGTGTGTGTGTGTGTGTGTGTGTGTTACTGGTGCCCAGCCACAGGGGCGTCAGACTTAGATCTTCAAACTGTTGATGTGCTGCAGCTAGTGTGGGAGTTGCAGGTCTATGCATTTAGACGACTTCATCCTTGTCATCCCATCTCTTCATTTAGTCATTTTAGATAGGGCATGTGTCTCCCATTTCCAGTTTCTATTTAGTTCAGAGAGACTTTGTACTCTTTATTTATTTCAGTATTCAGTTTTAGTTGGGATTGTTTTAATTATTACTTTGTCCTTAAATTTGGGATATTTTATTTGGATTGATTAATCTAGCCTATTTATTCCACTTGGATGGTTTGGTATTCAATACTATTGTCTATGTTCATAAAAATGGTTTCGTATATTAATTCATAATAATGGGACTTAATCTATAAAATTAAATGTTTTGACACTTAGCTTAATTATTTATTAGGTGATAAATAAAGAAAAAATGTTTTCAATAGTGATGCTAAGAATGAAACAACCGCACACTTTGATTTAATTTAATAAAGGACTGATCACCTGGTATTTAATTAGGCGGGGTGTCACAGGTGCTATCAGAGCATCTGGTTCTAGTGTCCTTTAGGATCTGTACGACTTACTATACTTCCAACTTAGCGTCTTTGCTATAGAGCCATATTTTTAGGACTATTGCATTTTTTTATGCAATTGCATCTTTAGCTATTTGACATTTTATAATAACTATGGAGTGATAAATTCCTTCTCGTTTTAGATGCCTCCGAGATGAGCCCCAAGGGACCAAAATGCCCAACCAGAGCCAGCAGCTCAGGTTCAGGGAACAATGAACGCATTCGAGGTTCCTGCCTTAGTTGCTTAGGCGGTGAATGCAGCTCTAGCGGTGGTGCAGCAGGCCTCACCCCAGGTTCAGGTTGTGGCACTAGTTCCATCTCAGTTTCCCACGACATGGGAAGTATTTAAGTATTCCTTTCAGAAGGCACATCCCCCGGAGTTCTCGGGCAGTTTTGATGTTGTCATCGCGAGCCAATGAAAGAAATACATCCAGAGGCATCTTTGTATGTATGAGTGCACAGATATTTAGAGACAGATACTGGCTTCCTTTAAGCTAGTAGGGGCCACCTTACAGTGGTGGGAGTCCACTACCACTTTGGAGGAGAGGGACAATATGAAGATTCAGAGTTTATGGGTGCAGTTTGATCGTAAATACTTTCCTTTCGCCGTGCACACTGGGATGAGGTAGAGACTGTTGAATCTCAAGCAGGAAGGTATGACTGTTGCGGAGTATAAAGATGAGTTCACGAGATTGATCACCATAGTACCAGATGATGTACCTATCGAAGATAAGAAGATTCAGATGTTCATGGATGGCTTGACCTGGAGGATTTGCCGCACCTCTTGGGTAATCTGTCATTGGGTACTTATACTGATGTACTCAACGTTGCCCTATTATATTGCCAGGACCACTGCTTCCATCAGTAGGGGAGAAAAAAAGCTGGGAAGTCCACTAGCAGGGCCGGACAAGAGGTAGTAGTGAGAATGGAGCACCAAAAGCTCAGGGGAAGGTCCGTTAGGGTGAACAGAGTTCTCATCATGGGAACCCTGCTAAGTGATTCCGAGCTGGTTACTCTAGGTAGGGACATGGGGGCTATAGACAGGGCTAACATGGCCAGTTCAGTCAGCAGGGCCAGCAGGGCTAACATCATTATCAGTAGTGATATATATGTCCATAATGCTAAGGGAGCTTCATATATAAAGACAAGTAACGGTATATATCTATGACTAATGTAATAAATCACATGAAATTTCAACCAGAACCCAACGGTTTCCTGGAGACATGAGCCCTCGTTAAAGTATCCTAATAGTACTTCCTCTAAAATAATTTCTATATTTTACAGATAATTATAAGTTATAACTCACTTGTAGATCAATACTTCCATTATTGCTCGAGCATAGATTATATTTTAACACAATTAATTTAAACATTATACTAAAACTTTAGAGCATAGTATCATGCCCAAACCATACAATGAAATATACATCAAAACTAATATGAATCTAACCCTATACTGTTAACATAAAATCCAAACATGCCATAGGTATCTGAGTATTGAAAGAAAATGTCGTGAGATAAACAAAACACCACATTTTTGGTATTATATTACAGAAATAGAACATTGATTACACCTCAAACAATGAAACATCTGATCTAAATATAATAAACTGACTCACCCATCATATTTTGTGAGGTTGGTTGGTTTTTTATTAGGATTAATCTGGGCTGGAAAATATTAAAACATATTAAGAATGGTCTAAATGATTGCCTATGTGGAATGATTCAGCATAAAAGATTCAAGACAAGTCATTTTTTCCAAATAATCATAGTAGAGCTTTGTATGATATGAGATATATATAATAGTTATTTGTATACCTTAGAATGCTCTGAAAGATTTTCTTTAATGAAAGAATCCCAAGTTGATTGATTAATGAACAAAGCATACTTCTTTGGTGAAGGTTTAAGAATCATGTGTCTATCTTTATATTTTTTTTCAAGATTCTCCCTCATTGAATTAGAGTTTATCCTAGTTGCATTGGATTTCCAAGGAGAAAAAGGATGATGTCTCTAAGACATCCAACTTTCGATGTCTTAGAGATGTGATTGGTAAATGCTGCTGGCACGAACCCATTTTCATAAGTAATGTGGGTCCACGTCAGCAGAATTTACCAATCACATCTCTAAGACATCAAAGTTCGATGTTTTAGAGACATCAAACTTTTTTTCCTTTCTAAACCAAAAATTTCCCTGAAGAATTTGTCTGGTTGAGTGATGGGACACCTGTGTATGGATAAAAACCCACAATTAAAGTTGAAAGGATAAATGGCATGGCCCCTCCACTTTGGGTGTCCTTTTGTTGAAGAACCATAATATAACGTGTAATGTTCTTCACATTAGCGTGATCCTCAACCATAAGACTATGGCTCTGACACACAATTCATTACATGTTTATGAGAACTTGAGCATTGTGTTTGAGACAAGCACATGGAAATGGAATGTGATCATCTAGACTTACAATCTTTTTAACATATTTTAATCTTGGATTTTAATAGTGAGCTTCTTTTCAACATCGAGAATGATGGTGTTTGTACCTCTGTGCCGATGATGGCATTGCCCTTTCGACGAAATTAGATAGCGTATTACACTTGAAAGAGATGCCCATCCGACGAGAACACCGTTATTGCTCTATCGTACCTCGACATCAGTTACCTTTTATTTCTTGACTCCTTCCCTTTCTTTTCTTTCTTTCATCAGAATACTACTAATGCATTTTTCTATATTCATAGCAAATTCGCTAAAAAATAAGTTTCTTAAAATTATTGATATAGGAAAAACTATGAGTTTAATATGGAAATGATTCTAAATCATCATGATCATGCGAATGGTCACGCCCAGTTGGTCACAGCAGCTGGTCACGGACTTGGTCCGTGACCATCTCATTTTTTGGTGTGACCATATTCATTACCACGCTAAATAATAGATGCTCTGGAAGTGGTCACAGACCAAATCCCTGACCACCATGGGTTACGAACTTGGGCCGTGACCAGGGCGTGACCATCTTGGTGCCAAATTCACGCCAAAATTCCCCTCCAAGCTTGGTCGCAGATGGGTCATGGACTTAAACAGTGTCCATAGGCGTGACGAAGGAGAAAACATACACATATGGGGTCACGGTTAGGATCCGTGACCATTTTTTGATGTGGGTCATGGTTATGGGTCGTGACCATCCCTCAATTAAAGGTCTGATGTTGGTCCCGCAAGGGGTCACGACTATAGGCCGTGACTATTCGTCAATCAGTAGTAGGTCTGTTATTGGTCTGAAGTTGGTCGCATATGGGGGTCACGGCTGTAGGCCGTGACCATTTATCAATCAGTAGCAGGTACAAGGAACTAATGGGTCACGATGGTGGGTCATGGCTCTTGGCCGTGATCAGGTTCAACCATTAAAAAAAGAAAACGCGCTTTCCTCAAACCTTAGTCTATATTTGGGCATTTGAAATTTTGTCAATCAGTAATAATTTTGGGCGATTTTCGCGATTCGATTTCGTCTAAGGGGTTTCTACGATTTCAGCTCTAAGATTTCAATAATCAGTAAAAAGTTTGGGCATTTCGATTTGTTGATTTGTGGCTGGTGTGTGTGTGTGCATGTGTGTATATGTGTGTGCATTTCGATTTGTTAATTTGTTATTGATGTGTGTGTATATATAGATTTCTATTTGTATATATGTGTGTGCGTGCGTTTAGATTTCTATTTATGTGTATATGTGTGTGTATACATAGATTTATGTATATATGTCAATAAACCCTAGACATTGTATTTTTTTGGGAATACAAATATGTGTCCCACATTTAAAGATTTATTTATATCCACTCCCTTGTTTTTATTTTCTTAGTCGTAGGTCCTATTGTAAGAACTGTACGACACGTGTCATTCTCTGTGGAGAAAAAGATAAGCGGTTAAGGGAGGTTTTGAGTAGTTATTGGACTAAATACAATTTAAAAAATACATGGAAGGGAGCGTAAAAAAACTTTGGACATGGGACTAAACCAAAAAATACTATATTTTTTTTGACAAAATCTAATTAAATGGTTTTTTAATAATTAAAAAAGTTACTTCGACATTGTTGTGGGTTATTTGCATGTCATCATATTATATTAGGGGTTATATGCGTGTCGTTAATTTTTTTTTGACAAAATATAATTAAATGGATTTTTTTTTACATTCTATTGGGGGTTATCTGTGTGTCGTTATTTTTTAGGATAATTCTAGGCTGACGCACAAATGCTTTTAATATTGAATATGTTGTTCATTGGTTTTAGGAAAAAAATGAAATTAAAGGGTATTAGCAAATATGGATATTAGTAAGTTTTCCATAATAATTATTATTGTTTTATAAATATAGCAAATATGGCTATTCGTAAGTTTTTCAAATGATCTTAATCTTTTTGCAGGAGCTATTTCGGCGATTTGGTGTGATTTTTCATTTTCGTAGATTCTTTCCAGTCAAAGCAGAATAATTGACCTCCCTACCAGAGCAACTTTGGTATATTTTTTTGGTAGTACGTAAACAGTAATGCAATATCTAAAATAATTTTGGCACACTTATTTCCATTTTTTATTTGTTGAAACTAAAGTAGATTGTGTGCAAATGTTGAATGATTTTAAGGTTACTAATAACTCTTTTTTATTTGTATACAAATTAGCTAAAGTTTAGACCATGCCCAGTTTTCTTTGGATGTTTTTATCGTGGCCCAAAAGAGTGTATGCACAAGGTTCTTTAGGTAATTGTCTTGGATAACTTGTGTGAGAATGTGTTTAATGGTGAATTTAACTTTCCTTTTGCTTCTATTACGAGTTCAGATAGATAAGTTTTAATATATTTCTCTCTTTTGATTGCAGATAATTGAGAGTAAATGTGAAAAACATTTCAATCTGATATGCTTTATTCTACTCATACGTATGTGTCGTCATTTTGACTTATGAACTTTGATATTTCGATATGTTAACTTTGAGTGAACGTTGTGGATTTATTTGTTTGATGCTTGCTCCTCGTGGCTTGACTTCACTAAATTTACGTGCTAGAGGACAATATATTCAATAGGGGAGTGAAATGTTTGTTAGTTTTAGACGTTCAACACTTTATTGTATCTTATAAAAGAATGGGATAACGGAATATCATAGTCTTTTCATAAATTAACAAGAAAAACGTGAAGTTGTGGTCACACACTTTATTAATCTTCTCCCTAACTAATCCAATACCATAGTCACGACATATTTATAGACTTGGGCTTAAAAACATGGTGTTAGTGGGTGAAAATTCGAAACATCCCTCGAACGGCTCCGTGAGTGGCACAACACCTCGCACGGGACCAATGTAACTCATAGGAACTAACCGCGCGATCACAGGATTCCAGGTTTGAGAAAATGATGATAGTCTGCATATTTCTAGACATAGGCATAAAAACATGGCATTAGAAGGTAAAAACCCGACACAGACCCTGAACGGCCCTCTGAGTGAGACCAACATCTCGCACGGGACCAATGTAACTCGTAAGAACTGACTGCTCGATCACGAGAATCCCGATTTGATAATACGACAATAACTTTCATATTTCTAGACTTAAGCTTAAAAATATGGCGTTAGCGGGTAAAAACCCAAAACAGCCCCCGAACAGCCCCATGAGTGGCACCAACACCTCGCACGGGACCCATGTAACTCGTAGGAACTGATCGTGCAATCACGGGACTCCCAAGTTTGAGAATACGATAATAATTTGTAAATTTTTATACTTAGTCTTAAAAACATGGCGTTAGTGGTTAAAAACTCGAAACAACCCCCGAACGGCCCCGTGAGTGGCACCAACACCTCGCACGGGAGCAATGTAACTCGTAGGAACTTACTGTGCGATCATGGGACTCCCAGTTTGAGAATACGATGATAATTTAAAAATATTAGGACTTAAGCAAAACATGGCGTTAGTGGGTTAAAACCCGAAACAGCTCCCGAACGGCCCCGGGAGTGTCACCAACACCTCGCACGGGACCAATGTAAATCGTAGGAACTGATCGCGCAATCACGGGACACCCGATTTGAGAATATGATGATAATTTGCATATTTCTAGACTTAGGCTTAAAAACATGGAGTTAGTAGGTGAAAACTCGAAACTGCCCTTGAACAGCTCCGTGAGTGGCACCAACACCTCGCACGGGACCAATGTAACACGTAGGAACTGACCGCACAATCACGGGACTCACGATTTGAGAATACGATGATAATTTTCATATTTCTAGACTTAGGCATAAAAACATGGTGTCAGTGGGTGAAAACCTGAAACCGCCCCTGGACGGCCCCGTGAGTGGCACCAACACCTCGCACGGGACCAATCTAACTCATAGGAACTTAATGCGCGATCATGGGAATATGGGTTTGAGAATACGACTATAATTTGCATATTTCTAGACTTAGGCGTAAAAACATAGCGTTAGAAGGTAAAAACTCGAAAGAACCCCCGAACGGCCCCGTGAGTGGCACCAACACCTCGCACGGGACCAATGTAACTCGTAGAAACTAATAATGCAATCACGGGACTCTCGGTTTGAGAATACGATGATAATTTGCATATTTCTAGACTTCACCTTAAAAACATGGCGTTAGTGGGTGAAAACCCGAAACAACCCCCGAACGGCTCCGTGTGTGGCACCAACTCCTCGCATGGGACCAATGTATCTCATAGGAACTGATCATGTGATCACGGGACTCCCGATTTGAGAATATGACGGTAATTTTCATATTTCTAGACTTTGGCATAAAAATATGTCGTTAGACGGTAAAAACCCGACACAACTCCCGAATGGCCCCGGGAGTAGAAAAAACTCCTCGCACGGGACCAATGTAACTCGTAGGAACTGACCGCGTGATGACGGGACTCCCTATTTGAGAATACGATGATAATTTACGTATTTTAAGACTTAGCTAAAAAACATGGCATCAGTGGGTGAAAACCCGAAATAGCCCCCGAACGACCCCGTGAGTGGCACCAACCCCTCGCATGGGACCAATCTAACTCGTAAGAAATTACCACGCAATCATGGGACTCCGAGTTTGAGAATACGATGATAATTTTCATATTTCTAGACGTAGGCGTAAAAACATAGCGTTAGAAGGTAAAAACTCGAAACAACCCCCGAACGGTCCCATGAGTGGCACCAACACCTCGCACGGCACTAATGTAACACATAGAAACTGACCGCACAATCACGGGACTCCCAGTTTGAGAATACGATATTAATTTGCATATTTCTAGACTTAAGCATAACAATATGGTGTTAGTGTCTGAAAAACCAAAACAACCCTGAACGGCCCTATAAGTGGCACCAACACCTCGCACGGGACCAATGTAACGCATTGGAACTGACCGCGCAATCATGGGACTCTCGATTTGAGAATATGTTGATAATTTGAATATTTCTTGACTTCGGCTTAAAAACATGGCGTTAGTGGGTGAAAACCCGAAACGGCCCCCGAACGACTCCGTTTGTGGAACCTACACCTCGCGGGGACCAATATAACTCATAGGAACTGATCGCATGATCACAAGACTCCTGGTTTGAGAAAATGATGGTAATTTTCATATTTCGAGACTAAGATATAAAAACATGGCATTAGAAGGTAAAAACCCGATAGAGCCCTTGAAGGACCTTGCGAGTGGCACCAATACCTCGCACGTGACCAATGTAACTCGTAGGAACTGATCGTGTGATCACGGGACTTCGAGTTCGACAATACAATGATAATTTGTATATTTCTATACTTAAGCTTAAAAGCATGGCGTAAGTGGTTGAAAACCCAAAACAACCCCCAAATGGCCCCGTGATGGCACCAACACCTCCCACGGGACCAAGTTAACTCGTAGGAACTGACCACGCGATCACCAAACTATTGGTTTGAGAATATAATGATAATTTGCATATTTCTAGACTTACGCTTAAAAACATGGCGTTAACGGGTGAAAACTCGAAATAGCCACCGAACGACCCCGTGAGTGGCACCAACACCTCGCACGGGACCAATGCAACTCGTAGGAACTTACCGTGCGATCACGGGACTCCCGATTTGAGAATATGATAATAATTTAAAAATATCAGGACTTAAGCAAAACATGGCGTTAGTGGGTGAAAATTCAAAACAATCCTCTAACGGCCCCGTGAGTAGTACCAACACTTCACACGGGACAAATAAAACTCGTAGGAACTGACTGTACGATCACAGGACTCCCGGTATGAGAATACGATGATAATTTGCATATTTCTAGACTTAGGCATAAAAACATGGCATTAGTGGGTGAAAACCCGAAACATCCGCCGAACGACTCCGTGAGTGGCACCAACACCTCACACGGAATCAATCTAACGCATAGGAAATGACCGTGTGACCACGGGACTCCGAGTTTGAGAATACAATGATAATTTGCATATTTATAGACTTAGGCTTAGAAACATGGCGTTAAAAGGTAAAAACCCAACACAGCCTCCGAACGACCCCGTGAGTGGCACTAACGCCACGCACAGGACCAATGTAAGTCGTAGAAACTGACAGTGCTATCATGGGACTCCCAGTTTGAGAATAAGATGATAATTTGCAAATTTATAGACTTAAACTTAAAACATAGGTAAAAACCCAAAACAGCCCCATGAGTGGCACCAACACCTCGCACGGGACCCATGTAACTCGTAGGAACTGATCGTGCAATCACAGGAGTCCCAAGTTTGAGAATACGATAATAATTTGTAAATTTCTATACTTAGGCATAAAAAATGGTATTAGTGGGTAAAAACCCGAAACAACCCTTGAACAGCCTCGTGAGTTGCACTATCACCTCGCACGAGACCAATGTAACTCGTAGGAATTTACCACGCGATCAAGAGACTCCCAATTTGAGAATACGATGATATTTTAAAAATATCACGACTTAAGAAAAACATGGCGTTAGTGGGTGAAAACCTGAAACAACCCTCGAACGGCCACGTGAGTGGCACCGACATCTTGCACGGGACCAATGTAACTCATAGGAACTGACAGCGGGATCACGAGACTCCCGTCTTGAGAAAACGACAATAATTTGCATATTTCTATACTTAGACACGAAAATATAGCTTTAGTGGGTAAAAACCCGAAACAGCCTCCGAACGACCCCGTGAGTGGCACCAACACCTCGCACGGGACCACTGTTACTCGTAGGAACTTACCGTGTGATCACGGCACTACAAGTTTGAGAATATGACGATAATTTAAAAATATCAAGACTTAAGTAAACCTTGGCATTTGTGGGTGAAAAGGTGAAACAACCACCGAACGGCCCCGTGACTGGCCGAAATACCTCACACGGGACCAATGTAACTCGTATGAACTGACTGTGCGATCAAGGGACTCCCAGTTTGAGAATAAGATGATAACTTGCATATTTCTAAACTTAGGCTTAAAAATATGGCGTTAGTGGGTGAAAACCCGAAACAGCCCCCAAACGGCTTTGTGTGGGGCACCAACACCTCGAACGGGACCAATATAACTCGTAGGAACTGACTGCGCGGCCACGGGACTACCGGTTTGAGAATACGAAGATAATTTGCATATTTTTGAACTTAGGTATAAAATATGGCGTTAGTGGGTGAAAACTCGAAACAACCCCCGAACGGCTCCGTGAGTGGCACCAACTCCTCGAACATGACCAATCTAACTCGTAGGAACTGACTGTGTGATCACGGGACTCCCAGTTTGAGAATACAATGATAATTTAAAAATATCAGGACTTAAGGAAAACATGGCGTTAGTAGGTGAAAACCGGAAACAACCCCCAAACGGCCATGTGAGTGGCACTAACACCTCGCACGGGACTAATGTAACTCGTAGGAACTGACAGCGGGATCCTGGGACTCCCGGTTTGAGAAAATAATGATAATTTTCATATTTATAGATTTAGGCATAAAAACATAGCGTTTGTGGGTAAAAACTCGAAACAGCCCCAGAACGGCCCAGTGAGTGGCACCAACACCTCACGTGGGACCAATGTAACTCGTAATAACTTACCGCGTGATCACGAAACTACTGTTTTCAGAATATGACGATAATTTAAAAATATTAGGACTTAAGCAAAACATGGTGTTAGTGGGTGAAAACCCAAAATTACCCCCCGAACGGCCTCGTAAGTGGCCCAAACGCCTAGCACGAGACCAATGCAACTCATAGGAACTGACCGTGCGATCACGAGACTCCTAGTTTGAGAATACGACAATAATTTGTATATTTCTAGACTTAGGCTTAAAAACCTGGCGTTAGTTGATGAAAACCCAAAAGTACCTCCGAACGGATCCGTGAGTGGCACCAACACCTCAAAAGGGACCAATGTAACTCGTAGGAACTGACCGCGTGACCATGGGACTCCCTATTTGAGCAAAAGAAGATAATTTGCATATTCTGGACTTAGGCATAAAAACATGGCGTTAGTGGGTGAAAACCCAAAACAACCCCCGAACGGCTCCGTGAGTGGCACTAACACCTCGCACGAAACCAATCTAACTCGAAGGAACTGACCGCGCGATCATGGGACTCCCGATTTGAGAATACGATGATAATTTGCATATTTCTAGACTTAGGCAAAAAAACATGGCGTTAGAAGGTAAAAACCCCCAAACATCCCCCGGATGGCCCAGTATATGGCACCAACACCTCACACGGGACCAATGTAACTCGTAGGAACAGACCGCGCAATCATGGGACTCTCGATTTGAGAATACGTCGATAATTTGCATATTTCTAGACTTAATCTTAAAAACTTAGCATTAGCGGGTGAAAACCCCAAACAGCCCCTGAATGGCATCGTGAGTGGCATCAACACCTCGCAAGGGACCAATGTAACTCATAGGAACTAACCGCATGAACACGGGACTCCCTATTTGAGAAAATGATGATAATTTGCATATTTCTAGACTTGGGCACACAAACATGGCGTTAGTGGGTAAAAACCCGAAACAACCCCGAACGGCCCACTGAGTGGCACCAACACCTCGCATGGGACCAATGTTACTCATAGGAACTTACCACGCGATCACGGGCTCCCGATTTGAGAATGCGACGATAATTTGAAAATATCAGAACTGAAGCAAAACATGGCGTTAGTGGGTGAAAACCTGAAACAACCCATGAACACCCCCCTGAGTGGCACCAACACCTCGTACGGGACCAATGTAACTCGTAGGAACTTACCACGTGATCATGGGACTCTTGTTTTGAGAATACGATGATAATTTAAAAATATCAGGACTTAAGCAAAACATGGCATTAGTGGGTGAAAACTCGAAATAACCCCAGAACGGCCCCATGAGTCGCACCAACACCTCGCACGGAACCAATGTAACTTGTAGGAAGTGATCGCGCGATCACGGGACTCTCGATTTGAGAAAATGATGATAATTAGTGTATTTCTAGACTTAGGCATTAAAACATAGCGTTAGTGGGTAAAAACCTGAAAAAGACCTTAAACGGCCCCGTGAGTGGCATCAACACCTCGCACGAGACCAATGTAACTCATAGGAACTTATATCCCGATCATGGGGCTCCTGGTTGGAGAATATGACGATAATTTAAAAAATCAGGACTTAAGAAAAACATTGCGTTAGTGGGTAAAAACCCCAAACAACCCCCAAACATCCTCGTGAGTGGCACCAACACCTGGCACGGGACCAATGTAACTCATAGGAACTGACCGTGTAATAATGGGACTCGTGGTTTGAGAATACCATGATAATTGGCATATTTCTAGACTTAGGCTTAAAAACATGGCGTTGGTGGGTGAAAACCAGAAACAGCCCATGCACGGCTCCGTGAGTGGCACCAACACCTCGCATGGGATGAATGTAACTCGTAGGAACTGTTCGCGCGATCACGAGACTCTCGGTTTGAGAATACCACGATAATTTTAAAATATCAGGACTTGAGCAAAACATGGCGTTAGTGGGTGTAAATCCCAAACATCCCCTGAACAGCCCCGTGAGTGGCATTAACATCTCGTACGCGACCAATGTAACTCACAGGAACAGACTGCACGATCACGGGACTCCCAATTTGAGAATAAGACGATAATTTTATATTTCTAGACTAAGGCTTAAAAATATGGTGTTAGTGGGTGAAAACTCGAAATAGCCCCCGAATGACCATCTGAGTGGCACCAACACCTTGTACGGGACTAATGTAACTCGTAGGAACTAATCGCACGATCACAGGACTCCTTGTTTGGGAATACGACGATAATTTGCATATTTCTGAACATAGGCTTAAAAACATGGCGTTAGTGGGTGAAAACTCGAAACAGCCCCCGAACGACCCCGTGGCACCAACACCTCGCACGGGAAAATTACAACTCTTAGGAACTGACCGCGCAATCATGGAACTCCCATTTTGAGAATATGATTATAATTTAAAAATATCAAGGCTTAAGAAAAATATGGCGTTAGTGGGTGAAAACCCGAAACAACCCCCGAATGGCCCTGTGAGTGGCACAAACACCTCGCACGGGTCCAATGTAACTAGTAGGAATCGACCGCGCGATCATGGGACTCTCAGTTTGAGAATACGATGATAATTTTCATATTTCTAAACTTAGGGTTAAAAACATGGCGTTGGTGGATGAAAACACGACACAGCCCCCGAACGGCTCCGTGAGTGGTACCAACACCTCGCACGGGAAAAATATGACTCATCGGAACTGACCGCGAGATAACGGGACTCCCAATTTGAGAATACGATGATAATTTTCATATTTCTAGACTTAAGCATAAAAACATGGCGTTAGTGGGTGAAAATCTAAAACAACCCAAACGGCCCCGTGAGAGGCACCAAGACCTGGCACGGGACCAATGTAACTCATAAGAACTGACCGCTCAATCATGGGACTACCAGTTTGAGAATACGACGATAGTTTGCATTTTTCTACACTTAAGCTTAAAAACATGGCGTTACTGGGTGAAAACCCAAAACAACCCCTAAACGGCCCCGTAAGTGGCACCCAAACCTTGCACGGGACCAATGTAACTTGTAGAAACTGATCGCGCGATAACTGGACTCCCGATTTGAGAAAATAATGATAATTTGTATATTTCTAGACTTAGGCATAAAAACATAGTGTTAGCTAGTGAAAACCCAAAATATCCCCGAACGACGCCTTCAGTGGCACCAACACCTCGTACGAGACCAATGTAACTATTAGGAATTGATCGCGAGATCACGGGACTCTCAATTTGAGAAAATGATAATAATTTGCATATTTCTAGATTTAGGCTTAGAAACAAGGCGTTAGTGGGTGAAAACCCGAAACAACCCCCGAACAGCTCTGTGGGTGGCACTAACACCTCACACGGGACCAATTTAACTCGTAGAAACTGATCGCGCAATCACGGGACTCCCGGTTTGAGAATACTATAATAATTTAAAAATATCAGGACATAAGTAAAACATGGCGTTAGTGGGTGAAAACCCAACATAACCCCCGAATAGCCCTGTGAGTGGATCCAAGACCTCGCACGGGACAATGTAACTCGTAAAAACTAACCATGCAATCACGGGACTCCCGGTTTGAGAATACAATGATAATTTGTATATTTCTATACCTAGGCTTAAAAACATGGCGTTAGTGGGTGAAAATCCGAAAGAGCCCCCGAACGGCTCCGTGAGTGGCACCAACACCTCGCACGGGACTAATGTAACTCGTAGGAACTGACCGCGCGATCATGTGACTCCCGTTTTGAGAATACGATGATAATTTGAATATTTCTAGACTTAGGATTACAAACATGGCGTTAGCGGGTGAAAATCCGAAACAACCCCCGAACGGCCTCGTGGGTGGCACCAACACCACGAACAGAACCAATGTAACTCGTAGGAATTGATCGCGTGATCACGGGACTCTCGATTTGAGAATACGATGATAATTTGCATATTTCTAGGTTTAGGCATAAAAATGGTGTAAGTGGGTAAAAACCCGAAATAACCCTCGAACGACCCCGTGAGTGACACGAACACCTCGCCCGAGACCAACGTATCTCGTAGGATCTGACAGCGCAATCACGGGACTCCCGATTTGAGAATACGGTGATAGGTTGCATTTTTCAAGACTTAAGCTTAAAAATATGGCGTTAGTGGGTGAAAACCCGATACAGCCCCGAACGGCTCCGTGGGTGGCACTAACCCCTCGCACGGGACCAATGTAACTCGTACGAACTGACCGCACGATCACGAAACTCCCGATTTGAGCAAACGATGATAATTTGCATATTTCTAGACTTTGCCATAAAGACATAGCGTTAGTGGGTAAAAACCTGAAACAACCCTTGAATGACCCCGTGAGTGGGACCAACTCTTTGCACGGGACTAATGTAACTCGTAGGAACTGACCACGTGATCACAGTAATCCCAGTTTGAGAATACGATAATAATTTGCAAATTTATCGGCCTAGGCCTAAAAACATGGCGTTAGTGGGTGAAAACCCGAAACAGCCCCCGAACGGCCCCGTGAGTGGCACCAACACCTCGCACGGGACCAATGTTGGTTTGAGAAAATGACGATAATTTGTATATTTATAGACTTGAGGTTAAAACAGGGCGTTAGTGGGTGAAAACTCAAAATAACCCCCAAATGGCTCTGTGAGTGGCACCAACACCTAGCACGGGACCAATGTAACTCTTAGGAACTAACCGCACAATCACGGGACTCCCGATTTGAGAATACAATGATAATTTTCATATTTCTAGACTTTGAATTAAAAACATTGTGTTAGCAGGTGAAAACCCAAAATAACCCCCGAACAGCCTCCTAGGTGGCACCAACACCTCGGACGGAACCAATGTTACTCGTAGCAATTGATCGCGCGATCACGGGACTCTCGATTTGAGAATATGATGATAATTTTCATATTTCTAGGCTTAGGCATAAAAATATGGCGTTATTGGGTAAAAACCCAAAATAGCCCCCGAACGGCCTCGTGAGTGGCACCAATAACTCGTACGGGACCAATGTAACTCGTAGAAACTTACCACGCAATCACGAGACGCCCGATTTGAGAATATGGCTAAGATTTAAAAATATCAGGACTTAAGCAAAACATGGCGTTAGTGGGTGAAAATCTGAAATAACCCTCGAACGCCTCCGTGAGTGGCATCAACACCTCGCACGGGACCAATGTAACTCGTACTAACTGACCGCGCAATCACGAGACTCCCGATTTGAGAAAACGATGACAATTTTCATATTTCTAGACTTAGGCATAGACACATAGCGTTAGTGGGTAAAAACCAAAAACAGCCCCCGAACGGCCCCGTGAGTGGCACCAACACCTCGCTTGGGACGAATGTAATTTGTAGGAACTCATAGCGCAATCACGAGACTCCCGGTTTGAAAATATGATGATAATTTGCATATTTTTAGACTTAAGCTTAAAAACATGGCGTTACAGGGTGAAAACCGAAAATAACCCCCAAACGGCCGCGTGAGTGGCACCAACACCTCGCACGGGACCAATGTAACTCATACGAACTCACCGCGCGATCACGAGACTCTCAGTTTGAGAAAATGATGATAATTTGTATATTTCTAGACTTAGGCTTAAAAACATGGCGTTAGTGGGTGAAAAACTAAAACAACCCCCGAACGGCTCCATGGGGGGCACTAGCACCTCGCACGAGACCATAGTAACTCGCAAGAACTGAACGCACGATCACAGGACTCCCGATTTGAGTATACGACGATAATTTAAAAATATCTGAACTTAAGCAAAACATGGCATTAGTGGGTGAAAACCTAAAACCGCCCCCTAACAACCCCGTGAGTGGCACCAACACCTCGTACGTGACCAATGTAACTGATAGGAACTGACCACGCGATCACGGGACTCCCTATTTGAGAAGATGACGATAATTTGCATATTTCTAGTCCTTGGCTTAAAAACATGGTGTTAGTCGGTGAAAACTCGAAATATCCCCCGAACGGCCCCGTGAGTGGCACCAACACCTCGCACGGGACCAATATTACTCGTAGGAACTGACCGCGCGATCACGGGACTCCCGGTTTGAGAAAACAATGATAATTTTCATATTTCTAGATTAGGCATAAATACATAGCGTTAGTGGGTAAAAACCCAAAGTATCCCCCAAACGGCCCTGTGAGTGACACCAACACCTCGCTCGGGATGAATGAAACTTGTAGGAACTGACAGCACAATCACAAGACTCCCAGTTTGAGAATATGGCGATAGTCTGCATATTTCTAGACTTAAGCTTAAAAATATGGCATTACAGGGTTAAAATCCAAAACAAACCCCGAACGGCTCCGTGAGTGGCACCAACACCTCGCACGGGACCAATGTAACTCGTACGAATTGATCGCGCAATCACGAGACTTCCGATTTGAGAAAATAATGATAATTTTCATATTTCTAGACTTAGGCATAAAAACATGGCGTTAGCTGGTGAAAACCCAAAACAACCCCGAATGGCCCCATGAGTGGCACCAACACCTTGCACGGGACCAATGTAACTCGTACGAACTGACCACGTGATCACGGGACTCCTGGTTTGAGAAAATGATGATAATTTGTATATTTTTAGACTTCGGCTTAAAAACATGGCGTTAGTGGGTGAAAACCCAAAATAACCCCCGAACGGCTCCGTGGGTGGCAATAACACCTCGCACGGGACCAATGTAACTCGTAGGAACTGAACGCGTGATCACGGGACTCCTGGTTGAGTATACGACGATAATTTAAAAATCTCTAGACTTCAGCAAAGCGTGACGTTATTGGGTAAAACTTGAAATAGCCCCCTAATAGCCCCGTGAGTGGCACCAATACCTCGTACGGTACCAATGTAACTCGTAGGAACTGACCACGCGATCACGAGACTCCCAGTTTTAAAATACAATGATAATTTGCAAATTTCCTTACCTAGGCTTAAAACCATGGCCTTAGTGGGTGAAATCTCGAAACAACCCCCAAATGGCTCCGTGAGTGGCACCAACAGCTCGCAAGAGACCAATATAACTTGTAGGAACTGACCGCGTGATCATGTGACTCCCGATTTGAGAATATGATGATAATTTGCATATTTCTAGACTTAGGATTAAAATCATGGCATTAGCGGGTGAAAACCCAAAATAGCCCCCCGAACGGCCTCGTGGGTGGCACCAACACCTCGTAGGGAACTAATATAACTTATAAGAATTGACCATGCGATCACGGGACACCCAATTTGAGAATACGAGGATAATTTGCATATATCTAGGCTTAGGCATAAAAGCATGGTGTTAGTGGGTAAAAACCTGTAACAACCCCCGAACGGTCTTGTGAGTGGCACCAACACCTTGTACGGGACCAATGTAACTCGTAGGAACTTACCACGCAATCATGGTATGCCTGATTTGAGAATAAGACGATAATTTAAAAATATCAGGACTTAAGCAAAACACCTTCCACGGGACCAATATAACTCGTACGAACTGACCGCACGATCACGAGACTCCCGATTTGAGCAAACGATGATAATTTGCATATTTCTAGACTTTGCCATAAAGACATAGCGTTAGTGGGTAAAAACCTGAAACAGCCCTTGAATGACCCCGTGAGTGGGACCAACTCCTCGCACGGGACCAATGTAACTCGTAGGAACTGACCGTGCGATCACGTGACTCCCGGTTTGAGAATACGATGATAATTTGCATATTTCTAGACCTAGGATTAAAAATATGACGTTAGCGGGCAAAAACCCAAAACAGTCCTCGAACGGCCTCGTAGTGGCACCAACACCTTGCACGGAAGCAATGTAACTCGTAGGAACTGACCGCACGATCACGGGAATCCTGGTTTGAGAATACGATGATAATTTTCATATTTCTAGGCTTAGGCATAAAAACATGGTGTTAGTGGGTAAAAACCCAAAATAGCCTCCGAACGGCCTCGTGAGTGGCACCAACACCTCGTACTCGACTAATGTAACTCGTAGGAACTTACCACGCAATCACGGGACGCCAAATTTGAGAATAAGATGATGATTTGAAAATATCAAGACTTAAGCAAAATATGGCGTTAGTGGGTGAAAACTCGAAACAACCCCCAAACAGCCCCGTGAGTGGCACCAACACGTCGTGAAGGACCAATGTAACTCGTACGAACTGATCGCCCGATCACGAGACTCCCAGTTTTAGAAAATGACTATAATTTGCATATTTATAGACTTAGGCATAAAGACATAGCGTTAGTGGGTAAAAACCCGAAACAACCCCCGAACGGTCCCGTGAGTGGCACCAACACCTCGTTCGGGACCAATGTCACTCATAGGAACTAACAGTGCAATAACGAGACTTCTGGTTTGAAAATACGGTGATAGTTTTCATATTTATAGACTTAAACTTCAAAGAATGGCGTTACAGGGTGAAAACTCAAAACAACCCCCGAACGGCCCCATGAGTGGCACCAACACCTCGCACGGGACCAATGTAACTCGTAGGAATTAACTGCACTATCACTGGACTCCCGATTTGAGAAAATAATAATAATTTGCATATTTCTAGACTTAGGCATAAAAACATGGCGTTAGCTGGCGAAAACATAAAACAGCCCCCGAATGGCACTGTTAGTGGCACCAACACCACGCACGGGACCAATGTAACTCGTAGGAACTGATCGCGCGATCACTGGACTCCCGATTTGATAAATTGATGATAATTTGCATATTTCTAGACTTAGGCTTAAAAGCATGGCGTTAGAGGGTGAAAACCTGAAACAGCCCCTGAACGGCTCCGTGGGTGGCACTAACACCTCGCACGGGACCAATGTAACACGTAGGAACTGACCGCACGATCACGGGACTCTTGATAATTTAAAAATATCTGGACTTAAGCAAAACATGGCGTTAGTGGGTGAAAACCTCAAACAACCCCCTAACAGCCCCGTGAGTGGTACCAACACGTCGCTCGGGACGAATGTAACTCATAGGAACTGACAGCGCAATCACGAGACTCCTGATTTGAGAATATGATGACAGTTTGCATATTTCTAGACTTAAGCTTAAAAACATGGCGTTATAGGGTGAAAACCAAAAATAACCCCCGAACGACCCCGTGAGTGGCACCAACACCTCGCACAGAACCAATGTAACTCGTAGGAACTGACTGCACTATCACTGGACTCCCGGTTTCAGAAAATGACAATAATTTGCATATTTCTAGACTAAGGCATAAAACCATGGCGTTAACTGGTGAAAACCCAAAACAGCGACCGAACGTCCCCATGAGTGGCACCAACACCTCGCACGGGACTAATGTAACTCGTGGAAACTGACCCGCGCAATCACGGCACTCATGGTTTGAGAAATTGATGAAAATTTGCATATTTCGAGACTTAGGCTTAAAAACATGGCGTTAGTGGGTAAAAACTTAAAATAACTCCAGAAAGACCCCGTGAGTGGCACCAACACCATGCACGGGACCAATGTAACTCGTAGGAACTAACCACGCGATCATGAGACTCCCGATTTTAGAAAAGGACGATAATTTGCAAAAACATTTATACATAGGCTTAAAAACATGGCATTAGTGGGTGAAAATCCGAAACAGCCCCTGAACGGCTCCGTGAGTGGCACCAACACCTCGCAAGACACCAATGTAACTCGTAGGAACTAACTACGTGATCACGTGACACCGTGTTATGAATTCGACGACAATTTGTATATTTCGAGACTTAGGCCTAACAGTAAGGCGTTAGTGGGTGAAAACCCGAAATAACCCCGAACGGCCCCGTGAGTGGCGCCAACACCTCGCATGGGAACAATGTAACTCTTAGGAACTTACTGCGCGGTCACGGGACTCCCGATTTGAGAATATGATGATAATTTAAAAATATCAGGACTTGAGTAAAAGATGGCGTTAGTGGGTGAAAACCAGAAACAGCCCCCGAACGGCCCTGTGAGTGGCACCAATACCTCTCACGGGACCAATGTGACTCGTAGGAACTGACTCCACAATGTAGGGACTCTCGGTTTGAGAATACGATGATAGTTTGCATATTTCTAGATTTAGGCTTAAAAACATGGCGTTAGTGGGTGAAAACCTAAAACAGCTCTCGAACGGCCCCGCGAGTCGCACCAACACCTCACACGGGGCCAATTTAAGTCTTAAGAACTTACCGCGCGATCACGAGACTCCCGATTTGAGAATAAAATGAAATTTTCATATTTCTAGTCTAAGGCATAAAAACATGACGTCAGTGGGTGAAAGTTTGAAACAACCCCCGAACGGCCCTATGAGTGGCATCAATACCTCGAACGGGACCATTGTAACTCGTAGGAACTGACAACACGATCACGGGAGTCCTAATTTGATAATACGGAGATAATTTGAATATTTCTAGACTTAGGCTTAAAAACATGGCGTTAGTGGCTGAAAACCCATAACAGCCGCTGAACGGCTTCGTGGGTGGAACCAACACCTCGCACGGGACCAATGTAACTTATTGGAATAGACCTTGTGACCACGGGACACCCAGTTTGAGAATACGATGATAATCTATATATTTCTAGATTTAGGCATAAAAAATGGCGTTAGTGGGTGAAAACGAGAAAATTCCCGCGAACGGCTCCATGTGTGGCACCAACACCTCGCAGGGACCAATCTAACTCGTAGTAATGTACCGTGTGATCACGGGACTCCCGGTTTGATAATAAGATGATAATTTGCGTATTTCTAGACTTTGGCATAAAAACTTGGCGTTACAAGGTAAAACCCAAAATAGCCCCCGAATTGCCCCATCAGTGGCACTAACACCTCGCACGGGACTACTGTGACTCTTAGGAACTGATCGCGCAATCATGAGACTCATGGTTTGACAATATGATGATAATTTTAATATTTCTATACATAAGCTTAAAAACATGGCGTTAGTAGGTGAAAACCCCAAATAGCCCCCGAATGACCTCGTGAGTGGTACCAACACCTCGCAAGGGACCAATGTAACTCGTAGGAACTGATTGTGCGATCATGGGACTCTCGGTTTGAGAAAATGATGATAATTTGCATATTTCTACACTTAGAGGGATAAACACATGGCATTAGTGGAAAAAAGCCCAAAAAAGCCCCCGAACGGCCCTGTGAGTGGTACCAACACCTTGTACGGGACCAATGTAACTCGTAGGAACTCTCTGCGTGATGACGGGACTCCCGATTTGAGAGTAAATCGATAATTTTCATATTTTGATACTTAGGCTTAAAAACATGGCGTTAGCGGGTGAAAACTCGAAGCAGCCCCCGAATGACACTATGAGTTGCACCAACATCTCGCACGGGACCAATATAACTCATAGGAACTTATCGCGCGATCACGGGACTCCCAGTTTGAAAATACGATAATAATTTAAAAGTATAAGGACTTAAGCAAAACATAGCGTTAATGGGTAAAAACTCGAAACAGCCCCCGAACTGCCCAATGAGTGGTACCAACAGCTCGCACGGGACCAATGAAACTCATAGGAACTAACCGCATGATAATGGGACTCCCAATTTGAGAAAATGACGATAATTTGCATATTTTTGGACTTTGTCATAAAATATGGCGTTAGTGGGAAAAAACCCCGAAACAGCCCCCGAACGGCCCCGTGAGTGGCACTAGCGCCTCGCACGGGACCAATGTAACTCGTAGGAACGGATCATACGATCCCATGAGTCATGATTTGAGAATACAACGATAATTTAAAAATATTTGGACTTAAGAAAAACATGGCGTTAGTGGATGAAAACTCGAAACAGTCCCCGAACGGCCCCGTGAGTGGCACGAACACTTCGCACGGGACCAATGTAACTCGTAGGAACAGACTACACGATCACGGGACTCCCGGTTTGTGAATATGATGATAAATTACATATGTCTAGACTTAGGCTTAAAAATAAGGCGTTAGTGGGTGAAAACTCGAAACAACCCCCGAAAGACCCTGTGAGTGGCACCAACACCTCGCACGAGACCGATGTAACTCGTAGGAACAGACCGCGCAATCACGGGCCTACCGATTTGAGAATACGGTGATATTTTTCATATTTATAGACTTAGGCATTAAAACATGGCGTTTGAAGGTAAAAACTCGAAATAGCCCCCGAACAGCCCCGTAAGTGGCACCAACACCTCATACGGGACCAATGTAACTCGTACGACTTGATCGCACAATCACGAGACTCCCAATTTGAGAATACGATGATAATTTATATATTTCTAGACTTAGGCGTAAAACCATGGCATTATCTGGTGAAAACCCAAAACAGTGGTCGAACGGCCTCGTGAGTGGCACCAACACCTCGCACGGGACTAATGTAACTCGTGAGAAATGATCCGCTCAATCACGGGACTCACGGTTTGAGAAAATGATGAAAATTTACATATTTAGAGACTTAGGCTTAAAAACATGGCGTTAGTGGGTAAAAACCTGAAATAGCTCCCGAAATACCCCGTGAGTGGCACCAACACCACACACGGGACCAATGTAACTCGTAGGAACTGACCACGTGATTATGAGAATCCGAATTTTAAAATATGACGATAATTTGTATATTTCTAGATATAAGCTTAAAAACCTGGCATTAGTGTGTGAAAACCCGAAACATCCCCTGAACATCTCCGTGAGTGGCACCAACACCTCACACGGCATCAATGTAACTCGTAGGAACCGACTGCGTGATCATGTGATACCACATTAAGAATCTGACAACAATTTGCATATTTTGAGACTTAGGCCTAAAAACATGGCGTTAGTGGGTGAAAACTCGAAATAACCCCGAACGGCCCTGTGAGTGGCACCAACACCTCGCACGGGAACAATGTAACTCGTATGAACTTACTGCGCAGTCACGTGACTCCCAATTTGAGAATATGACGATAATTTAAAAATACTAGGACTTGAGCAAAACATGACGTTAGTGGGTGAAAACTAGAAACAACCCCCGAACGGCCCTGTGAGTGGCACCAACACCTCGCACAGGACCAATGTGACTCGTAGGAACTGACCCCGTGATGTAGGGACTCCCGGTTTCAAAATACGATGATAGTTTACATATTTCTAGACTTAGGCTTAGAAACATGTCATTAGTGGGTGAAAACCTAAAATAGCTCCCGAACGGCCCCGCGAGTGGCACCAACACCTCGCACGAGGCCAATTTAACTCTTAGGAACTTACTGCGCGATCACGGAACTCCCAATTTGAGAATACGATGATAATTTGAATATTTCTAGGCTAAGGCATAAAAACATGGTGTTATTAGGTGAAAATTCGAAACAGCTCCTGAACGGCCCTGTGAGTGGCACCAATACCTCACATGGGACCATTGTAACACCTAAGAACTGACAGCACGATCACGGGACTTTTAGTTTGAGAATACGACAATAATTTGCATATTTATAGAATTTGGCTTAAAAACACGGTCTTAGTGGCTGAAAACCCAAAACAGCCCCCGAACGGCTTCGTGAGTGGAACCAACACCTCGCACGGGACCAATGTAACTTGTAGGAAATGATCTTGCGACCACGGGACACCCGATTTGATAATATGATGATAATTTACATATTTCTAGACTTAGGCATAACAAATGGCGTTAGTGGGTGAAAACGCGAAAATGCCCCCAAACGGCTCTGTGTGTGGCACCAACACCTCGCACGGGACCAATCAAAGTCGTAGGAATGTACCGCATGATCATGGGACTCCCGGTTTGATAATAAGATGATAATTTGCGTATTTCTAGACTTTGGCATAAAAACTTGGTGTTACAAGGTAAAAACCCAAAATAGCCCCCGAATGGCCTCGTCAGTGGCACTAACACCTCACACGGGACTAATGTAACTTGTAGGAACTGATCGCGCAATCACGAGTCTCCCATTTTGAGAATACGATGATAATTTAAATATTTCTATACATAAGCTTAAAAACATGGCGTTAGCGGGTGAAAATCCCAAATAGCTCCCGAACGGCCCTGTGAGTGGTACCAACACCTCGCAAGGGACCAATGTAACTCGTAGTAACTGATTGTGCGATCACGGGACTCCCGGTTCGAGAAAATGATGATAATTTGCGTATTTCTAGACTTAGGGATAAACACATGGCGTTAGTGGAAAATGAAGCACCTTATACTTTTGACTCACTTGAGTCTGTATTGTATAAGTGTTCATCTAGTTTGGAAATTGTGACAAAATTGTGTCTATCCTAGAAACCAAAGAACCTCAGAGTTTGGTTTGCTATTTTACTCCTCTTGCTTGATTGATCTAGATACTTTTACCAACACTCACACACATTAGAATTGCATTCATACTTTTCATATTTCATATAAGTGTGTGTATATATGTTGAGTGTGTTTAAATCCCTAAAATTGATTTTTAATATTTTTGGGGAATTTTATAAACTTTTAAAATAAGTTTTTTATGAATTAAAATTTGGTTTTAAAAAGTTTTGGGTTCATTTTGCAATTATGTATTATTGGTTATATTGACTGGAAGTTCCCTTGGGTAGAATCCGAAAGCGGCAGAGACTTCAGGGTGCATTTCTATTTATTTTTGGACGCGCGTTTGTTAACCTCTTTTTACCCAACATCTGTTGCATTCTTATTGGTTGAATTTGTGTTTATTCAAAGAGAGTAAACCAGCGAATGTTAAAAGCCCTTGGATCGTTTTAATCAACGATCTGCATGCGCTCTTACATAATCCATGTGAACCTCAATTGAGCCAATCAGGTTAGTTATAATCACTGCGTATCTTTAACCCTTGGATCAAAGTCAATAAACCTTGACTCAATCTGAGCCATTAGTTTTGAATCAAATTCTTGAATCTTCTTAGCCCCCTAAATAAGGAGCCCTACTCTCAGCCATATCAGACTTTTACCATTTCTCCCTTTCCAAAGAGAGAAATAGAGTAGAGAGAGAAGAGATAAAAGAGAGAGAAAAGAGAGAAACCAGAGAAGAGAGAGAAAGAGTTAGAAACCCTAACCCTAACCCTAAATCGTCCAACCCCTTTTTCAAACCCTAACCTCTTTTCAAAACAAGTATATACCAAACACAACCTTGAGTGTTTGAGAGTTAGGTTGATTAGTTGTTTGATGCTGTAACCTCTTCGTTCTTAGTTCTTGTGTCCAACTTAAGAATTTAACTTAGATCTAAGTTTTTGCTTCATAGAAATATTAGATCTGAGCATTTTATGTTACATTTCACTTAGATCTGCATATTTTGTTTCTCGTCTAGAGAAGTCTAATGTTGATTATTTTCTGTAAATGTTTTTAACTTTGAAATCAACAATAATATTTTATGTTTCTAGTTCTTGTAAAACAAAACCTTCAACCTAGTTAAAATCGCACTTGGTGATTTTCAATCACAAAAATATTTTGAAAACTTGAGATTGATTAAGATCTTGATACGTCTTCCAAGCAAGATAGCCGTGGATTCTGGGATTATAATAAATGTCAAATAAGGCTAAGTTTTATAACGAAGAGAGAAATAGAAAATCACAACATATAGATCTTATATGTAATTTGATAGGAATGCTTGTATAAAATAAGTGTGTGTGTGTGTGTGCATGATTGTGTTAGAAAGCACATCCACAAACACAATCGCCCTACCACACTAAAAGTGTTGGTAATAAGATCTCAAGAACAAGAGTCGACGTAAAGAACTTAAACAAATTGGAAATTAGAAAACTCGGAGAACTACATCAACAAACAAAACTGCAGAGAAGTTATAAGGACACCAGTGGGTACATTCCTAAACTTGTATAGGTCTGATTTGTATGCATGTTTGTTATATAGTTTGTAACTGTTATAATTTGTTTTAGTGGAATTTTCGGTTACTCCGTAGAGGGAGTCGTGGATGTGTTCTCAGTTGGGTGAGTTTTTACCACGTAAAAAATCCCTTGTTCTTAATCTTTCTACATCTCGTCATCTAATTCTTAGTTGTGATGAATTTAAAGTTTTCAAACTGCTTTATTAAACCCGTTAAAAAATCTTGAAAAGATCTCGTACATATTTTTGTTAAACACATCTTGTGATTAATTAGATTTGGTTTTAAGAAAAGAGTTTCTTCAAAAAACAGTTTGGAGTTACTTAAATAGTTTGATTTTATATTAAACGACTTTAGTAATAGTTTTTCAATTGGTATCAGAGCTTTGTAAACTTCTTTTAAAAGATCATGTGCTTATGAAATTGTTTTCTGAAAATCAAACATGGACGAGAAAAATGAAAGATTTGGTAACTTGACCAAACCTCCTATCTTTGATGGAACCAATTTTGCTTACTGGAAAGTAAGGATGATTGTTTTCATTCAAGGAACATTGGGAGATGATGTCTGGGACATTGTTGAAAATGGATACATTTTTCCTACTAAACCAGCCACTGAAGGAAGTAATGAGATGGTTAAGAAAGTGTTAAGTCAATTCACACAAGAAGAGAAGCAAGTTTATCCCAACAATAATAAAGGAAAGAATGCAATATTTATGTCCATAAATGAACATCAGTTCAAAAGAATCTCATCATGTACCACTTCAAAGGAAGCTTGGGACACTTTGGTTACTGCTCATGAAGGTGACACTAGAGTTAAGGCTGCTAAAATAGAAATGCTCATTCAACAGTATAACTCATTAATTATGTCTGAATCTGAGTCATTTGATGATTTCTATATGAACTTGACTGATATTGTGACCAAACTGCATGCTAATGGGATAACATATGACATACATGAAATTGTATCTAAAATTCTGAGATCATTACCACAGAAATTTGACAACAAAAGATATGTTATTGAGAAAATGTGTGACATAAATCTCACTCCTGAATTACTCAGTAGTAAATTAAGAACTGTGGAAATGGAATTATAATTTAAGAAACAATTGACCCAGTCCCATAGGAAACAGACTAGTTCCAATCTGAGTTTTTCCTCTAAGTTGATTAAGCCTGAGTTTAACATTCCCAATGATGACTCTGATGAGGAATGCGATATAGAGAGTTTGTACAATCAGATTGCCTTAATGTCTAAACAGTTTAAGAAAATTATTAAGTTTAGAAATAACATGGAAAACAAACAAGGCAAGTCCAATTATCCAACTCACTCTAATCACAAACCTCATGAGAAAAGTCAAGACAAACATCATAAGGACATTCACACTAGACCTAGCAGAGACCTTAAGAAGACTGAATGCTTTAGATGTGTAAAACTAGGACACATTGCACAAGATTGTAGAGTTAATTTGAACACTCAAAATAAACACACTAGTGCCAACATTTGCAAGACATGGGATGATTCAAACGACTCTGAAAATGAGGAACCTAAATCATCTGATGCTTTTGATCCTTGCATGTCTTTCTTTGCCAAGATTATCTATAATAATGATATGCCTGTGCTTGTTAGTGAGGATGAATCTAGTAATTCTACTTCTATTGTGCTGAATCATGCTGTTACGAGTTTAGATGCTTTAATTACTGAAAAGATTGCTATTTCTACCACAGGGTGTGTGAGTCAAAGGGAAAGCGATAATGACGATGTCAATGGGTGTGTGAGTCCAAGAATTGAAGCCTTAGGGGTCACTTCACACACTACACTTAGAGACTCAGACAATGAAGACCTCCCTGATTTTCACACACTTTATGCAAAAACTCTCAAGAAAAGCACTAGACTAGAGAAGATTGTGAAAGATCTCACTAAGAAACTAGAAGATTTAAGTCTGATGGTTAAACTTAATGCTGAAGAGTATACTACCCAATGTCTTACTCATGAAAGTGAAATAAAAATGTTTGATCAAAAACTGAAGAATTTAACTAAAACAAATAAAACTCTGGAGAAAAAATATAAAGGGACATTGTTAGAATTGGAACAAACTAAAGAAAAGACAGCAACTGTTTTCAAAAAAATTACAAAATTTGAAAATAACTCAAACTGTTTTGATGGATTTGTTTCTGAATCAAAAACCAATTCTGATGATCGAACTGAAATAGGGTTTTGCCCCAATTTAAAGACACAAACAAAACCTTTTGAAACTATCAAGCTTGTGTCAGGAAGTAAACGACCTATTGAAACCTGCCCAGACTTTCATTCTCTGAAAACTGAGTTTGACTCAAAACATCAAAAATTTGATATTGTGGAATCAAGTTACTCTAAACATTAGAATATGTTTTCCCCTCCATTAGGAAAAGTGAATCTTCATTCAAAACTTTTATATCTAGGAATAGGGTTCAACCTCAAAATTCCTTGACACCTATGTTTAGAGACTTTCCTAAGGAGACCCCAACTTCGAGCAATCTTTATTGTTCCTACTGCGATATATATGGTCATTCTTTTGATGGCTGCTATGCTAGAAGACTAGTTAAACCTTTCTGTAATCCTCCTATCTATCAAAACTTTAACTATTCTAGAAGAAGTTGTAATAATTATGTTCTGCCTAGACAAACAGACAAAAACTCTAACTATAGGAAGAGAAATACCAAACCTAAAAGAACATTCCCTAGAAGTATTCCTAAACACTTTCCTAAAACAATTGCTCATTTCTATCATAAAATTCAAAATCATGCGCAAAACATTTTTCAACAAAAAATCGAAGCAAATAAGCGCAAAATGAAAACAAGAGCAATTTAGGTTAGAAAAGAGGATTTATTACCCCAGATGAAGTGTAATATTGTTATTACTACTTTAAAAGCTGAACACACATCTTCTGGTTAGTACTTAGATTCTGGATGTTCCAAACACATGACTGGTGATGATACAAAACTCTTAAACAAAACCATCTTTGCTGGAGGAAAAGTTATTTTTGGTGATGGAGTATCATCTCAAATAATAGGTAAAGGAACACTCCAAGAGAAAGGACTTCCTGTTCTTGAAAATGTTCTTCTAGTCAAAGGTCTTAAGGCCAATGTACTTAGTATCTCGCAATTTTGTGACTCAGATCATATTGTTACCTTTTCAAAGAACAGTTGGAAAATTTTAAATGAAAAGGGTGAATGCATAATTACAGGATTCAGGACTCCTGACAATTTTTATACTGTCATGAATAATTTTGAAATCTTTAATGTTGCCAGAATGGATGATAATGATATATGGCATAACAGGATGGGTCACATAAATTACGATAATCTTACTAGATTGACTTCTCAAGAAATAGTTGTAGGAGTTCCAAAAATCAAACCCATTTCTAACATTGTCTGTGGTTCCTGTCAGGAAGGAAAAATTGTTAAGGCATCTCATAAGAAAGTCAAAGATATACTTACCTCTAACCCCTTAGAGCTCATCCATATGGATCTAATGGGTCCCTCCCAAACTTTTAGTCTATGTGGACACAATTATATTTTTTTATGGTTGATGACTTCACAAGATTTACTTGGGTAACCTTCTTAAAGCAAAAGTCTGACACTTTTCAAACTTTTTTAAAAATACTTCTTCGAATTGAAAATGACATGGACACTCAAGTAAATAGAATTCGTAGTGATAGAGGTGGAGAATTCAAAGACACTGGTATAATAGAGTACTGTGACTATAATGGTTACAAACACGAGTTTAGTGCTCCTAAGACTCCTCAACAAAATGGTATCGCCGAGAGAAAGAATCGTACTCTTCAAGAGATTGCACGTGTTATGTTACATGCCAAGAATTTGCCTAAATATTTTTGGGTGGAATCTATTCGTACTGCGTGTCACATTATCAATAGGGTCTATCTTAGAAAAAATTCTAAACAAACTCCTTATGAGCTTTGGTATAAGAAAAAGCCCAATCTTAAGTACCTTAGAACCTTTGTTAGTACTTGTTATGTCTGCAAAGACAGAGAACACTTGTCCAAATTTGAGAGCTGGGGAGATAAAGCTATTTTTCTAGGATACTCGCCTAACACTAGAGCCTACCGTGTTTATAATCTTCGCACTAAAACCATGATGGAATCCATAACTGTAATTGTAAGTGACACTACTGTAGAGAGAAAGATTGGTGGATCAACTATTGTGGAAGATCCTACAAATGTTTTAGAAAAGGACTCTCCAGAAACAGATGATTCATTACCAATTGAGACACCTGAAGTACCTAACTGGGTTTTTAAAGACCATCCCATAAATAACGTTGTTGGTAATCCTAGTGAACCTGTGTGTACAAGATCTAAATTAAGAAATTATGCTCATTATGCATGCTTTGTTTCCCTTGTGGAACCAAAAAATGTAAATGAGGCATTGAATGACTCTCACTAGATTTCTGCTATGCAGGAAGAAACTTCTTCATTTTGTCATTCATGATGTTTGGTATCTTTTACTTAGACCTACCCACAAAAAGGTTATTGGCACACATTGGATATTTAAAAATAAATCTGATGAAAGTGGGATAATCATTAGAAACAAAGCTAGATTAGTTTCTCAAGGATATTCTCAAATTGAAGGAATAGATTTTAACGAAACTTTTGCTCCTGTTACTCGTTTAGAATCTGTTCGCCTTCTCTTTGCCATAGCTTTCCACTTGCATTTTACACTTTACCAAATGGATGTTAAATCTGCATTCCTTAATGGAATATTGACCGAGGAGACCTATGTAGAACAACCAAAAGGGTTTATTGACCCTCAATATCCAAATCATGTTCTTCGTCTTAAAAAGGCTTTGTATGGCCTAAAACAAGCGCCTAGAGCCTGGTATGAGTGCCTTTCCAATTTTCTCTTAGATAAAGGTTTTAAGAGAGGTGGAAATGATCAAACTCTATTTGTCAAACATTTTGACAAACACATCATTATAGCTCAAGTTTATGTTGACGATATTATCTTTGGATCAACTTCTCCCTCAGAAGTGAAATCCTTTTCTGAAATTATGCATAAAGAGTTTCAAATGTCTCTTATGGGGGAGTTTCAATTTTTCTTAGGTCTTCAAGTCAAATAAAATTCAGAAGTATTATTTGTCTCGCAATCTAAATACGCTTTAGAGATAGTCAAAAAATTCGGCTTTGAGAGTTCTAAAGATGCTAAAACTCCCATGAGTACTACGGTAAAACTATCTAAAGATGAAACTGGAAAATCTATAGATCCAACTCTATATCGTAATATGATAGGAACCTTACTATACCTTACAGCCTCGCGTCATGATATAATGTATGTTGTTTGTGTATGCACTCGTTATCAAAACAACCCTAAAGAGAGCCATCTTTCTTATGTTAAAAGAATTATTAAATATGTAAAAGGCACTCTGAACCTAGGACTTTGGTACACTAGTGATACACCTAACACTATAATTGGATACACTGATGCTGACTGGGTTGGGTGTACTAATGATCGTAAAAGTACATCAGGAGCATTTTATTATATAGGTAATAATTTGGTAGGATGGAGTAGTAAGAAACAAAACTGCACATCGCTCTCAAAAGCTAAATCTGAATACATAGCCGCTGGAAGCTACTGTGCTCAATTACTTTGGCTTAAACAAATGCTAAGTGATTATGGTATTCAAGAAAAACAATTACATATCTATTGTGATAATCAAAGTGCGATCAGTATATCTAAAAATCTTGTTCAACACTCGCGAACAAAACACATAACAATAAGACATCACTTTATACGCGAATTGGTTGAAACTAAGGAATTAGAAATAAATTATCTTCCAACTGATTTGCAACTCGCAGATATGTTTACCAAACCTTTAGATTACAACATATTTATTTCTTTGCGTAAATCAATAGGTATGGTGTGTGGTGATTAATCTCTTTGGTCTCTATACATTTTTCCCTTTGTCTATTTGAGACAAAATGGGGAAGAAATTTGAGTCTGATGAATCTTTTTACATATTCTAAACTGCTTGATCTTAGTGATTCATTACAGGATTCTGTACATTTATTCTCAACAGTTGTAATAGGGTATTAAATTGTAATTAGTTGAGTTATGTACTTTTGTTTTCTAGGAAATGGGTAGATAGAATTCTTATAGGAATAGGTTTTCCTTATTTTTTGGTCCCTGCGAGTCCTAGATGAATCAAAGGAGATTTTGTCTCACATTTCCAAAGGGGGAGATTGACGAACCTTATACTTTTGACTCACTTGAGTCTGTATTGTATAAGTGTTCATCTAGTTTGGAAATTGTGACAAAATTGTGTCTATCCTAGAAACCAAAGAACCTCAGAGTTTGGTTTGCTATTTTATTCCTCTTGCTTGATTGATCTAGATACTTTTACCAACACTCACACATATTATAATTGCATTCATACTTTTCATATTGCATATAAGTGTGTGTATATATGTTGAGTGTGTTTAAATCCCTAAAATTGATTTTTAATATTTTTGGGGAATTTTATAAACTTTTAAAATAAGGTTTTTATGAATTAAAATTTGGTTTTAAAAAGTTTTGGGTTCATTCTAAAATTATGCATTGTTGGTAATATTGACTGGAAGTTCCCTTGGGTAGAATCCGAAAGCGGCAGAGACTTCAGGGTGCGCTTGTATTTATTTTTGGACACGCGTTTGCTAACCTCTTTTTTCCCAATATCTATTGCATTCTTATTGGTTGAATACGTGTTTCTTCAAAGAGAGTAAACCAGCGAATGTTAACAGCCCTTGGATCATTTTAATCAATGATCTGCATGCGCTGTTACATAATCCATGTGAACCTCAATTGGGCCAATCAGGAGAGTTATAATCACCGCGTATCTTTAACCCTTAGATCAAAGTCAATAAAGCTTGGCTCAATCTGAGCCATTGGTTTTGAACCAAATTCTCGAATCTTCTCAGCCCCCTATATAAGGATCCTTACTCTCATCCATATCAGACTTTTGTCATTTCGTCCTTTCCAGAGAGAGAAATAGAGTAGAGAGAGAAGAGAGAAAAGAGAGAAACCAGAGGAGAGAGAGAAAGATTTAGAAACTCTAACCCTAAATCGTCCAACACCTTTTTCAAACCCTAACCTCTTTTCAAAACCAGTATATACCAAACACAACCTTGAGTGTTTGTGAGTTTCAGAGTTGGGTTTATTAGTTGTTTGATGTTGTAACCTTTTCGTTCTTAGATCTTGTGTCCAACTTAAGCATTTCACTTAGATTTAAGTTTCTTCTTCATAGAAATATTAGATCTGAGCATTTTATGTTACATTTCACTTAGATCTGCATATTTTGTTTATTGTCTTGAGAAATCTATTGTTGATTATTCTCTGTAAATACGTTTAACTTCGAAATCAACAATAATATTTTATGTTTCTAGTTCTTGTAAAATAAAACCTTCGACCTAGTTGGAATCACGCTTGGTGATTTTCAATCTCAAAAATATTTTGAAAACTTGAGATTGATTAAGATCTTGATACGTCTTCCGAGCAAGATAGCCGTGAATTCTGGGATTATAATAAAGGTCAAATAAGGCTAAGTTTTATAACGAAGAGAGAAATAGAAAATCACAGTTTATAGATCTTATATGAATTTGATAGGACTACTTGTATAAAATAAGTGTGTGTGTGTGTGTGCGTGTGTGTGCATGCATGTGTTAGAAAGCACCTCCACAAACACTATCATCCTACAACACTAAAAGTGTTGGTAATAAGATCTCAAGAACAAGAGTCGATGTAAAGAACTTGAACAAATTGAAAGTTAACAAACTGGGAGAACTACATCAACAAACAAAACTGTAGAGAAGTTATAAGGACACCAGTGGGTACATTCCTAAACTTGTATAGGTCTGATTTGTATGCGTGTTTGTGATATAGTTTGTAACTGTTATAATTTGTTTTAGTGGAATTTCTGGTTACTCCGTAGAGGGAGTCATGGATGTTTCCTCGGTTGGGTGAGGTTTTACCACGTAAAAAATCCCTTGTTCTTAATCTTTCTACATCTCCTCATCTAATTCTTGGTTGTGCTGAGTTTAAAGTTTTCAAACTGATTTATTAAACCTGTTACCAAATCTTGAAAAGATCTCGTACATATTTTTGTTAAACACTTCTTGTGATTAATTAGATTTGGTTTTAAGAGAAGAGTTTCTTCAAAAAATAGTTCGCAGTTACTTAAATAATTTAATTTTATATTAAACGGCTTTAGTAACAGTTTTTCAGAAAAAATCTGAAACAACCCCCGAACGGCCCTGTGAGTGGCACCAACACCTTGCACGGGACCATTGTAACTCATAGGAACTGTCAGCATGATGACGGGACTCCCGGTTTGAGAATAAATCGATAATTTTAATATTTCTAGACTTAGGCTTAAAAACATGGCGTTAGCGGGTGAAAACCCGAAACAGCCCCCGAACGGCACTGTGAGTGGCACCAACATCTCGCACGGGACCAATATAACTCGTAGGAACTTATCGCGCGATCACGGGAGTCCCAGTTTGAGAATACGATGATAATTTAAAAGTATAATGACTTAAGAAAAACATGGCGTTAATGGGTAAAAACCCGAAACAGCCCCCGAACTGCCTAATGAGTGGCACCAACAGCTCGGATGGGACCAATGAAACTCGTAGGAACTGATCGTGTGATAATGGGACTCCCGATTTGAGAAAATGATGATAATTTGCATATTTTTGGACGTAGTCATAAAAATATGGCGTTAGTGGGAAAAAAACCGAAACAGCCCCCGAACGGCCCCGTGAGTGGCACTAGCACCTTGCACGGGACCAATGTAACTCGTTGGAATGGATCGTAGAATCCCATAACACACGATTTGAGAATACAACGATAATTTAAAAATACCAGGACTTAAGTAAAACATGGCGTTACTGGGTGAAAACCCGAAATAGCCACCGAACGGCCCGGTGAGTGGCACTAACACCTCACAAGGGACCAATGTAACTCGTAGGAATAGACTGCACGATCACGGAACTCCCGTTTTGAGAATATGACCATAATTTGCATATTTCTATACTTAGGCTTAAAAACAAGGTGTTAGTGGGTGAAAACTCAAAACAACCCCCGAACGACCCTGTGAGTGGCACCAACACCTCGCACGGGACCAATGTAACTCGTAGGAACAGACCGCGCGTTCACGGGCCTACCGATTTGAGAATACGATGATAATTTGCATATTTATAGACTTAGGCATTAAAACATGGCATTTGAAGGTAACAACTCGAAATAGCCCCCGAATGGCCCCGTAAGTGGCACCAATACCTGGAACGGGACCAATGTAACTCGTACGAATTGATCGCGTAATCATGAGACTCCCGATTTGAGAATACGACGATAATTTTCATATTTCTAGACTTAGGCATAAAACCATGGCGTTAGCTGGTGGAAACCCAAAACAGCGGCCGAACGGCCCCGTGAGTGGCACCAACACCTCGCAGGGGACTAATGTAACTCGTGGGAACTGACCCACGTAATCACGAGAGTCACGGTTTGAGAAAATGATGAAAATTTACTTATTTAGATACTTTGGCTTAAAAATATGACGTTAGTGGGTAAAAAACTGAAACAACTCCCGAAAGACCCCGTGAGTGGCATCAACACCACGCACGGGACCAATGTAACTCATAGAAACTGACCACGCGATCATGAGACTCCCGATTTTAGAAAATGATGATAATTTGCATATTTCTAGACATAGGCTTAAAAATATGGCATTTATGGGTGAAAACCCGAATTATCCCCTGAACGGCTCCGTGAGTGGCACCAACACCTCGCACGGCACCAATGTAACTCGTAGGAACTGACTACGTGATCACGTGATACCGCGTTAAGAATCCGACGACAATTTACATATTTCGAGACTTAGGCCTAAAAACATGACGTTAGTGGGTGAAAACCTGAGATAACCCCGAACGGCCCCGTGAGTGGCACCAACACCTCGCACGAGAACAATGTAACTCGTAGGAACTTACCGCGCGGTCACGGGACTCCCGATTTGAGAATATAACGATAATTTAAAAATATCAGGACTTGAGCAAAACATGGCGTTAGTGGGTGAAAACCAGAAACAGCCCTCGAATGGCCCCGTGAGTGGCACCAACACCTCGCACGAGACCAATGTGACTCGTAGGAACTGAACCCGCGATGTAGGGACTCCCGGTTTGAGAATACGATGATAGTTTGCATATTGCTAGACTTAGGCTTAAAAACATGACGTTAGTGGGTGAATACCTAAAACAGATCCCGAACGGCCCCACGAGTGGCACCAACACCTCGCACGGGGAAAAATTAAACTCTTAGGAACTTACTGCGCGATCACGGGACTCCCAATTTGAGAATACGATGATAATTTATATATTTCTAGACTAAGGCATAAAAACATGGCGTCAGTGGGTGAAAATTCGAAACAGCCCCCGAACGGGCTTGTGGGTGGCACCAAAATCTCGCATGGAACCATTGTAACTCGTAGGAATTAATAGCGCGATCACAGGACTCCCAGGTTGAGAATACGGAGATAATTTGCATATTTCTAGACTTAGGCTTAAAAACATGGCGTTAGTGGATGAAAACCCAAAACAGCCGCCAAACGACTTCGTGAGTGGAACCAACACCTCACACGGGACCAATTTAACTTGTAGGAACTGACCTTGCAACCACGAGACACCTGGTTTGAGAATACTATGATAATCTACATATTTCTAGACTTAGGCATAAAAAATGGCGTTAGTGGGTGAAAATGCGAAAAAGCCCCTGAACAGCTCCGTGTGTGGCACCAACACCTCGCACGGGACCAATCTAACTCGTAAGAACATACCGCGTGATCACGGGACTCTCGGTTTGATAATAAGATTATAATTTGCATATTTATAGACTTGAGCATAAAAACTTGGAGTTACAAGGTAAAAACCCAAAATAGCCCCCCGAATGGCCCCATTAGTTGGACCAACACCTTGCACGAGACTAATGTAACTCGTAGGAACTGATTGCGCAATCACGAGACTCCCAATTTGATAATACGATGATAATTTGAATATTTCTAGACATAATCTTAAAAATATGGCGTTAGCGGGTGAAAACCCCAAATAGCCCCCAAACGGCCTCGTAAGTGGTACCAACACCTTGCAAGGGACCAATGTAACTCGTAGGAACTGATTGTGCGATCACGGGACTCCCGGTTTAAGAAAATGACAATAATTTGCATATTTATAGACTTAGGGATAAACACATGGCGTAAGTGGAAAAAAACCCAAAACAGCCCCCGAACTGCTCTGTGAGTGGCACCAACACCTTGCACGGGACCAATGTAACTCGTAGGAACTGTTTGCGTGATAACGGGACTCCCGATTTGAGAATAAACCGATAATTTTCATATTTCTAGACTTAGTCTTAAAAACATGGCATTAGTGGGTGAAAACCCAAAACAGCCCCCGAACGGCACTGTGAGTGACACCAACATCTCGCATAGGACCAATATAACTCATAGGAACTTACCGCGTAATCACGGGACTTCCAGTTTGAGAATACGATGATAATTTAAAAGTATATGGACTTAAGCAAAACATGGCGTTAGTGGGTAAAAACTTGAAACAGCCCCCGAACTGCCCAATGAGTGGCACCAACACCTCGCACGGGACCAATGAAACTCGTAAAAATTGACCGCGTGATAATGGGACTCCCGATTTGAGAAAATGACGATAATTTCCATATTTTTTACTTAGTCATGAAAGTATGACGTTAGTGGGAAAAAACCCGAAACAGCCCCCGAACGGCCCATGAGTGGCACCAACACCTCGCACGGGACCAACGTAACTCGTAGGAACGGATCATATGATCCCAGGACTCACGATTTGAGAATACAACGGTAATTTTAAAATATTAGGACTTACGCAAAAAATGGCGTTAGTGGGTGAAAACCCGAAACAACCCCTGAACGGCCCCGTGAGTAGCACTAACACCTCGCACAGGACCAATATAACTCATAGGAACAGATTGCACGATCACGAGACTCTCGGTTTGATAATACGATGATAGTTTGCATATTTCTAGACTTAGGCTTAAAAATATGGCGTTAGTGGGTGAAACCTCGAAACACCCCCGAACAACCCTGTGAGTGGCATCAACACCTCGCACGGGACAAATGTAAGTCGTAGGAACCGATCGCGCGATCACGGGCCTACCGATTTGAGAATACGATGATAATTTTCATATTTATAAACTTAGACATTAAAATATAGCGTTTGAAGGTAACAACTCGAAACAACCCCGAACGGCCCCATAAATGGCACCAACACCTCGCACGGGACTAATGTAACTCGTACGAATTGACCGCCCAATCACGGGACTCCCGATTTGAGAATATGACGATAATTTGTATATTTCTAGACTTGGTCATAAAAACATAGCGTTAGAAGTTAAAAACCTGAAATAGCCCCCGAATGGCCCCGTGAGTGGAACCAACACCTCGCATGGGAGCAATGTAACTCATACGAACTGACCTCGAAATCACGGGACTCCCAGTTTGAGAATATGACAATAGTTTGCATATTTCTATACTTAAGCTTAAAAACATGGCGTTACTAGGTGAAAACCCAAAACAACCACCGAACGGCCCCGTGAATGGCACCAACACCTCGCACGAGACTAATGTTACTCGTAGGAACTTATCGCGTGATCACGGGACTCCCGATTTGAGAAAATAATGATAATATGCATATTTCTAGACTTAGGCATAAAAACATGGCTTTAGCTGGTGAAAACACAAAACAACCCCCGAACGGCCTCGTGAGTGGCACCAACACCTTGCATGGGACAAATGTAACTCGTAAGAACTGACTGCATGATCACGGAACTCTCAGTTTGAGAATACAATGATAATTTACAATTATCAGGAATTAAGCAAAACATGGCGTTAGTGGATGAACACTCGATACAACCCCCGAACGGCCCTGTGAGTGGTACCAACATGCCGCACGGGACTAATGTAACTCGTAAGAACTGATCACGCGATTACGGGACTCCCGATTTGAGAATACAATGATAATTTGCATATTTTTAGACATAAGCATAAAAACATGGCGTTAGCGGGTGAAAACCTGAAATCGCCTCCGAACAACCCCGTGAATGGCACCAACACCTTGCATGGGACCAATGTAACTCGTAGGAACTTATCGCGCGATCACAGAACTCCCGATTTGAGAATATGATGATAATTTGCAGATTTCTAAACTTAGGATTAAAAACATTTCATTAGCTGGTGAAAACCCAAAAGACCGCCGAACGGCCCCGTGCGTGGCACCAACACCTCGCACGGGACCAATATAACTCATAGGAACTTACCACGCGATCACGGGACACTCGGTTTGAGAATATGATGAAAATTTAATAATTTCAGGACTTAAGTAAAACATGGCGTTAGCAGTTGAAAACCCAATACAGCCCCCGAACGGACCTTTAAATGGTACCAACACTTTGCACGGGACCAATGTAACTTGTAGGAACTAACCGCGCAATTGAGCGACTCCCAGTTTGATAATACCATAATAATTTGTATATTTTCAAGATATAGGCTTAAAAACATGGCATTAGCCAGAGAAAACCCAAAACAGCCCCCAAACGACCCCGTGAGTAGCACCAACACCTCTCACGAGACCAATGTCACTCGTAGGAACTGGACGTGCAATCACGAGACTCTCGATTTTAGAATATGATGATAATTTGTATATTTCTAGACTTGAGCTTAAAAACATGGCTTTAGATGGTGAAAACCCAAAAAAAAACCAAACGGCCTCGTGAGTGGCACCAACACCTCGCACGGGACCAATGTAACTCGTAGGAACTGACCCGGAAATCACGAAACTCCAGATTAGAGAATATGATAATAATTTGCATATTTCTTTACCTAGGCTTAAAAACATGGTGTTAGCGGGTGAAAATCATAAACAACCCCCGAACGGCCCCGTGAGTGTCACCAACACCTCACACGGGACCAATGTAACTCGTAGGAACTTACCGCGCGATCACTGGACTCCTATTTTAAGAATACGACGATAATTTAAAAATATCAAGACTTAAGCAAAACATGGCGTTATTGAGTGAAAACTCGAAACAAACCCCGAACGGTCCCGTGAGTGGCACCAACAGTTCACACGGGACCAATGTTACTCATAGCAACTGATCGCGCGAGCACGGGGCTCCTGGTTTGAGAATATGATGATAATTTACGTATTTCTGGACTTAGGCTAAAAAACATTACGTTAGTGGGTGAAAACTCAAAACAGCCCCCGAACGGCCCCGCGAGTGGCACTAACACCTCACACGGGACCAATGTAACTCGTAGGAACTGACTGCGTGATCCCGAGACTCTCAGTTTAAGAATACGACGATAATTTAAAAATATCAGGACTTAAGAAAAATATGGCATTATTGGGTGAAAACTCGAAATAGCCCCCGAACGGCCCTGTGAGTGGAACCAACACCTCGCACGGGACCAATGTAACTCGTAGGAACTGACCGCACGATCACAGGACTCTTGGTTTGAGAATATGATGATAATTTGTATATTTTTAGACTTAGGATTAAAAACATGGCGTTAGTGGGTGAAAACTCGATACAGCCCCCGAACGGCTCCATGAGTGGCACCAACACCTCGCACGGGATCAATGTAACTTGTGGGAATTTACCGCGCGATCATGAAACTCTTGATTAGAGAATATGATGATAATTTGCATATTTCTGGACTTAGTCTTAAAAACAAGGCATTAGTGAGGGAAAATCCGAAGCAACGCCCAAACGGCTCCGTGAGTGGCACTAACACCTCGCACGGGACCAATGTAACTTGTAGGAAGTGACCACTCTATCAAGGGACTCTTGATCTTAGAATACGACAATAATTTGCATATTTTTAGACTTAGGCTTAAAAACATGGCGTTAGCGGGTGAAAACCCAAAACAGCCCCCAAACGACTTAGTGAATGGCACTAACACCTCGCACGTGACCAATATAATTTGTAGAAACTGACTACGCGATCACGGGACTCCCAGTTTGAGAATATGATGATAATTTAAAAATATCAGGACTTAATCAAACCATGGCGTTAGTGGGTGAAAATTCGAAACAGCCCACGAACTGCACCGTGAGTGGCACCAATACCTCGCATAGGACCAATGTAACTCGTAGGAACCGACCACGCGATAACGGGACTCCCGGTTTGAGAATATGATGATAATTTGCATATTTTTAGACTTAGGCTTAAAAACATGGCGTTAGTGGATGAAAACCCGAAACAGACCCCGAACGGCTCTATGAGTGGCACCAACACCTCGCACGGGACCAATGTAAGTCGTCGGAACTGACCGCATGATCACGTGACTCCCGATTTGAGAATACAACAATAATTTGCATATTTCTAGACTAAGGCATAAAACCATGGTGTTAGTGGGTGAAAATCAGATACAGCCCCCGAACGGCTCCGTTAGTGGAACTAACACCTCGCATAGGACCAATCTAACTCGTTAGAACTGATCGCATGATCACAGGACTTAGGGTTTGAGAATACGATAATAATTATTCATAGTTCTAGACTTAGGATAAAAACATGGCATTAGAAGGTAAAAATCTGAAACAACCCCCAAATGATGCCGTGAGTGGAACTAACACCTCGCACGTGACCAATGTAACTCGTAGGGGCAGAATGCACAATCATAGGACTCTCGGTTTGAGAATATGACGATAATTTGCATATTTCTAAACTTAGGCTTAAAAACATGGCGTTAGTGGGTGAAAACTCGAAACAGCCCTCGAAAGACCTTATGAGTGGCACTAACACCTCGCACGGGACTAATATATCTCGTAGGAACTAACCACGTGATCACTGGACTATCGATTTGAGAATACGATGATAATTTGTATATTTCTTAATTTAGGCTTAAAAACATGGCGTTAGTGGGTGAAAACTCAAAACAGCCCCCTAACGACCTCGTGAGTGGAACCAACGCCTCGCACGTGACCAATGTAACTCGTAGGAACTGACCGCGCAATCACGGGACTCACGGTTTGAGAATACAATGACAATTTAAAAATATCAAGACTTAAGCAAAACTTGGCGTTAGTGGGTGAAAACTCAAAATAGCCTCAGAACGACCCTGTGAGTGGCACCAACACCTCGCACGGGACCAATGTAACTCCTAGGAACTGACCGCGTGATCACGGGACTCTCGGTTTGAGAATATGATGATTATTTGCATATTACTAAACTTAGACTTAAAAACATGGCGTTCGTGGGTGAAAACACGAACCCCCGAACGGCTCCGTGAATGGCACCATCACCTCTCACGGGACTAATGTAACTCGTAGGAACTGACCGCGTGATCACGAAACTCTCATTTTGAGAATACAATGATAATTTGCATATTTATAGACTTAGGCATTAAAACCTGGCATTAGAAGGTAAAAATCCAAAACAACCCTCGAATAGACCCTTATGATGCACCAAAACCTCACACGGGACCAATGTAACTCATAGGAACTAACCGTGAAATTACGGGACTACCGGTTTGAGAATACGTTGATAATTTGTATATTTCTAGACATAGGCATAAAATTATGGCGTTAGAAGGGAAAAACCCAAAATAGCCCCTGAAGGCCCCGTGAGTCGTACCAACACCTCGCATGGGACCAATGTAACTCGTAGGAACTGACCGCACAATCATGAGACTCCTGGTTTGAGAAAATGACGATAATTTGCATATTTTTAGACTTATGCATAAAAACATGTCGTTAGCTGGTGAAAACCCAAAACAGCCCCAGAATGGCCCCGTGAGTGGCACCAACACCTCAGATGGGACGAATGTAACTCGTAGGAACTGATCGCGCGATCACGGGACTCCCGATTTGAGAAAACGACAATAATTTGCATATTTCTAGACTTACGCATAAAAACATAGCATTAGTGGGTAAATACTCGAACAACCCCCGAACGCCCCCCTGAGTGGCACCAACACCTAGCACAGGATCAATGTAACTCAAAGGAACTTACCAAGTGATCACGGGACTCCCGGTTTGAGAATACAATGATAATTTAAAAATATCTGAACTTAAGCAAAACATGGTGTTAGTGGGTGAAAACCAAGCACAACCCCCGAATGGCCCCGTGAGTGGCACTAACACCTCGCACGGGACCAATGTAAATCATAAGAAGTAATCGCGCGATCACGGGACACCCAGTTTGAGAATACAATGATAATTTGCATATTTCCATCCTTAAGCATAAAAACATGGCGTTAATGAGTGAAAACTCGAAACAGCCTACGAACGGCCCCTTGAGTGGCACCAACACCTCGCACGGAACCAATGTAACTCATATGAACTGACCGCGCGATCACGAAACTACCGGTTTAGAATACAATAATAATTTGCATATTTCTAGACTTAGGATTAAAAACGTGGCCTTAGCGGGTGAAAACCCGAAATAGCAGCTAAACGGCCCCGTGCGTGGCACCAACACCTCGCACGGGACTAATGTAACTCATAGAACCTTATCACGCGATCACGGGACACCCAGTTTAAGAATACGACGATAATTTAAAAATATAAGGACTTAAGCAAAATATGGCGTTAGCGGGTGAAAACCCAAAACAACCCTCGATCGGCCCCTTGAATGGCACCAACACCTTGCACGGGACCAACGTTACTCGTAGGAACGGACTGCGTGATCAGGGGACTCCCGGTTTAAGAATAAAATGATAATTTGCATATTTTCTATATATAGGCTGAAAAACATGGCATTAGTGGGTGAAAATAAAAAATAACCCTCTGAACGGCCTCATGAGTGGCATCAACACCTCGTACGGGACTAATGTCATTCGTAGGAACTGACCGCGCAATCACAACACTCCCGATTTTAGATTACAACGATAATTTGCATATTTCTAGACTTAAGCTCAAAAACATGGCGTTAGCGGGTGAAAACCCAAAATAACCTCCGAATGGCCCCGTGAGTGGCACCAACACCTCGCACGGGACCAATGTAACTCGTAGGAACCAATCACGCGATCACAGAACTCCTAGTTAGAGAATATGATGATAATTTTCATATATCTTGACCTAGGCTTAAAAACATTGCGTTAGTGGGGGAAAATCCGAAACAGCCCTCAAATGGCCCCGTGAGTGGCACCAACACCTCGTATGGGACCAATGTAAATCGTAGGAACTTCCTGCACGATCAAGGGGCTCCCGGTTTGAGAATACGATGATAATTTAAAAATATCAGGACTTAAGCAAAACATGGCGTTAGTGATGAAAACCCGAAATAGTCCCCGAATGGCCCCGTGAGTGGCACCAACACTTCACACGGGACTAATGTAACTCGTAGCAACTGACCCCGCGATCACGGGACTCCCAGTATGAGAATACGATGACTATTTTCATATTTCTGGACTTGGACTTAAAAACGTAGCGTTAGTGGGTGAAAACCCGAAACAGCCCCCGAAATAGCCCCGTGAGTGGCACCAACACCTCGCACGGGACCAATGTAACTAGTATGAACTGATCGCGCGATCACGGGACTCCCTATTTGAGAATCCGACAATAATTTTCATATTTCTTGACTTGGGCTTAAAAAAATGGCGATAGTGGGTGAAAACTCGAAACAGCGCCCGAACGGCTCCGTGAGTGACACTAACACCTCGCACAGGACCAATGTAACTCGTAGGAACTGACCGCATGATCGCGGGACTCCCGATTTGAGAATACGACGATAATTTGCATATTTCTAGACATAGGCTTAAAAATATGGCGTTAGTGGGTGTAAACCCGAAACCACCCCTGAATGGCTTCGTTAGTGGTACTAACACCTCGTACGGGACCAATGTAACTCGTAGGAACTGACTGCGCGAACACGAGACTCCTGGTTTGAGAATACGATGATAATTTAAAAATATAAGGACTTAAGCAAAACATGGCGTTAGTGGGTGAAATTTTGAAACAGCCCCCAAATGGCCCCGTGAGTGGCACCTACACCTCGCACGGGACCAATGTAACTCGTAGCACTTGACCGCGTGATCACGGGACTCCAGGTTTGAGAATACGATGCTAATTTCATATTTTTGGACTTATGCTAAAGAATATAGTGTTAGTGGGTGAATACTCGAAACAGCCCCGTGAGTGGCAGCAACACTTCACACGGGACCAATAGAACTAGTAGGAACTAACCGCGCGATCACGGGACTCCCGATTTGAGAATACGATGATAATTTACATATTTCTAGACTTAGGCTTAAAAATATGGCGTTAGTGTGTGAAAACCCGAAACAACCCCCGAACGGCTCTGTGAGTGGCACTGACACCTCGCACTGGACCAATGTAACTCGTAGGACTGACTGCACAATCATGGGACTCCCGATTTGAGAATATGACGAAAATTTAAAAATATCAGGACTTAAGCAAAACATGGCGGTATTGGGTGAAAATTCGAAACAACCCCTGAACGGCCCCGTGAGTGGCACCAACACCTTGCACGGGACCAATGTAACTCGTAGGAACTGACCACGCGATCACCACACTCTCGGTTTGAGAATACGATGATAATTTGCATATTTTTTGACTTAGGCTTAAAAACATGGCGTTAGTGGGTGAAAACTTGAAACAGCCCCCGAACGGCTCCGTGAGTGGCACCAACACCTCGCACGGGACCAATGTAAATCATAGGAATTGACCGCGCGATCACATGACTCCCAGTTTGAAACTATGACAATAATTTGCATATTTTTAGACTTCGGCATAAAAACATGGCGTTAGTTGTCGAAAACCCGAAATAACCCCCGAATGGCTCCGTGAGTGGCACTAACACCTCGCGCAGGACCAATCTAACTAGTGGGAACTGACCGCGCGATCACGGGACTCTGGGTTTGATAACATGGAAATAATTATTCATATTTCTATACTTAGGCATAAAAATATGGCATTAGAAGGTGAAAATCCGAAACAGCCCCCGAATGGCCTCGTGAGTGGCACTAACACCTCTCACGGGACCAATGTAACTCGTAGGAACTGACTGCGCATCACGAAATCCCAATTTTAGAAAACGACGATAATTTTTATATTTCTAGACTTAAGCTTATAGACATGGCATTAGCGGGTGAAAGCCCAAAACAACCCCCCGAACGGCCCAGAGAGTAGCACCAACACCTCGCACGGGACCAATGTAACTCGTAGGAACTGACCGCGTGATCATGGGACTCCCGATTTGAGAAAACGATGATAATTTGCATATTTATAGACTTAGGCATATAAACATGGCATTAGTGGGTAAAAACCCGAAACAACCCCGAACGTCCCCGTGAGTGGAACAAACACCTCGTACGGGACCAATGTAACTCGTAGGAACTTAGCACGCGATCATGGGACTCCCGGCTTGAGAATACGAAGATAATTTAAACATATCAGAACTTAAGCAGAACATGGCGTTAGTGGGTGAAAACAAGAAATAGCCCCCGAACGACCCCGTGAGTGGCACCAACACCTCGCACGGGACCAATGTAACTCATAGGAACTGACTTCGCGATCACTGGACTTTTGATTTGAGAAAACAATGATAGTTTGCATATTTCTGGACTTAGGAATAAAAACATGGCGTTAGCTGGTGAAAACCCAAAACAGCACCCAAACCACCCCGTGAGTGGCACCAACACCTCGCACGGGACCAATGTAACTCGTAGGAACTGACTGTGTGATCACGAGACTCTTGATTTGAGAATACGAAGATAATTTGAAAATATTCGGACTTAAGCAAAAAATGGCGTTAGTGGGTGAAAATTCAAAACAGCCCCCGAACGTCCCCGTGAGTGGTACCAATACCTCGCACGGGACCAATGTAACTCGTAGGAACTGACCACTCGATCAAGAAACTCCCGGATTGAGAATACGATGATAATTTGCATATTTCTGGACTTAGGCTTAAAAATATAGCGTTAGTGGGTGAAAACCCGAAATAGCCCCCGAACGGCCTTGTTAGTGGAACCAACGCCTCATACGGCACTAATGTCACTCGTAGGAACTGACCACGCAATCATGAGACTCTCGATTTTAGAATATGTTGATAATTTGCATATTTCTAGACTTAAACTTAAAAACACGGCGTTAATGGGTAAAAACCCAGAACAACCCCCAAACGTCCCCATGAGTGGCACCAACACCTCACACGGGACCAATGAAACTCGTAGGAAATTATCGAGAGATCACGAGACTCTCGGTTTGAGAATACGATGATAATTTGAAAATATCAAGACTTAAGCGAAACATGGCGTTAGTGGCTGAAAACCCAAAACAGTACCCGAACGGGCCCGTGAGTGGCACCAACACTTTGCACGGGACTAATGTAACTCTTAGCAACTGACCCCGCGATCACGGGACTCCCGGTTTGAGAATATGATAATAATTTACATATTTATGAACTTAGGCTTAAAAACATAGCGTTAGTGGGTAAAAACCCGAAACAGCCCCGGAACGGCCCCGTGAGTGGCACCAGCACCTCGCACGATACCAATATAACTCGTAGGAACTGACGACGCGATCATGGGACTCCCGATTTGATATTGGGATGATAATTTTCATATTTATATACTTAGGCTTAAAAACATGGCGTTAGTGGGTGAAAACCCGAAATAGCCCCCGAACGACTCCGTGAGTGGCACTAACACCTCGTACTCGACCAATGTAACTCATATGAACTGGCTGCGCGATCTCGAGACTCCTGATTTGAGAATAAGATGATAATTTAAAAATATCAGGACTTAAGCAAAACAAGGCGTTAGTGGGTGAAAATCCAAAATAACCCCCGAACGGCTCCGTAAGTGGAACTAACACTTCACACTGGACCAATGTAGCTCATAGGAACTGATTGCGCGATCATGGGACTTCCAGTTTGAGAATACGATGATAATTTAAAAATATGAGGACTTAAGCAAAACATGGCGTTAGTGGATGAAAATTTGAAACAACCCCCGAACGGCCCCGTGAGTGGCACTAACACCTCGCACGGGACCAATGTAACTCGTAGGAACTGACAAAGAGTTCACGACACTCCCTATTTGAGAATACACTGATAATTTGTAAATTTTTAGATTTAGGCTTAAAAACATGATGTTAGTGGATTAAAACCCGAAACGGCCCCCGAACGGCTCTGTGAGTGGCACCCACACGTCGCACGGGGCCAAATTTAACTCCTAGGAACTTATCGCATGATCACGGGACTCTCGGTTTGAGAATACGACGATAATTTAAACATCTCATGACTTATGCAAAATATGGCTTTAGTGGGTGAAAACCCGAAACACTCCCCGAACGACCCCATGAGTGGCACCAACACTTCGCACGGGACCAATGTATCTCGTTGGAACTGATTGTGAAATAACGGGACTCTCGATTTGAAAATACGACGATAATTTGTATATTTCTAGACTTAGGCTTAAAAACATGGCATCAGTGGGTGAAAATCCGAAACTGCCCCCGAACGGCTCCGTGAGTGGCACTAAGACCTCGCACAGGACCAATATAACTCATAGGAACTGACTGCGCGATCACGGGACTCTCGGTTTGAGAATACGATAATAATTTAAAAATATCAGGACTTAATGTAAAACATGGCGTTAGTGGATGAAAATTCAAAACAGCCCCCGAACGGGTCCGTGAGTGGCACCAACACCTCGCACGGGACGAATGTAACTCGTAGGAACTGACCGCACGATCACGTGACTCCTAGTTTGAGAATAGGATTATAATTTTCATATTTTTAGACTTAGGTATAAAAACATGGCGTTAGTTGGTGAAAACCCAAAACAGCCCCCGAATGTCTGTGAGTGGCACTAACACCTCGCACAGGACCAATGTAACTCGTAGGAACTGACTGCGCGATCACGGGACTCCCAGTTTGAGAATACGATGATAATTATTCATATTTCTAGACTTAGGCATAAAAACATGGCGTTAAAGGGTAAAAATCCGAAACAGCCCCTGAACGGCCCCGTATGTGGTACCAACACCTCTCTCGGGACCAATGTAACTCGTAGGAACTAATCGCGTGATCACGAAACTCCCGGTTTGAGAATACGATGATAATTGGCATATTTCTACAATTAAGCCTAAAAATATGGCATTAGCGGGTGAAAAATCGAAATAACCCCCGAACGACCCTATGAGTGGCACCAACACCTCGCACGGGACCAATGTTACTGGTAGGAACTGACCGTGAAATCTCGAGACTCCTAATTTGAGAAATCAACGATAATTTTCATATTACTAGACTTAGGCATATAAACATGGCGTTAGAGGGTAAAAACCCGAAACAACCCCCGAACGGCCCCGTGAGTGGAACCAAAACCTCGCACGGGGCCAATGTAAATCGTAGGAACTTACCCCGCGATCACGGGACCTATGGTTTGAGAATACGATGATAATATACAAAATATTAGGACTTAAGAAAAATAAGGTGTTAGTGGGTGAAAACCCGAAACAAGCCTCGAACGGCTTCGTGAGTGGCACTAACACCTCGCACAAGACCAATCTAACTTGTAGTAACTGACCGTGCGATAACGGGACTCCGGGTTTGAGAATATGATGATAATTATTCATATTTCTAGACCTAGTCATAAAAACATGGCGTTAGAAGGTAAAAACTCGAAACAACCCCCGAACGGCCCCGTGAGTGGCACTAACACCTCGCGGGGGACCAATGTAACTCATAGTAACAGACTACATGATCATGGGACTCCCAATTTCAGAATACAATGATAATTTGCATATGTATAGACTTAGACTTAAAAACATGGCGTTAGTGGGCGAAAACTCGAATCAGCCCCCAAACGACCGTGTAAGTGGCACTAACACCTCGCACGGGACCAATGTATCTCATAAGAACTAACCGCACGATCACGGGACTCCCGGTTTGATAATACGATGACAATTTCTATATTTCTTAACTTAGGCTTAAAAACATTGCGTTAGTGGGTGAAAATTCGAAACAGCCCCCGAACGACCCCGTGAGTGGAACGAACACCTCGCACGGGACCAATGTAACTTGTAGAAACTGATCGCGCAATCACGGGACTCCCGGTTTGAGAATACGATACCAATTTAAAAATATCAATACTTAAGCAAAACATGACGTTAGTGGGTGAAAACTCGAAACAGCCCCCGAACGGCCCCTTGAATAGCACCAACACCTTGCACGGAACCAACGTCACTCGTAGGAAGTGACTGCGCGTTCACAGGACTCCCCATTTGAGAATACGACAATAATTTGCATATTTTTAGACTTAGGCGTAAAAACATGGCGTTAGTTGGTGAAAACATAAAACATCCCCCAAACGGCTCCGTGAGTGGCACTAACACCTCGCACAGGACCAAAGTAACTCGTAGGAACTGACCGCTCGATCACGGGACTCCCGGTTTGAGAATACGATGATAATTTGCATATTTATAGACTTAGGCATTAAAACATGGTGTTAGAAGGTAAAAACCCAAAACAGCCCCCAAACGGCCCCGTAAGTGGCACCAACACCTCACACAGGACCAATGTAACTCATAGGAACTGACTGCGCAATTACGGGACTACCAATTTGAGAATACGTTGATAATTTGCATATTTCTAGACTTAGGCATAAAATAATGACGTTAGAAGGTAAAAAACTGAAGCAGCCCCCGAACACCAACACCTCGTAAGGAACAAATTTAACTCATAGGAACTGACCGCGCAATCACGGGACTCTCGATTTGAGAATACAATGATAGTTTGCATATTTCTAGACTTAGGCTTAAAAACATGGAGTTACTGAGTGAAAAAACAAAATAACAACCAAACGGCCCCGTGAGTGGCACCAACACCCCACACGGGACCAATGTAACTCGTAGGAACTTATCGCGGGATCATGGGACTCCCACTTTGAGAAAATAATGATAATTTGCATATTTCTAGACTCAGGCATAAAAACATGGCGTTAGATGGTGAAAACACAAAACAACCCCCGAACGGCCCCAAGAGTGGCATCACCACCTCGCACAGGACCAATGTAACTCGTAGGAACTGACTGCGTGATCATAGGACTCCCATTTTGAAAATTTAATGATAATTTGTATATTTCTAGACTTAAGTATAAAAACATGGCGTTAGTGGGTGAAAACCCAAAATAGCCCCTGAACGGCCCCATGAGTGGCACCAACACCTCCCACGGGACCAATGTAACTCGTAGGAACTAGCTGCGCAATCACGGGACTCCCAGTTTGAGAAAATGATGATAATTTGCATATATCTAGACTTAGGCAAAAAAACATGGCGTTAGATGGTGAAAACCCAAAATAGCCCCCGAACGGCCCCGTGAGTGGCACTAACACCTCGTACGGGACCAATGTAACTCGTTGGAACTGACCGCGCGATCACGAGACTCCCAATTTGAGAAAATGACGATAATTTGCACATTTCTAGACTTAGGCATAAAAACTTAGCATTAGTGGGTAAAAACTCGAAAAAACTGCTGATCGGCCCCGTGAATGGCCCCAACACCTTGCACGGGATCACAGTAACTCGTACGAACTTACCACGCAATCCCGGGACTCTCATTTTGAGAATACAATGATAATTTAAAAATATCAGGACTTAAGCAAAACATGGCATTAGTGGGTGAAAACCCGACACAACCCCTGAACGGTCCCGTGAGTGGCACCAATACCTCACACGGGACTAATAAAACTCGTAGGAATTGACCGCACGATTATGGGACTCCCAGTTTAAGATTACAATGATAATTTGCATATTTCTAGACTTAAGCATAAAAATAAGGTGTTAACGGGTGAAAACCCGAAACATTCTCTGAACGGCCCCATGAGTGGCACCAACACCTCGCACGAAACCAATGTAACTCATAGGAACTGACCGCGCAATCACGAAACACCCCATTTGAGAATACGATGATAATTTTCATATTTCTAGACTTACGATTAAAAACATGGCATTAGCGGGTGAAAACCCGAAATAGCCCCTGAACGGCCCTGTGCGTGGCACACACACCTTGCACGGGACCAATGTAACTCGTAGGAACTTACCGCGCGATCATGAGACACCCGGTTTGAGAATACGAAGATTATTTAAAAATATCAGGACTTAAGCAAAATATGGCGTTATCGGCTGAAAACCCAAAATAGCTCTCAAACGGCCCCTTGAATAGCAATAACACCTTGCTCGGGACCAACGTTACTCGTAGGAACTGAATGCGCAACCACGGGACTCCCGGTTTGAGAATACAACGATAATTTGCATATTTTCTAGATGTAGGCTTAAAAACATGACATTTGTGGGTGAAAACCCAAAATAGCCCCGGAACGTCCCCTTGAGTGGCACCTACACCTCGTACGGGACCAATGTCACTCATAGGAACTAACCGCACAATCACGACACTCCCGGTTTTAGATTACGACGATAATTTTCATATTTCTAGACTTAAGCTTATAAACATGGCATTAGCGGGTGAAAACCCAAAACAGCCCCCTAACGGCCCAATGAGTGGCACCAACACCTCGTACGGGAGTAATGTAACTCCTAGGAACTGACCGCGTGATCAAGGAACTCCCGGTTAGATAATATGATGATAATTTGCCTATTTCTTGACCTAGGCATAAAAACATGGCGTTAGCAGGGGAAAATCTGAAATAGCCCCTGAACGGCCCCGTGAGTGGCACCAACACCTGGCACGGGGCCAATATAACTTGTAGAAACTTACCGCGCAATCACGGGACTCTCGGTGTGAGAATACAATGACAATTTACATATTTCTAGACTTAGGCTTAAAAATATGACGTTAGTGGGTGAAAACCCGAAACAACCCCCGAACGGCTTCGTGAGTTGCACTAACACCTCGCGCGAGACCAATGTAACATGTAGGAAGTGACTGCGCGAACACTAGACTCCCGGTTTGAGAATACGATGATAATTTAAAAATACCAGGACTTAAGCTAAACATGGCGTTAGTGGGTGAAAATTCGAAACAGCCCTCGAACGGCCCCGTGAGTGGCACCAACACCTCGTACGGGACTAATGTAACTCGTAGAAACTGACCACTCCATCACGGGACTCCCGGTTTTATAATACAACGATAATTTGCATATTTTTAGACTTAGGCTTAAAAACATGGAGTTAGTGGGTGAAAACCCAAAACAGCCCTCGAACGGCTCTGTGAGTGGCACCAACACCTCGTTCGGGACCAATGTAACTCGTAGGAACTTACCGCATGATCACGGGACTTGATAAATAAAAAAATTGTCTCTAGTGTAGATTTTTCATTGTGCAACTTCTTTATCCATAAAAAATTTCCTTGAACCTACAAAATTATAACAAAACTAGTGTAGAGGGTAAGTAAGGGAGTCAATACAAATCTAAGGGTGAAACACAAAATTTGGAGAGGACATATATATAGATTCATTTGCATTTTATTATATTTTTCTATTTTTACTTTTTCTATTTTTTTATGAATTTTTCAAGGGAATATTAATTAACTAACTATATACTAATTTTTAAAGTACTACTAAGATGTAAAAGCTAATAAAAAATGAGGTAAATAAAATTGTGCTAAAAAGTAAACTAACTAAATTGGATTCATGCAGGCTTCAAAATTTCATCCCATGAATGGGATATTAACCCTCAATAATCATCATCCACAAATATAAGATAAACAAATAAAAGTATGAGAAGATTAAACTAAAACTAATCAAGAGGAGGAGATCAAACCCATTTAAGCCTTGAATTGACATGAAATCTTCAATTACATCATCAATCTCTCAATTACAATTCCTCACTCATGTATTTATTGAATCTAAACTAAAAATTACAAAATAAACTAATAAAAAGGATAGTGGATGAATTCATAATGGCCAATTAAATAATAAAAGAGATTTGCTAAAAATACAAATCCTAAAATTGTACATTAGAATTCACCCAAAGATATAAATTCTAGATCATTAATTTATATTGAGATAATTGCTAAAAATGAAAAATCCCAACATAAAGAAATGGGTTAGAATTTACCTCCCATAAGGGATAAATTTTACTACATCAATCTATTTTAAATTAATTGCCAAAAATGCAAAAATTCATAATAGAGGGGTGGGGTGAAATTTATCCTAGATATAATTTTCACTACACACCTCTATATTGAGGTATTTGCAAAAAATGCAAATACTCAACATAGAGGGGTGGAGAAAATTTTATCACACCAAACTTAAAACTAATTTTGAGATCGTTTCAAAATGAGTCTTCATCCTCTTTTAATAGTAGGTGCCATGGAGCTAGGGGTAATTGGGTAATTGGTATAAGTGTGCATGTGGTTTGAGTGTGTCATGTGAATGAGAATAAAAATCTGATATGGTGAGGGGTAATTAGGAAAAAAGGCAAGGGAGCATGTGGATGGTGAGGTTATGAGAGAGTGGGGATAAGTTGGGGGCATTTTTGGAAAAAAGTAAAAAGTTGATTTTAAACACATGTGGGTTTAAGTGGGAATTGGTTTTGGCTTCTTGTTTTGGCTTTGGACAAAAGCAGGTGCAAAATCGATTTGGAGAATGGAAAAGGTTGGACTTATATTCGGGTGAATGGATCTGGCCGGGTTGGAGTGTGAGTCGGACCGCGACGGGTAGGGTCGTGTTTGGCACTGGTGGTATGTCAAGGTGGAGGGTTAGGGTCGCAAGGAGGGTCTCGGGTTGTTGGCTGGCCGGCGAGGGGTGTTGTAACCGGGCTGAAGGTCAAGGTCAGTAGGTATGATGGGTCGCCGTCGGGGTCGCGACGAAGATGGAGGGACGAAGGGGTATGTCGGGGGTGAGGGTTAATTTAGGTTTTCTGGTTCGCCGGCATGGGTAAAGGAATCAATGCCGGCGAGGGGGACGAAGGGGGGTAAGGGATGTTGTGGGTCACGGCGTGGGGAGTCGACGCCGGCAGTCTGGGTTTTTCCGGAGATGGTAAGGTCGCCGGCGGGAGGAGGTGACGCAGCGGCGTCAGGCCATGGGTAGGGCTGCCGACGATGGGTTTGGCGAAAGGGCTGGCCGTCCGGAGAAGGAGAGAGGGTTGATAGGATGATGGAGGTGGGAGAGAAAGAGAGAGAGTGTGGTTATGGGGTTGAAGATTTTTGGAAATTTGTTAATGGTGTTTTAGAGGAGAGAAAAGGTGGTGGAATGTTGAAGATGATGTGGTAGGTGTTATGGTGTGTGAGGGTTAGGAGAGTAGTGGTGTGGGTGAGTGGGTTTAGGTGTAGTGTAAATGGGTGTAAGAGGGTTTTGTGTGTGTGTGTTTAATTTAGACCCTAATAAAATAAAACTAACTAATAAAAAATAAAATTATAAAAATAAATAAAAATAAAAATTCTACTTCTAATAATAAAATAAAGACCCAAATAAAACTAAAAAGAAATGAAAATAAAATATAAAACTAGAAATCTATTAAACTAAAACTAAAATCCTAAAAAGAAAATGTGAAATCAAAATAAACTAAAATACATGAAATCCTAAAAATTCTAATCCTAATAAAATAAAATAAAATTAAAACTAAAAACTAATAGAATAAAATCAAAATACTAAATAAAAACAAAAAATTGAAAAATAAATCCTAGACATTCTAAATAAATCCTAAAAATAAAAATGACTCAAACTAAAAAAATAACAAAAGGGAAAATTAAACACACACGGGGTTCGGGGTAGGTTTAGGATAGGCTAGGGTTTGGTTACGGGATAGGAAATTAGCACCATTTTAACTGCAAATTACCTGGAAATATAGCTTTTGACACCGCAACTGCAATTAAGCCTGCATAATGAACAATTAAGCGCATTAGACCCATATTGTCGAGAATTAGCAACTAAAGTACATCTATTCGGGGTATAAATTGTACAGTTTTGGGTCCTTATCACACCACCCCAAACAGAGCGTTGCTAGTCCTCGAGCAATAAGATACAGAGAAAGAGAAAGATAAGTAACCAAAAGTGTACCACTTTCGCGGGCACTTGCGATTGCACTTAGCATGTGCAACAAGCCTTTAAACCTATAGGTTGCCCTACATGACGAGTTGTGTCTCGTGAGGGTTTGCAGGGAATATACCCAAAAAATTCTTTATTTGCGAAAATGATTTATTGAAAGGCAGTCAATCTCTTATTAGACATAGAATGATCTCACAATCCATCACATTAGATAAATGTTTTCAGAAATACAAGCTAGAATGTAGTAAAAAGTTTAATGAGGTAAATACACAAGGCACATCCTTCCTAGAACTCAATGTGTGTAGTGTGAATCAGTCAAAATGGGTGAGTATCATAAGAGTAATTTTTAGATTGCCTTGTCGAAATCAACGCTTCAACTTCAAATCTCACGGATATAACTCTCTCAAACGAACTCTCGAGATATGGGTAAGTGTATCGCTCTTGTGTATGAGGAGGTGAGTAAATGTAAGCAAGTTCAAATGTCTCACACACATATATGAAAGAACGAACAATAAGAAAGAAAAATGGTCTCATGAAAGAATGCTAATCACTATAGTGAGAACGTCGAGATTCACCACGTCGACTTTCATTTGCCCGAACACCTAGGGGAAATATGGATTTTTATGGGTGAGGGGAAATGAAATGGGATGAGAAAGATAGGATAGGATAGGATAGGATGGATGGGATGAGGTAGGTAGGATAGTGATATGATGGATAATGGATGAGTGATGGATGTAATAAGATTGAGAAGAGTGTACTATACATGAAGAACAATGTCTTTATTTCAAAACTAACTACTAACTACAAACTCTCTTTCTTTTCTTTTCTCTTTTTTTTTTTTTATTTTTCTTGATATTTTTCTTTTCTTTTTTCTATGTTTTTCTCTCTTTTTTTCTTTTCTTTTTCTCTCACTTTTTAAACCAACAATGGAGACATTTAACATTTTGAATCAACACTCTTTTATTTGAAATGATGGAAGATATATGAAATGAGGTGCGGTATGTATATGGATGGTGTGGGGAATATATGATGTGGGGAATATGAAAAAGCATGGGAATGTAATGGGAATATTATATGGGGAAAAGGTGGTAGGTGTAAGGATGAAAATCTAGTAATCGGGACAAATTTCAAGACGCGTTTCTTACAACTCGAAAAACATGTCATTCTCAGTGATCAAGCCAAATTTTTATGAAAGATAATGAGATCATACAACAATTAAAGTGCAGACCCGAAGGAGATGAATCAACTTGTGACTCGGAGATTGCGTAAAACTCTCTGAAAGGGTGAAAGACACGAATCTCACGGGATAAAGTCTCTACTAGGGATCCTTAAGGTTCTCTTTATAATTGTAGTACTCCTCAACTCTAAACGTAATGACGTGATAAGTGCGCAAATTTTGTTGAGTCTAGAAATTCATGGTGCAACATGCCTTGTTACGTATTACAAAAGATATTTAGAAAAAATATTCTCTAGCTTGATTCCTAGACTTTAAAAGATGGATGATTGAAAATTCACTTCAATGAGTGAGATGAAAGAAACTACACAAAATTTTAAAAATCAGGTTCAAAACTCAAAAAATTTCAAAAGAGGTACGATTTTGATAAAATTCCCCACCCCCAAACAAAAAGGAACATCGTCCTCGATGTTAGATAAAATGATTTTTAAAATGAAAGGATAAGGTAGGAAAGAGTTTACCAGAATCAACCGCTCATGAAGTGGACAGATGAAGCGAATATGAAACCTGAATAAATGAGTGAGATAGCAAAATATGGACAAGTCTATAAGCATGATAGAACATTGGGTGGTGTGAAACACCACCCCCAAACAAGATAAGACTCATACTCAGAAAAAGCGGGTTGCCTCCCGGTAGCGCTAAGTTTAACGTCTTCAGCCAGACCGACGTGAACTCACCCAAAAAGAGATGATAAACGAGGGGAGAACGGGGGTGGCAGAAAATTCGGGGGATAAGAATCACCCCCAAACAATACTGAAGCGCCAGTCTTGTTGGATAGAGGCCAAAACGGGTCAATGCACTTGTATGGCAAAGTGCATCACACGATGCAAAGCATCGTTGGACCATGGGTGGGTGGGTATTATATAAAGGGTGAGGTTAAATAGGCATCGGTCACGAGCCTTATTGAGCTTAAAGGTGAGGGCAACTAGGGCCCTATAAGCATGGTGCTTGAGTTGGTGAGGAAGGCAAAATGGTGTAGAAAGTGTAATGGGGTGAGGCTCATAAAATTCACACGACCATTCTATGAATGGACGATGGTAATGGTCACGCCGTGACACACCAGGGAGCTGTTGAGAATAAAAATCAACACCAAAAGGAAGTGGTGTGCATGGAATAACAAGCTCGGTGTCACGGAAGTGGAGAGTATCACCACAACTCTCGTGGAAGGTGAATGGCTTCAGGTGAGGATCTAAAAATGTAGATGGAAACTTGAACTGTGTAAAATCAAGATCCAAACCAGGTGGTGGGGTGGAAGGAATAATGGGTGGGTCGGGTGGGAGAAATGGTGGAGGAAGATGATCCAACTCAAGAGTGGGAGACACACACTCCTCATGAGGCGCAGAGTGATCCACAAGGGAACTCGCAGGAGGAAGTGTGGTATCTAAAGATGGAGTGATCAACTTCTCCATAAGAGTATCATTGGTGAATATGGTGGGTGGTTCAAACGAGGCACCAAAATTGGAGATAAAAGGATCACTAGAATTATCAGGCTCAACGGGAGCCATGCATGGTGGGACAACATCCATATCCGGATAGGTAGGAACTATCATGGATTCTATCTTGGGAAAATGGTGAGCACTCATAGCCGGAGCTCACCTTGGATGAAGTGGTTCCTAAGGAACACAAGGGTGAAGCTCGATAGGTGTAGACTCGGGCATTGTTTTGGATTATAAGGGAAAGGGAATGGGAATATGAACCTCAAAGTGGGGTTCATGATGACATGGTGGGATTTGATCAGGCTCACTATATAAAGGTAAGTCAACACAATTGTCGACTTGGGACCCAGACCATGGGATGGTCTCAACTTCGAGATTCTCGAGGTGGTAGTGTTGGTCACACTCAGAATTCGTGTCACAAGAGGACACAACATCGTCACACTCGTAATCCGTGTCACAAGAGGACACAACATCGTCACACTCGGTGTAAACGATGGGTAGGGCCATGAAAATATCCGACTCTCGCGTACACTCCAATTCATTTAACCTTTTTTCAAGCTTTGGAGAGCTTGAGTTTGAATTGCTTTCTCTTGCTCAAGTATGAACTTTTGCAAGAGGGTTTCGAGAGTGGAGGTGGATGATAGTGGTGGAATGATGGGTGGTGGTGGTGGGTGAGGTGGACACAACTAGCTATAATCGGTACTATATCGAGAATACTCATATGAAGTGCGTGGAGTGAGGTCAAGTTCATCATACACGAAAGGATCGCTTTCGTGATGGACAAATGGTCGACACTCATGGGGTGCGTAGTGAGGAAACTAATCGTGACTGGGTGCACAAGGTTGCCATGATGACTATTGGAATGGGTGAGGATCCACAACATCGGGTTGGGATTTGTATTGCGTGGAAGGGTGATCAGGCCTCCACGAATAGCTCGGGTACTCACACAACTCGGGATTGGTTGTATCAGGATAATAGGCCGAGGTGGGTTCCAAAACAGTGTCATATGGATACACGTGGTCTGTGGTGGGTTTATATGGATATAACATGTAAGGGAACTCATGGGACATGTCATCGGCATAATAACAGTGGGTGCACAACAAAGGATGAGACGCAGTGACACTTGACACCGAGGGTGATGGAATAGGAGGTGCATGCATGGATGGGTCAAGAGTACCAACGATACTCGTGAGAGAGGTGAAACCACTAAGGACATCATAAAGAGACGGCTCGGGATCACTCTCACACGTGTCACGTGTCAATGAAAAATGACCAGAGTAGTCTCGTAAAGGACGTTCTTCGGCCATGTGGAGAGAAATATATATATATATATATATATATATATTTTTGGTTTTTTTTAAAAAAACATTTCAAAAGGAAAGAAAATATTTTTGGATTTTTTTGTAAAAATAAAGAAAGAAAATATTTTTGGATTTTGTTGTAAAAAAAAATAAAGGAAGAAAAAATATTTTTTGATTTGTTTTTTTTTTTGGAAGAAAAGGGTGGGGAAAGATATGGACTCTTTGAATTTGCACGAACTCACTAAAATCGACCACCGAAAAATGGAATTGGACACACACGCAAGTCAAGAAAATTTCCTAACTAGCACATAGCCAATTTTTATCTTTAAATTTAGTGAAAGGGTAGTCAAATTTTAATTAAGTCCTCGGGTGATAAAAAAATTCGCGAAATAATATGAGTGATCTCCTTTGCAAAATATTCTCCTAGGGGGCTACCTAGTTGATTAATTTTAAATTTAGTGATGGCTAGGGTAGCACACAATGGGTAAGCGATTGAGTGGGGTGATGAAATCCCTTCTCGTGAGTGACCGGGTGTGGGTCTTAATTAATTAATTCATCACACCATTCAAAAATAAATGTGAGAATAAAATCAAATAATAGCACACAAAAGAATTGACTCGTTAACGGGAGAGGTGCGAGGGTGTAAGAAATGTACCTCCCACAGTTTTTAGGCCGTGGGGTGTCGAAAAATTTGAGTTGACCGGGGGGATATCACGCCTATCTCAGTCGTCCCCGGGAGTCCTACCGACCTAAGGTAGAGAGGCTTCTAAATCCTCGCCAATGGACGCCCTTTCTCTATCTTGTCCAGTTTCCCTATCACGCTTGTCTTCGATTATTACAATTTTTAAAATGAAAAATAAATGGTGTCTCTAAGCACCGCAATACAAGCAATGATAAAAATCCTAATACAAGCCTTCTAAAATAAAGAAAAATGGTACTAAAATGCAAAAAAATATACAAAATAAATGAACTACAAAATTGAATCCTCTTCGAGTGCTTTACGCTCCCAAGAACGGCAATGGCGCCATTTGATAAATAAAAAAATTGCCTCTAATGTAGATTTGTCGTTGTGCAACTTCTCTATCCATCAAAAATTCCCTTGAACATACAAAATTATAACAAAACTAGTGTAGAGGGTAAGTAAGAGAGTCAATCCAAATCTAAGGGTGAAACACAAAATTGGAGAGGACATATATATAGATTCATTTGCATTTTATTATATTTTTCTATTTTTTTTTGAATTTTTCAAGGGAATACGATGATAACCCGAAATAATACGATGATAATCCGATTTGAGAATATGATGATAATTTAAAAATATCAGTACTTAAACAAAACATGGTGTTAGTGCGTGAAAACCTGAAAAAAAACCCGAACAGTCCCGTGAGTGGAACCAACACTTCGCGCGGGAGCAATGTAACTCATAGCAACTAACAGCGCGATCACAGGACTCCCGGTTTGAGAATACGACGCTAATTTGCATATTTCTGGACTTAGGTTTAAAAACATAGAGTTAGTGAGTGAAAACCCGAACATCCCTGTGAGTGGCACCAACACCTCGCACGGGACCAAGGTAACTCGTAGGATCTGATCGCGGATTCATGGGACTCCCGATTTGAGAATACGACGATAATTTTCATATTTCTAGACTTAGGCTTAAAAACATGACGTTAGTGGGTGAAAACCCAAAACAACCCCCGAACGGCTCCGTGAGTGGTACTAACACCTCGCACAGGACCAATGTAACTCATAGGAACTGACTCCACGATCACGGGACTCCCGGTTTGAGAATATAATGATAATTTAAAAATATCAGGAATTAAGCAAAATATGACGTTAGTGGGTGAAAATTCTAAACAGCCCCCGAACGGCCCCGTGAGAGACACCAACACCTCGCACGGGATAATGTAACTCGTAAGAACTGACCACGCGATCACAGCACTCCCCGCTTGAGAATATGATGATAATTTGCATATTTTTAGACTTAGGCTTAAAAACTTGGTGTTAGTGGGTGAAAATCCGAAACAGCCCCCGAACGGCTCTGTGAGTGGCAACAACACCTCGCACGGGACAATGTAACTCGTAGGAACTGACCACGCGATCACATGACTCCCAGTTTGAAACTACGAAAATATTTATTCATATTTCTAGACTTAGATATAAAAACATGGCGTTAGAAGGTAAAAACTCGAAACAACCCTCGAGCGGCCCAGTGAGTGGCACCAACACATCTCACGGGACCAATGTAACTTATAGGAACTGACTGCGCAATCACGGAATCCTAGTTTGACAAAATGATGATAAAATGCCTATTTCTATATTTAATCTTAAAAACATGGCAATAGCGGGTGAAAACCCGAAACATCCACCGAACGGCCCCGTGAGTGGCACCAACACCTCGCACGGGACCAATGTAACTCGTAGGAACTGATCGCGCGATCATGAGACTCTCAGTTTGAGAAAACAACGATAATTTGTATATTTCTAGACTTAGGCATATAAACATGGCATTAGTGGGTAAAAACCCGAAATAACCCCCGAACGTCCCCGTGAGGGGAACCAACACCTCGCACGGGACCAATGTAACTCGTTGAAACTTACCACGCAATCACGAAACTCCCTATTCGAGAATACAGTGATAATTTAAAAATATCAGGACTTAAGAAAAGCATGGTGTTAGTGGGTGAAAACCCAAAATATCCCCCGAACGACCCCGTGATTGGCACCAATACCTTTTACGGGACCAATGTAACTCGTAGAAACTAACTGCACGATCACGGGGCTCCCAGTTTGAGAATACAATGATAATTTCATATTTTCTAGATGCAGGCTTAAAAACATGGCATTAGCGGGTGAAAACCCAAAACAACACCCGAACGGCCCTGTGAATGTCACCAACACCTCGTAGGGGATCAATGTCACTCGTAGGAACTAACCGCGCAATCACGAGAGTCACGATTTTAGAATACGAAGATAATTGGCATATTTTTAGACTTAAGATTAAAAATATGGCGTTAGCGGGTGAAAACCCAAAACAGCCCTCAAACAGCCCGATGAGTGGCACCAACACCTCGCACGCAACCAATGTAACTCGTAGGAACTGACCGTACGATCACGAAACTCTCAGTTAGAGAATATGACGATAATTTGCATATTTCTTGACCTAGGCTTAAAAACATGGTGTTAACGGGGGAAAATCCGAAATAGCCCCCGAATGGCCCCATGAGTGGCACCAACACCTCACACGGGACCAATGTAACTTTTAGGAACTTACCGTGCGATCACGGGACTCCTGGTTTGAGAATACGATTATAATTTAAAAATATCAGGACTTAAGTAAAAAAATGGCGTTAGTGGGTGAAAACTCGAAACACTCCCTGAACGGCCCCGTGAGTGACACCAACACATCGCACGGGACCAATGTAACTCGTAGCAACTGACCCCGCGATCATAGGACTTCTGATTTGAGAATACGACAATAATTTTCATATTTCTTAACATAGGCTTAAAAACATAGCGTTAGTGGGTGAAAACCCGAAACAGCCCCCGAACGGCACCGTGAGTGGAACCAACACCTAGCATGGGACCAATGAAACTATTAGGAACTGACCGCGCGATCACGGGACTCCCGATTTTAGAATACGATGATAATTTGTATATTTCTAGACTTAGGCTTAAAAACATGCCGTTAGTGGCTGAAAACCCAAAACAGCCCCCGAACGGCTCCGTGAGTGGCACTAACACCTCGCACAGGACCAATAAAACTCGTTGGAACTGACTGCGCGATCATGAGACTCCCATTTTAAGAATACGGTGATAATTTAAAATTATCCGAACTTAAGCAAAACATGGCGTTAGTTGGTGAAAATTCGAAACAACCCCCGAACGGCCTCGTGGGTGGCACTAACACCTCGCACCAGAACAATGTAACTCGTAGGAACTGACCACTCGATCACGGAACTCCCGATTTGAGAATACGATGATAATTTTCATATTTCTGGTCTGAGGCTTAAAAATATAGTGTTAGTGGGTAAACAACCCCCGAACAACCCCTGAGTGGCACGAACACCTCGCATGGGACCAATGTCACTCGTAGGAAATGAGCGCTCAATCACAAGAATCCCGGGTTTTGAATATGACGATAAATTGCTTATTTCAAACTTAAGCTTAAAAACATGACGTTAGCGGGTGAAAACCCAAAATAGCCCCCGAACGGCCCGTGAGTGGCATCAACACCTCACACAGGACCAATGTAACTCGTACGAACTGAACGCACGATCATGGAACTCCCTGTCAGAGAATATGATGATAATTTGCATATTTCTTGGCCTTGGCTTAAAAACATGGCGTTAGCATGGGAAAATACGAAATAACCCCCGAACATCCCCGTGAGTGGAACCAACACCTCGCACGGGACCAATGTAACTCGTTGGAACTTAGCACGTGATCACGAAACTCCCTATTTGAGAATACGGTGATAATTTAAAAATATCAGGACTTAAGCAAAACATGGCGTTAGTGGGTGAAAACCCAAAATAGCCCCCGAACGACCCCGTGATTGGCACCAACACCTTTTACGGGACCAATGTAACTCGTAGAAACTAACTGCACGATCACAGGGCTCCCGGTTTGATAATACAATGATAATTTCATATTTTTTAGATGCAGGCTTAAAAACATGGCATTAGCGGGTGAAAACCCAAAACAACACCCGAACGACCCTGTGAATGTCACCAACACCTCGTAGGGGACCAATGTCACTCGTAGAAACTGACCGCGCAATCACGAGAGTCACGATTTTAGAATACAAAGATAATTGGCATATTTTTAGACTTAAGCTTAAAAACATGGCGTTAGCGGGTGAAAACCCAAAACAGCCCCCGAACGGCCCGATGAGTGGCACCAACACCTCGCAGGCGACCAATATAACTCGTAGGAACTGACCGCGCGATCATGAAACTCCCGGTCAGAGAATATGACGATAATTTTCATATTTCTTGACCTAGCCTTAAAAACATGGTGTTAGCGGGGGAAAATCTTAAATAGCCCCCGAATAGCCCCATGAGTAGCACCAACACCTCACACAGGACCAATGTAACTTTTAGGAACTTATCGTGTGATCGCGGGACTCCTAGTTTTAGAATACGATTATAATTTAAAAATATCAGGACTTAAGTAAAAAAATGGCGTTAGTGGGTGAAAACTCGAAACACTCCCTGAACGACCCCGTGAGTGGCACCAACACATCGCACGGGACCAATTTAATTCGTAGAAACTGACCCCGTGATCATAGGACTTCTGATTTGAGAATACGACAATAATTTGCATATTTCTGAACATAGGCTTAAAAACATAGCGTTAGTGGGTAAAAACCTGAAACAGCCCCCGAACGGTGCCGTGAGTGGCACTAACACCTCGCACGGGACCAATGTAACTAGTAGGAACTGACCGCGCGATCACGGACTCTCGATTTGAGAATACGACAATAATTTGTATATTTTTAGACTTAGGCTTAAAAACATGTCGTTAGTGGCTGAAAACCCGAACGGATCCGTGAGTGGCACTAACACCACGCACGGGACCTATATAAATCGTTGGAACTGACTGCGCGATTTCGAGACTATCGTTTTAAGAATACGACGATAATTTAAAAATATCCGAACTTAAGCAAAACATGGCGTTAGTTGGTAAAAATTCGAAACAGCCCCCGAACGGCCTCGTGGGTGGCACCAACACCTCGCACCAGACCAATGTAACTCGTAGGAACTGACCACTCGATCACGGAACTCCCAATTTGATAATACGATGATAATTATCATATTTCTGGTCCGAGGCTTAAAAATCTACTGTTAGTGAGTGAAAACTCGAAACAACCCCCGACCGGCCCCTTGAGTGGCACGAACACCTCGCACGGGACCAATGTCACTCGTAGGAAATGACCGCGCAATCACGAGAATCCCGTTTTTCGAATATGATGATAAATTGCTTATTTCAGACTTAAGATTAAAAACATGGCGTTAGCGGGTGAAAACCCAAAATATCCCCGAACGGCCCCGTGAGTGGCACCAACACCTCAAACGGGACCAATGTAACTCATAGGAACTGAACGTGCGATCGTGGAACTCCTGGTTAGAGAATATGAGGATAATTTGCATATTTCTTGACCTTGGCTTAAAAACATGGCGTTAGCAGGGGAAAATACGAAACAGCCCCCGAACGGTTCCGTGAGTGGCACCAACACCTTGCACGTGACCAATGTAACTCGTAGGAACTTACCGAGCGATCACGAGACTCCACGTTTGAGAATACAATGATAATTTAAAAATATCAGGACTTAACCAAAACATGGCGTTAGTTGGTGAAAATTCGAAACAGCCCCCAAACGGCCTCATGGGTGGCACTAACACCTCGCACGAGACCAATGTAACTCGTAGGAACTGACCACTCGATCACAGAACTCCCGATTTGAGAATACGATGATAATTTTCATATTTCTGGTTTGAGGCATAAAAATATAGTATTAGTGGGTGAAAACCCGAAACAACCCCCGAACAACCCCCTGAGTGGCACGAACACCTCGCATGGGACCAATGTCACTCGTAGGAAATGACCGCGCAATCACGAGAATCCTGGTTTTCGAATATGATGATAATTTGCTTATTTTAGACTTAAGATTAAAAACATGGCGTTACCGGGTGAAAACCCAAAATATCCCCGAACGGCCCCGTGAGTGGCACCAACACCTCACACGGGACCAATGTAACTCGTAGGAACTGAACGCGCGATCGTGGAACTCCCTGTTAGATAATATGATGATAATTTGCATATTTCTTGACCTTGGCTTAAAAACATGGCGTTAGCATGGGAAAATACGAAACAGCCCCCGAACGGCCATGTGAGTGGCACCAACACCTTGCACGTGACCAATGTAACTCGTAGGAACTTACCGAGCGATCACGAGACTCCACGTTTGAGAATACAATGATAATTTAAAAATATTAGGACTTAAGCAAAACATGACGTTAGTGGGTGAAAACCCAAAATATCCCCCGAATGACCCCGTGATTGGCACCAATACCTTTTACGGGACCAATGTAACTCGTAGAAACTAACTGCGCGATCACGGGGCTCCCGATTTGAGAATACAATGATAATTTTATATTTTCTAGATGCATGCTTAAAAACATGGCATTAGCGAGTGAAAACCCAAAATAATCCCCGAATGGCCCTGTGAATGTCACCAACACCTCGTAGGGTACCAATGTCACTCGTAGGAACTGACCGCGCAATCACGAGAGTCCCGATTTTAGAATACGACGATAATTGGCATATTTCTAAACTTAAGCTTAAAAACATGGCGTTAGCGAGTGAAAACCCAAAACAGCCCCCGAACGGCCCGATGAGTGGCACCAACACCTCGCACGCGACCAATGTAACTCATAGGAACTGACCGCGCGATCACGAAACTCTCAGTTAGAGAATATGATGATAATTTGCATATTTCTTGACCTAGGCTTAAAAGCATGATGTTAGCGGGGGAAAATCCGAAACAGCCCCCGAATGGCCCCATGAGTGGCACCAACACCTCACACGGGACCAATGTAACTTTTAGGAACTTACCGTACGATCACGGGACTCCTGGTTTGAGAATACGATGATAATTTAAAAATATCAGGACTTGAGTAAAAAAATGGCATTAGTGGGTGAAAACTCGAAATAGTCCCTGAACAGCCCCGTGAGTGGCACCAACACATCGTAGGGACCAATGTAACTTGTAGCAACTGACCCCGCGATCATAGGACTTTTGATTTGTGAATACGACAATAATATGCATATTTCTGAACATAGGCTTAAAAATATAGCATTAATGGGTGAAAACCCGAAACAGCCCCCGAACGGCGCCGTGAGTGGCACCAACACCTCGCACGGGACCAATATAACTAGTAGGAACTAACCGCGCGATAACGGGACTCCCGATTTGAGAATACGATGATAATTTGCGTAGTTCTAGAATTAGGCTTAAAAACATGTCGTTAGTGGTTGAAAACCCAAAACAACCCCTGAACAGCTCCGTGAGTTGCACTAACACCTCGCACGGGACTAATATAACTCGTTGAAACTGACTGCGCGATCACGAGACTCCCATTTTAAGAATACGACGATAATTTAAAAATATCCGGACTTAAGCAAAACATGGCGTTAGTTGGTGAAAATTTGAAACTGCCCCCGAACGGCCTCGTGGGTGGCACTAACACCTCGCACCAGACCAATGTAACTCGTAGGAACTGACCACTCGATCACCGATTTGAGAATACGATGATAATTTTCATATTTCTGGTCTGAGGCTTAAAAATATAGTGTTAGTGGGTGAAAACCCGAAACAACCCCCGAACGGCCCATGAGTGGCACGAGCACCTCGCACGGGACCAATGTCACTCGTAGGAAATGACTGCGCAATCACGAGAATTTCGGTTTTAGAATATGACGATAATTTGCTTATTTCAGACTTAAACTTAAAAACATGTCGTTAGAGGGTGAAAACCCAAAATAGCCCCCGAACGGCCCCATGAGTGGTACCAACACTTCACATGTGACCAATGTAACTCGTAGCAACTGACCCCGTGATCATGGATCTTCCGATTTGAGAATACGACGATAATTTGCATATTTCTGGACTTAGGCTTAAAAACATAGGGTTAGTGGGTGAAAACCCGAAATAGCACCCGAACGGCCCCGTGAGTTGCACTAACACCTCACACGGGACCAATGTAAGTCATAGGAACTGATCGCGCGATCAAGGGACTCCCGATTTAAGAATACGACAATAATTTGCATATTTCTATACTTAGGCTTAAAAACATAGTGTTAGTGGGTGAAAACCCGAAATAGCCCCCGAACGGCTCCGTGAGTGGCACTAACACTTCGCACGGGACCAATGTAACTCATAGGAACTGAATGAGCGATCATGAGACTCCCGGTTTGAGAATATGATGATAATTTAAAAATATTAGGACTTAAGCAAAATATGGCGTTTGTGGGTGAAAACCCGAAACAGCCCCCGAACGGCTCCGTGAGTTGTACTAACACCTCGCATAGGACCAATGTAAGTCGTCAGAACTTACCGTGTGATCACAGAACTCCCGGTTTGAGAATACGATGATAATTTAAAAATATCAAGACTTAAGAAAAATATGGCGTTAGTTGTGAAAACTCGAAACTGCCCCCGAACGGTCCCGTGAGTGGCACCAACACTTCGCACTGGACCAATGTAACTCGTAGAAACTGACCGCGTGATCACGGGACTCTCGGTTTGAGAATATGAACATAATTTGCATATTTTTTTACTTAGGCTTAAAAACATAACGTTAGTGGGTGAAAAACCGAAACAGCCCCCGAACGTCCCCGTGTGTGGCACCAACACCTCGTACGTGACCAAATAAACTCGTAGGAACTTATCGCGCGATCACAGGACTCCCGATTTGAGAATACAATGATAATTTGCATATTTTTTGACTTAGGCTTAAAAACATGGCGTTAGTGGGTGAAAACCCAAAACAGCCCCCGAACGGCTCCGTGAGTGTCACTAACACCCCGTACAGGACCAATGTAACTCTCAGGAACTAACTGCGCAATCACGGGACTCCCGGTTTGAGAATAGTTTGATAATTTAAAAATACCAGGACTTAAGTAAAACATGGCATTAGTGGGTGAAAATTCGAAACAGCCCCCGAACGGCCCCGTGAGTGGAACCAACACCTCGCATGGGACCATTGTAACTCGTAGGAACTGACCACGCGGTCACGGGACTCCCGATTTAAGAATAAGACGATAATTTGCATATTTTTAGACTTAGGCTAAAAATATGGCGTTAGTGGGTGAAAACCCAAAACAGACCCCGAACGGCTCCGTGAGTGGCACCAACACCTCTCACGGGACGAATGTAACTCGTAGGAACTGACCGCGCGATCACGTGACTCCCGTTTTGAGAATACGATGATAATTTGTATATTTTAAGACTTAGGCATAAAAACATGGCATTAGTTGGTGAAAACTCGAAACAGCCCCCGAATGGCTCCGTGGGTGGCACTAACACCTCGCACAGGATCAATGTAACTCGTAGGAACTGACCGCGCGATCATGGGACTTTGAGTTTGAGAATACGATGATAATTATTTATATTTCTAGACTTAAGCATAAAAACATGGCGTTAGAAGGTAAAAATCCGAAACAGCCCCCGAACGGCCCCGTGAGTGGCACCAACACCTCTCACGGGACCAATGTAACTCGTAGGAACTGTCCGTGAAATCAAGGAATCACAGTTTGAGAATACGACAATAATTTTCATATTCTAGACTTAAGCTTAAAAACATGTCGTTAGCGGGTGAAAACCCGAACAGCCCCCGAACGGCCCCGTGAGTGGTACCAACACCTCGCACGCGACCAATGTAACTCATAGGAACTGACCGCGCGATCACGAAACTCTCAGTTAGAGAATATGATGATAATTTTCATATTTCTTGACCTAGGCTTAAAAGCATGATGTTAGCGGGGGAAAATCCGAAACAGCCCCCGAATGGCCCTGTAATTGTCACCAACACCTCGCATGGGACCAATGTAACTCGTTGGAAATAACCGCGCAATCACGGGACTCCCGATTTGAGAATACGATGATAATTTCCATATTTCTAGACTTAGGCTTAAAAATATGGCGTTAGTGGGTGAAAACTCGAAACAACCCCCAAGCGGCCCCGTGAGTGGCACCAACACCTCACACGGGACCAATGTAACTCGTAAGAACTTACCACGCGATTAGGGGACTCCCGGTTTGAGAATACGACAATAATTTTCATATTTCTAGACTTAGGCTTATATGATGATAATTATAACTCATATATACAATTTTTCAGCTTGAATAAATTTTTTGTAAAACTACTTGGTTGCTGATATCATTTTTTTGTTGTATCCAATCATTTACGGGATAACATTGTATCATTTGCTTTTTTGCACATGGAACAAATGAAGGAGGCAATGGTTTACAACATGAATATTGTTAATATAATGTTGTGGACATTCAAGATTATATTTTTTATGTGTTACAACCGTGCGGGCTTTTATTGTTTAGTTTTATGGCCGTGCGGGCTTTTATAATTTGATTGTTAAATTTTATGGCCGTGTGCGGGCTTTATAATAAGCAGGTTTTATATTTACAGGGTTTTGGAATGTCCAGAAAATAGAGAAAATTCTGCCTATTTTTTTTTATCGGTGAATTATTAAGACGTGTAATATTTTTAAGTTTGTATATATATTAGTTTATTAACAATATTCCCTATTCGTAATTTGAGATATTTTTTTATTGTTTTGCCAATAATAAATATTTGCAACACCTCGTACGCGTCCAACGTTACACGTAGCAACCGACCGTGCAGTTACAGGGCCCCCAATTTTAGGATTGGATAAAAAAAAGGCATTTTAAAAAAAAAATATTATAGTTAAATATGGTCATGGACTTTGTCCATGACCATTTTTATTTTTTCCGTCGCGCATAAAAATGGTCGCGACCAAAGTCCATGACCCCCAACCGTGACGAAATATGGTCGCGAACAAAGTCCGCTTGTCGCGGAATGGGTCACGGACTTGAGCCGTGACCATTTTTTTCCTTTTTTTTTCGTCGCAGTCTAGGTCACGGACTTGGGTCGCGATAAATTTTTGTCACGATTGTGGGTCACAGACTTGGGCCGCGACCATTTTTTTCCCCTTTTTTCGTCACGGTGTGGGTCACGGACTTTGGCCGCGACCAATTTTTGTCACGGTTGTGGGTCACGGACTTGGGCCGCGAACATTTTTCCCCCGTCGCGGTATGGGTCATGGCCCAAGTCCACGACCATCTGCCGTGACCCCTACGGGCCGTGACCCACAAAATTGGTTACGCCCGAAATGATCACGGCCCAAGTTCGCGACCCACACTCTTGGTCAGGGATTTTGGCCATGACCATTCGCCAGTTTTGGTGTAGTGGTATATCTTAAGATTCATCATTAATCTAGTTAAGTGACCATAAAACAAATAGTTCTAATTAAGGCCAAAATCACATTCACAGTATATGGATGCATCATTCTGGTGGTGCGGAGATACTCAGTTGTTTATTTTTTGTCACATTATTACAAAAGTTAATTTGCTCATATGTGCTTTAAACCCTTCTAATATAAAAACTATTTCAATTCTCCCAGTTAAAAAATTTTCATACCCATTTCTTTACCTTTAATATTAAAATGGAACTAATATGATAATTATGAAGCACGGACACCCAAAAGGCACTCAATGGACATGGACAAGGACACGGATAAGACACGATCATTCCATGTGACATATTGGACTTATAAGGCATTAAAAAGGCTGGACACACATCGCGAACACGATGTTCTAGATGCTAAGTTATTCTCGCTTAACAATGCCAAGCCACTTAATCATATTTATTGCATTTTACATATTAGTTTCAACAATGTATGGGGTCCTTCCCCGAATACGTATTGCGATATACATCATTATTGAAATAATTATCAATGATCTTACAAAATATATTTTGTTTATTATCTCTCGAAAATATTATGCATTTAATTTATTTTCAAGTTTTAATAGTAAAACTGAAGAAACTAAAGCAAAATGTGGTGGTGAGTATCATAAAATAAAATAAAAAAATATGGAATTCTACGTCACATTTCTTATTCACAAAATTCATGAGCAAAATGGTTTCGTCGAGCGTTGTAATTGTCTTATCATCAAACAGTCCTATCACTATTTGCCCAAGGTTGTGTTACCCGACGTTACTGGCATTATGCATTTGAGTATATGGTTTATCTTATCTATTGGCTTCCCTTTTGTGTTTCTCATGGCTCATCACCTTTTCAGTGTATTTAAAAATATGTTAAATTAATTGGAACATAATGTTTTTGAGTGGATTTTTGCATATTTACCCCACCATATTACACACAAAATGGATTTTCTACGTACTTCATTTGTGTTCCTCAGGTGCAATTCGACTCACCTTCACTATCGGTTCACAGGTCTTTAATCAAACCGCATTTGTATTCAAAGACACTTTCATATCGATGGGTTCTAATTTCCATGCTACAACCTATATATATGTGGTCTACAACCTTGAAACTTTACCCAACCTCACTCCCCATGGTGGGCCATTTCTACACGTACCCATTTTAAATCCTTATAAAATGTTCATTAAATATCTTGGACATTTAGGTTCCTATTAATGCTACTCATATATCTCTTATTCATGACCAAACTTCAAATTCATCACACACATCAGTTTCCTTTAGTCACGATTAAATCCATCCTTAACAACTCATCTTTAGTGAACATACATTATATTTATCCCTATAAATTAATATGAAGTCAGGTTTCTAAACAAACAAAAATATGATGAACCAATTTCTCAAACATATGGGTTTATTCTTATTTACATTAAAACCCTATATATACAATCAAACGAAAGTATGTAGGGTCTAAATGCACAAAAAACACACCCAATGAACGAATTGGGAGCAAGCATTAATATATACTCATCCAAATTATAAAAAAAGTTTGTAAATTAGCTTTTATATAATATATTAACATCCAAGAAAATGAAACAAAAATATAGAAATATATGACTCAACAAGAATTAAACAAAAAGGATATCACTTTGTAATTATTTATCATATTTAGATTTATCATTTGAAATGGGAAAAATCAACATATGTATAACCAACAAAGTTAGGTTTTAAATACCAATTGAACAAACATAGCGACAATTTAAATGCCAATCGAATAAATTGAAATGCCAAGTAAATGGATAAAGCTAAGTATTGAATGGAAAAAAAACATACCTGATTTCTTTGTAACTGATCCAAGTGACCTCCAACTAATGCCTCAATGAAGTGGGAGATAGAAATCGAAACAGAGTTACTTCGAAGATGGATAATGGGAGTTTTCGTGATGAAGTAGGAGATAGAAATTGAATAGAGCTACTTTGGATATGGACAATGGGATTTTCGGTGATCAAAGTTGGAGATAAAAATCGAATATGTGATGAAGTTGGAGATAGAAATTGAAACAGTTGGGAGATGAAGTTGGAGAGATATGTCGATCAAGGTTTGGATTTCATAGAGGAGTGGGAGAGTCGTAGGTAACTGAAACAGGGGACTCGCGAGTTGGGCAAGAACTAAAAAGGACCGTTGTATATTATTTCATTAAAAAATATATTTAGGTCACTTAATTAGAAAAATGATGTAAAATAAATAGGCCTAATAGTTTACCATGGTTGATTTGTGAGTGATGTAAATTAAATTTCAAAAGCGTCTTAAATAAGCTTTTTTCTTGTAGTGTGGCCAAAAATGGAATAAAATGAAAATATAATAATATCGTGCCATTATAAACAATATTCCTCCTTTTATATTCATATTGCGCCATTATAATATGCCCATTTCACCAAAAACAAGTACACATACATTTCTCCTTTTATTTAGTAAGTTAATACATGTTATTTATAACACAAACATTTTTTTTTATAAAATAAATACTCATTTCACCATCACCATTTCATTATAAAATAAATAAGGATAAAATAGATCCATATAGTTTATCTACAACCCAAACTTTAATTATAATTTTTTTTTATTTAAAATCGATCCATAAAATAAAACAGATCCATAAAATAAAAATATTTTAATTGCAAAAAATTATTTAAAACACAAACATTAATATAGATAATACTGAAATGAAACAAAAAATAAATAAAACATTTCAAATGGAAATGGAAACAACAACAAAAATCGTTTGCTGATGAAATGAAAACTATAAACCAAACAACCCTATGCATAGCTGTGTGTGATACTTACCTACGAAGAAAAAAAAATGGTGGGAGAAGCAAACAAAGTAAATAACAACATGTAACAAGAATGGTGGGAGAAAACGGGTGAGTTGTTTACCTCCAAAGAAGATGTGTGTGATGAATTTCTGGTTGAGCTTGTCATAAATGGAGGTAGAATGATCTCAACAGCTTCAATAGATTTTTCAATTTCTACACCAACTCCAGTCAAATCACCTCTATCGAAGCTACAACCCAGAAAATTTTGCCCAGCTATTCGTTTCTTTGGGGGGGGGGGGGGAGAATTGTATTTCGAGAATATCCGGAATTGGAGGTCACGGGAGGAGTTCTGTGGAATTGATTTCCAGGGAAAAATCGACATATCAAACGAGACAAAAGATGGATATTGGGTGGAATTTGGAAATGTCCCCTTTCAAACATTGCCTAATACTTAAAGAACACACTGCTCTCTATTGTCTATTGCTACTTTCTCTCTCTCCTCAGCACCTTTCTTCAGTCTATCGGTTCTCTTTAACATCTCTCTTTCATTTATTCATTGGAGTTTTAAGACTAAAAAGTGTATGCTTTTGATTATTGATTAATCACCTTCCGTCAATCAACTACAACTATCTTTGTAATTGTTACTTGTTTTAATTTTAAATATTAAAAATGGCCTTTTATTAATTTTTTAAATCAATATTATTTACTAATACTATGGGTGACTGATACTATTTTTTTTAACATATGAATCCAATTTGCTATTAATTACAGAGAAAATAAAATTATAACAATTTATAATTTAATAATTTTAATATTGTTTTGTTAGGTTTTGTTTTCGTGATTTTTAGTTTTTTGATGTCTTTTTGGATAGCCAAGTTTCTATTTGAGGGAGATATTAGATTAATGAATATTTTTGTTGTGTATATATTTTATTCTGAATTGTATTATTAAATGACATTAAAAATTATTTTAAAGGTTATTGTATGCTATTTTTTGAATATTTACTATTGAAATCAAAATGTTAAAAGTTGTGAATATATATAGCATACTACTACGATTTTGAGTAATAATTTGCTAAAAAACCCTCATGAATAAAAAAAAAAAAATTGGGAGATCCCGCCTTCGAACCCCCGGACTTTATCATCAACTCTACTCACTCTCTTCAAAATTATTAGCCCACCCTAGCAAATAATCCTGGCTCCGCCCTTGAACACGATCGAGGACCAAATAAAACACGACAGGAGATTTTTTTTAACCTAACTCGAATACAACCCAATTAGAATGCAAAACGACATGAAATAATATTTTTTACCTAATATGAACACAACCCAATTAAACACGACACGACGTGGAATATTTTTTTACTTAACCCGAACACGAAATAAAACGGGACACGATAAGAAATCATATTTTTTATACTTAACCCGAACACGATCCAATTAAAACACGATACGGCATAAATATTTTTTTACCTAAGACTAACATGCCTAATTAAAACACGATATGACACGAAATCTTTATTCGTAACAACGAACTACTTTTTTACGTTTCTCTTAGTTGACATATATGTGGATTCAATTATCTCTCTCAATTAACCTAGAGAATGATACAAGCGTATGTTGGTCTGGTGGACCTAAGGTCTATTATTAGTTCCATTGTTCTAAAAAATCTGCCTAGGCTCCGTCTAGGCACGCCTAAGCTTGAGGCTTGGGAGAAACGCCTCACCTTAAGTTTTTGACGCCTTATGCTTGGTAAAACCCTTAATGCGCACTTTTTGTCTAAAAACAACAATGCTTTAGTGAAACGATATAGCCTTTTAAAGATTTTTTTACAAACCGGACCATTGTCTCATCCAAAATAATCAAATAGTATTTTAATTTGCAAATATTCAGACATATTTTTATGATATGTACAATTTTTGTATTTTAATAGCGTTGTTATGGTTAAAAAAATATTAAAATATATTAAAAAGGCTTAAACGCCTTTTCACGCCTAAGGCCCGCCTAGGCTTCTAAGGCTTAAGGTTTGACCTCCACACCTCGATCACGCGCCGCGTTTTTTAAAATCTTGATTAGTTCAATCTCTTTTTACAATTCATTGATGTGGATGTGGAGTATAAACCACGTTATCCACAACCACAATGCAAGCACAAGAATGGAAAAATAACTTCAAACCATATATACACTATAATATAACACATGTTATTTTACAAAGAAGTTCTTGGCTTTCTCGTTTAATTGAAAGAATACTGTGCATTAATTTCCCATGTTCACAAATTGCATGATTAATTTAGTTTGAATTAGGGGCGCTTGTATTTACTTATATTTAGTCACTAGGTGTGCCCATATGTGTTGCACGTCCAACTGAATCCGAATATTTAATTTAAGAATTAAAAGTTGGAAACAAAACATTTAAAAAAATGACAATTAGCTGTTTGTAAAAAATGACGGAGAAACTTATCGGCAAAAGTAATATTAAAAACTCTCAGAACTTGTACACAACAATCAATATTTCTTAACATATTTAAAATTGTAAAAATGGGGGAAATACAACTATTTCAATGCCCTAAATAGTTATAATTTAATGGAAATATTAATATATTAACATGGTTGTGCAATACACATTAAAAAAACACCATTTTAATTCTCTTCAGAATCCTTATCGTACTATTAAATAAAATAACATTAAATAAATTTAATATTATCTCATTTGGTTATAACACACATTCATAACAAGAGGACAAGGACATGAATCAAATAAATAGAAATACGTATTGAAACACAATTTTTGTTGCACCATACCTTAATATTTAAAAAAAGACAGAGAACATTTACATATTAAAACTTCTTTAGCCACTGATGCTTTTTTACTTTTCATACATGCCTTCATTATTAGAAAAGTCAAATGCAAAACTTGTAGGGAAAATTAAAGGTGCCACTCATAAAGAAATATGCTAATTGTAAAATGATGTCCATTTAAAGTCTAAAGTTAGCCTAATTAGTAGTAGTCGGAGGACCTGAATACAAAAGATATAGAGTTTAAGTAAGTAAAAAGATAGATTTACTCAGATTAAAGAAATCAATTTATGATATCTTTCACCCATTTAAAAAAATAAACAATATTTAGTTTCTAGTTTACATATTGTTTTTTTTCTTAAAGTTGAAAGATACATGTGTATTGTGTTCATTTCAGAATATCGTGTCACATTATTCATATTTTTTTCTATTATCGTGCTTGACCGAGTGTAAAAATTTTAAAGACACCAATAAATAAGAATGTAATCAATTGGTTTGTTATTTTTTGTGAAGAAAAAAGTAACTATAATCAACTATAACACAACCCAAAATAAATCAACCAAAAAATAATACTAGTATAGATGGATAAAGTCTCTCTTTCATTAGAAATTACCAACTATCGACATTCCCTAATAACTTATAGCCTCATGATCAAACATAATACACTCTGATATGAGTCATTAATGATTTCAAGGGCCACCGTTGAAGACAGAAAACAGAGGGACGCAAGAGATGTAGATAGGTGGAGAGAGAAAAAGGATATGAGTCTTCCATATTCTAGGTTCCATAGTGGGAAATAGAGGGAGAGAAGATGTAGAGGTGCCAAATTAATGAGAGCGATAAAGAGAGTTAGGTTGCGTTTGTTTTTTTATCTGAATCTGAAGTCTGAATCTGAAATCTGAAGTCTGAATCTGAAATCTGAAGACTGAATCTGAAGTCTGAAATCTGAATATGAAAAATGTGTTTGTTTTACGTCTGAATATACTTCTGAATGAATGTATTTAGACTGATTCAGACTTCAAATTCAGACTTCAGACTTCAGACCTAACTCTACCTTTTAATCATTAAGAGGCAAATATGACCATTAACCTCTTAATCATTTAAAAAAACAAACACTTTTTTATACCTCTTAAGTCTGAATGGTTCAGATTCAGACTTAAGAGGTAAAAACAAACGACCCCAAGTGTGAGCGAAAGCAAGAGGTTGGATAAGTAAATGATAACCGGAAGTGAGTAAGAGCGTATGAGATAGAAGAAGAGTTAATTAATTTGAGTAGGAGATTATAATTGGAATTTTTTATTATACGAGGCTAATTTGGTCGTATACCATTTCAAAAAGTTTAGTATAGATAATATTTGAAATGTTCTGTTATATGAATTTCGCGTTGTTTTATTTATGGTTGTCAAATTATGAAACATTATAAAAATTATGAGAATTAAAAACTGAAAATTATTTTGAACTGTTAGATCTTCAAAATTTGTTTACTTATTTATAGACAAAAAATCTTAAATTTTATTATTATAAATTTAACATTACGAGATTTACGAGTATATTTAAAAAAACTATTAAAACACGAGGTTAAGTTTCTTTCTTCATGAATGTACATTACAATATTTCATGTTTTATTTTATATATTTATTTTGGGGGTTGTTTTGATAGATGAGTCAAAATTTGAACTTATTTGTATTAGTTTATTGACTTAGACTTATGAATTTGCATATTTTTAGTGCCTAATGAAAAAAAATAATATCATATCCCAAATTACTTATAATTATATTTTGCAGGTTTCAAAATAGAAAAATATACACTTATCACATATTAAGGAGACTAATGATAAGGTTTAGGATAACGAACTGATATAGTATTCTCATAATTGGTAAACTTGGAAAAGACATATGACATGAATACTTAACAATATAATATGGTGAACTATGTTGGAGTTTAATTATGGAAAGAACAAAATATATTAATTAATTTGCTGCAAGGTACATTCTTGAAACGCTTTCTTTTAGGCAAAATTTCTCCCAAACCGGTTGAAACAGAACCGCGAGTACACAATGGGTTTTATAGAATCTGCCTTCAGGATACAATGCAGTGTATGAACAGCTTGTTTGATTCAAACTATGTACTATTTGATCAAATCGAGAACACTCTGAATTTGTAACTTGATAATGTCAAAATATAGAGGACGGAGAGACGAGAAATTAGCAATTTTTGGTGTCCAAAATAGAGGCCTGCAACTCCTTTTATAGCCATTACAGTCACGCTCTTCATGTAGTGACTCAGCAACTGTTGGATCGTGCCTGTTTGGAACAACTTCGATCTAACAGTTCAGATTAGGCGTCCCATCGTAAGCGAATGGATATCCCCTACATGAAACGCTACGAGTTCATCTAACGGTTTAGATCAAATCGTTTCGGATTTTAAACCCTTTGATGGGATCGTTTAATCACAACCGTTGATCTGTTTTACCTCGTCAAAACTTTAGGCTCCCACGATTTAAGCGAAGTGCCAAGTGCGCGTCAAAGCCCGCAATACGCCCTAAGTGGCCCAATCGCACTTTTGTGCACTGTGTGTCGCGATTGGTGGTGCTTAAGCACCACCGCGATGAGTAGGATCATAGCCTCTTATTTGACTTGTCAACTAAGAATCTTAGTTGTCCTTTAGTTGATATACCACTACTTTTTGTAGTATTCTTCCAATGTGGAACAATATGGGATTTTGAGTACTCCCATATCATTCACACCCATTTGCTCATGTTTCTACCTTCTAAAATAAAACCCAAATTATGTTAAATTAAAACACCAATAATATAATAAAATATTAACAACTAAAGATTAAAATAAAACATCAATTAATATAATAAAAATATTATATTATATTGATATTTATCCAACATTCCCCCGACAATTTCAATATACACAAGAGAGCAAAACAAAGAGACAATAAATAACTTTTGGCACTATCGTTAAAATCTAGTACATAAATGAGAAGTGTCTTTCGGACTTGAACTTCCATATAGTGAAAATTATTCAAAGCTTCATTAAGGTGCTGTGGTGAACGTATCTTGAACCAAGGACCTTTTGAGACTAGCCGAAACTATCACACATGCCTATTTCTGAGTTTATAAGTGTTCTTCTAGCATGCACTTTTATGGCCTTGTGCTAATCCTGATTTCACGAGCGCTTTAGGATCGGTCTTGATTCCATAGAAAGCGGCCACACTTTCAACACTCGTATAGGTAAATCAACTTTAGTGATTCTGCGAGTCACACTTATATGATTTATTAAGAAGTAACCTTCATCCTCTAACATGCAGAAAACCAACACTAGGCACATAGGAATGGAACTTCTTGTATAAAATTTCTAGTGTTCCATAACTATAATTTAACTTGTTTGTACCACATTGAACTCTATCTATATTTTCAAGATATGAGTTGGGTTCCCATGAAATATAGTTATGTTTTTAATAGACCTTAGTCTCATTCCTTTTGAGGTGATATATATCATCTCCCTAACAAGACATTTAGTAAGAGGATCTGCTAAATTCTTATTCGTTTTAATATAGTCAGCCGTAATTACTCCTTCCTTGAGTAATTTTCTTATAATTTGATGCCTTAGACTAATGTGTCTAGATTTTCCGTTGTATGTTTTATTCGAAACTTTATAAATTGTGGCTTGGTTATCACAACTTGTCATAATAGAAGATGATGGCTTTTTCCATAAAGGAATATCATACAACACATTTCTAAGCCATTCTGCTTCTTTACATGCATCTGCTAGGGCTATAAATTCAGATTGCATTGTTAAATCTGATACACATGTTTGTTTCTTGGATCCCCAAGAAATATCTGCTCCTCGTAGCGTAAAAATCCAACCAGTAGTTGACTTGAATTTTGATTCAAGATTATTCCAACTGGAATCATTATATCCTTCTAAAATAGATGGATATCCTACATAATGTAAGCCATAATCCAAAGTCCTCTTCAGGTATCTAAGCACCCTAGAAATTGCATTCCAGTGCTCTTGTTCTAGATTACTTATAAATCTACACAATACACTCACTGCATAAGCAATGTATGGTCTAGTGCAATGCATGGCATACATTAGACTCCCACTAATACAAGCATATTTAAGTTGTTCCATAGCACGCTCAGTATTTTTCATTAATTTGATACTAGGATCCACTGGTGTAGCAGCTGGCTTAAGTTCAAAATGATTATATCTTTTAAGAACTTTTTCTATATAATGAGATTGAGATAACGCTAAATAATTATCCTTTCTCACAATTTTGATTCCTAAAATCACATCAGCTTCTACAATATCTTTCATATCAAATTTTGATGAAAGAAACCTTTTGGTTTCTTCAACATATTTGAGATTAGACCCAAATATTAACATGTCATCCACATATAAGCAAATAATAACACCAACACCATTTTCAAATTTACTACATATACATTTGTCGGCATCATTAACTTTATATCCATGGGATATAACAATATTATTAAACTTCTCATGCCATTGCATAGGAGCTTGTTTAAGGCCATAAAGAGATTTAACCAATTTACACACTTTCTTTTCTTGGCTAGGAAAAACAAACCTTTCGGGTTATTCCATGTAAATCTCTTCTTCTAAATCACCATTTAAAAATGCAGTTTTAACATCCATTTGATGAATAACTATATTGTGAATAGAAGAAAGATATATCAATATCCTAATGGAAGTGATTCAAGCAACAGGAGCATATGTATCAAAGTAATCAATTCCATGTTTTTGCTTATAGCCTTTAGCAACTAGTCTTGCCTTAAATTTATTTATAGAACCATCCGGATTTAATTTTCTTTTAAATATCCATTTGCACCCAATAGGTTTAGCCCCGGGGGGAAGATCGGAAATAACTCAAGTTTGATTTGACAAAATTGAGTTCATTTCATCATTTATTGCTTCTTTCCAAAAGACAACATCCCTAGATGTTACCGCTTCATGAAATGTGGTCGGTTCATCTTCTACATTAAGAAGAAATTTAGTTTTGTTCTTAGTCTCATTTAAATCCCCTTCAACTAAATAAATAACAAAGTCACGCCCAAATGATTTTTCAGTTCTTTATCTTTTACTCCTTCGCGGTTCAACGTCATTCGTTATTTTCGAAGAAGATATTGATTGTGAATTTTCTTCTAAAGTTGAGGAGTAAACAATCGTATTATTATTTCATAAACCTTGATTCAAAGTACTAAACTTTGTTAGATGTTCAAAGAATTGCACATCTACCGACTCAATGATTTCTTGAGTTTCAAGGTTTAAAAATCTCTAAGTCGTACTATTACTAGAGTATCCAATAAAAACACACTTGTAAGTCCTATTTCCTAGTTTAGGTATTTTAGGTTCGGGTTTTCTTACATAAGCAAGACATCCCCAAACTTTAAGACGTCTAAGATTAGGCTTACGATTAAACCATAATTCGTATGGTGTAATATCCTTGTTTTTCAATAGAACTCTATTTAAAATATAACGTGCGGATAAAACCGCTTCTCCCCACATCGACAAAGGTAAACCAGAACTGATTAACATTGAATTTATCATTTCAACTAAAGTCCTATTTTTCCTTTTCGTCGTCCCATCTTGTTGTGGCGTATATGGCGTCGTAACTTGATGGATTATCCCATGATTATTACAAAATTGTATAAACTCACTCGGGTAATATTCACCACCCCTATCGGATCATAGGACTTTAATTTTTCGATTTTGTTGAGTTTCAACTTTTGCTTTAAAAATTAGAAAATTTTCGAAAACTTCATCTTTACTTTTAAGTAAATATGTATATTCATACTTAGAGTAATCATCAATGAAAGTTAAGAAATATTTATTTCCACCACGAGTCATATTACTCTTCATATCACATACATCACTATAAATAAGATCAAGCATTTCGAATGTCCTCTCAACAGATTTGAACGACTTTCTAGTTATCTTCGATTGAGCACAAATTTCACATTTAGAAAGGTTATCAAATTTACAATCTGATATTAAGCCGAGATTAGTCATATTTTTTTATACTTTTATAATTCACATGACCTAATCTACTATGCCATAAAAAAATACACTCAACCATATAAGCAGAACTAATATTATTGATTACATTAATTTTGATCATGCCGTTACAAGAGTACCATTTGCCAATAAATTAGCCATTCTTAGACAAGACAAACTTATCAGACTCATACACTACTTTGAAACCTCTCTTATTGAGAAGGTCCCCAGACACAAGATTTTTACACATATCAGGTACATGAAGTACATCAATTAGAGTAAGTGTTTTTCCAGAAGTTAGCTTCAATTCCATTGTGCCTTTTCCAACTACATTGGTGCGAATATTATTTGCCATCTTCACTTCTTTCCCATAAATTTCTTGATATGTTTTGAATGAAGAGTGATCTTTGCATATAGGGACCGTTGCGCCGGTATCCAGCCACCATTCTCTTTCATTATCAATTGAATTTTCTTCGCATACAGTAACAATAAGATCTTCAACATTGTTGGTTTCCTTTGACCCTTGTTTTTCCTTAAATGCCTTCTTTTTAAGACGACATTCTCGAGAATAATGACCCGGTTTGTCACAGAAGAAACATTTTCCATTCTTTTTCTTATTTGCACCTTGGTTCTTAAATTTTGAATCATTCTTTGCTTTAAATTTTGAGTCTTTGGTAATCTTGGATTATTGATCCTCAACCATATTAGCTTTTGAATGACCCTGACCTTGTTCATCCTTCTTTTCTCGAATACGAGTATCATCTTCAATACGAAGGTGACGAAGAAGGGATTCCACAGTATAAGTCTTTTCATCATGATTAATTTTCTTCTTAAAGCCATTCCAAGAGGATGGAAGTTTTAAAACAATCACTCCTACTTGAAATTCATCTTGAAGATTAATTCCAGCGGCTTTAAGGTCACCAACAATTTGTTGGAGTTCATGTGCTTGTGTAACGACAGATTTATCATTACTCATTCTAAAATTCATATAGTTTGAAATTAGAAACTTACGGTTGCTCGCTTCCTCATTTTGATACTTTGTCTCCAAAGCCTTCCATAATTCCTTTGCCGTTGGAATCATTCGATGAGCGCTATATACAGTTTGAGACAAAGCATTGAGGATGTGTCCTCGACACATAAATTCGTCTTCTTTCCTCTTCACACGTTTTTACTTTATTTCTTCGGTGTCTTCGGGTGTGGGCTCGATAATTTGTTCAAGGTTATCATCTAGAATGTATGAAAGTTTTAGTTATGTGAGGAAGAACATAACTTTCTCTTGCCAACGGGTGAAATTTTCGCCATCAAAACGGCCGAGTCGAATTAAGTCTTGAGTCATAACTTCAATAGATTGTGCCACAGTTCCTTCCATTTGAGTGGAGTAATAAGAATATTTTTGCCTAAAACTGTTGGAGTTTTATTATGCAAAGGAAAAAATATATTAATTAATTTTCTGCAAGACACGTTCTTGGAATGCTTTCTTTTAGGCAAAATTTCTCCCAATCCGGTTGAGACAGAATCGCGAGTACACAATGAGTTTTATAGAATCTGCCTTCAGGATACAATGCAGTGTATGAATAGTTTGTTTGATTAAAACTATGTACTATTTGATCAAACCGAGAACACTCTGAATTTGTAACTTGATAATGCCAAAATATAGAGGATGGAGATAGGATAAATTAGCAATTTTCGGTGTCCAAAACAGAGGCCTGGAACTCCTTTTATAGCCATTTCTGCGACTGTTCTTCAATAGTCACAACTCTTCATATAGTGACTCAGCAATCGTTGGATCGTGCTTATTTGGAACAACTTCGATCTAACGATTCAGATTAGGCGTCCCATCGTAAGCGAATGGACATCCCCTACACGAAACGTTACGAGTTCATCTAATGATTTAGATCAAGTCATTTCGGAAATTTAAACCCTTTGATCAGATCGTTTAATCACAACCGTTGATCTGTTTTACCTCGTCAAAACTTTAGGTTCCCACGCGCCAAGTGACGATGTGCACGTGCGAAGTGCCAAGTGCGCGTCAAAGCGCGCAATGCGCCCTAAGTCGCCCAATCGCACTTTCGCGCGCCGCGTGTCACGTGTCGCGATTGGTAGTGCTTAATCACCACCGCGATGCGTAGGATCATAACCTCTTATTTGACTTGTCAACGAAGAATCTTAGATGTCCTTTAGTTGATATACCACTACTTTTTGTAGTATTCTTCCAATGTGGGACAATATGGGATTTTGAGTACTCCCATATCTTTCACACCCATTTGCTCATGTGTTCTACCTTCTAAAATAAAACCCAAACTATATTAAATTAAAACACCAATAATATAATAAAATATTAACAACTAAAGATTAAAATAAAACATCAATTAATATAATAAAAATATTATATTATATTGAAATTTATCCAACAAACTATGCATAAATTACCAAATTCATGTTGGTTCAGGAAGGATACTCATTTGGTTCCTACATTCCCTTATATAGATAACATGTTATATTAACCAACACATTACTCATTTGGTTTTTGTGTAATGTTTTCCTAAGATACTACTTGTGTTTATTGCATTACCTTATTTAGGCGACATTAGTGCAATGTTTTACGTCATGAGATATAGTTTTATAAGAATTATTATTCACCGATGGTGCACCCCTACATATATTATCATGTGCACTTTTTATCCTAAAACATTAGTGTTAAGACAGTAAATATCCATATTTTTCTAACTACCGAATAACCGTATCATTAGATGATAAAAAGATTGGAAGTTATCAATGTTTTTCTCTGAATCTTTTCTCACAATTTGTTTATTAGGAAAAAATTAATCGAACTAATTATTAAATATATAAATAACTAAATAACATTAATACCCATATATATTAATTGCTGAAAATAATATTATTATTTCTGAATTTATGTAGGTGACTTTGTTTATAAGTTCTTATAATTTAACTATCAAGCCAAATGAAGTAGCATTTTCTTAAATTTTGGTTGTTGCAATATGTTGTATGGCTCTGTTGAAGTTTGTATTTCTCTTAGACTACGTATTCCAAAAATCTCTTGATGTTCCCATTTTATTTTTTATAACCATTGGCTTATGTATTGAAATGTAATGAAAATGTATATAGATTCATTATGTCATCTAAAGAACACAAATATTTACTCCGTAGCAACTAAATGTTTGCAAAAATGGAAGTTATTGATGTTGACAATCCGTTTAAAAGGGATAAAAGAGTTGAGTCTAGAAGACGCAATCAAGAAATATCTGAATTTGAAGCTTTTGCAAGAAACAACTTGAAAAGTGACCAAGTGAAGAAGCTCGAAGACATAAGGGAATTCTTGTATAGTTGCACCCAATTTTGCATCCTAGATAATAATGGTAAAATTATATTTAATTAATAACATATACATATTATGATGATTGAATGACAAATCAATATTCATACGCAATTTCTTAATGCCAATTAACTCTAATGTCATTCGTGTACCTAATTACATGTGCATCCATCAAACGTGCATTACACGTGCAACGCATGTGAATGCATACTACTAACCTAAATGCATAACAAATAGTCATAAAGGAGATAAATATAATTGCTATAACAAAGGTTAGATCTCAATTCATTCGTTACAAAATATAAAAGTTACAAGTACAATTATAGTTTTCTTCCGGTTGGCTCTAATTGAATGTTCAATGATTTCACCTACTTCTTAAGGCTAATTACGAGAATAGAAGTCATTTTTTATCGCCAACCTTCGATTTTGTTACGCCGGTTTCATCAAAACGTCATTCGCTAAAACTGCAAAAAATTGCATTATGATATATTAGCAAGCAAGCACAAGTTTGTTAGTAGATAAACACATTTTCACTAAAATACTTACTTTTGACACGAAGATCTTACATTATATATGCCTAATTAGATGTTTCATAATTGAATGTGCCCACATTTAAGAAATTGCGATAAATATCAATATGTTTGAGAAGTAAAAATTTGTAGAGTGTATTCAAATTAACGTTAACGCGATCGTTTAATCTGACTGGTTGAAACATGAATGACTCAACGAACTCCATAATTTTTTAATGAATTTTTATATTTTAATCAATCATATTAGATGGTCATGTCAACCCTCACTAAATAGGATAAAAAAATTTGGAATGTATTTGCTCAACATGAGGTGAGAAAATGTGAGATAGAGCTCATTCATTGGGTACAAAAATGAGAATATGTAGTTCTTAGACATTTATACGTAGTGATAATATCTCGGGTTTACTTTTCTTGAATACGTCCATAATTACCCGATTTTGAGTTTGATACACTTTACTAATTGACTTTAAGTGTAATGCATTTTTTCGTTAAGGGCTTGTAAAAAATACAAAAAAGAAATTAAAAGATAAATGAAAAAACATAAAAAGTTAAGATATCGATTTAAAATAACTCCTCAACCCCCAAGACCTAAACCAACCGTCACCCCTCTCCACCCCACCCCTATCACCCCTTAGTGATCACACTTTCTGATAACTAGACTTTTGCGTATATGTCATTGATGAAAGAAATATTGCCTCTAATGTAGATTTATTGTCGTTGTTGCAACTTCCTTTTCTATCAAAATTCTCTTTAACCTACAAAATTATAACAAAACTAGTGTAGAGGGTAAGTAAGGGAGTCAATCCACATCTAAGGGTGAAACACAAAATTGGAGAGGACATATATATAGATTCATTTGCATTTTATTATTATTTTTCTATTTTTACTTTTTCTATTTTTTATGGATTTTTCAAGGGATTTTTTTAACTAACTAACTATACTAATTTTTAAAGTACTACTAAGATGTAAAAGCTAATTTAAGAAAAGTGAGATAAACAAAATTGTCCTAATAAGTAAACTAACAAAATTAGACTCATGAGAGCTTCAAAATTTCATCCCATAAATGGGAGATTAGCTCTCAATAATCATCATCCCAAAATATGAGATACATAAATAAAAGCATGAAATGATTAAAATAAAAATAAAAGAGAGGAATAGATCAAACCAATTTAAGCCTTGAATTGACATGAAATGTTCAATTACATCATCAATCTCTCAATTACAATTCCTCACTCATGTATTTATTGAATCTAAACTAAAAATTACAAAATAAAAATAAAAATGATAGTGGATGAATTCATAATGGACAATTAAATAATAAAAGAGATTTGCTAAAAATGCAAATCCTAAAATTATAAAATTGTACATTAGAATTCACCCAAAGAAATAAATTCTAGATCATTAATTTTTATTGAGATAATTGCTAAAAATGCAAAATCTTAACATAAATGAATGGGTTAGAATTTATCTCCCATAAGGATAAATTTCACTACATCAATTTATTATGAATAATTGCTAAAAATGCAAAAATTCATAATAGATGGGTGGGGTGAATTTTATCCTAGAGATAATTTTTAACACACACCTCTATATTGAGGTATTTGCTAAAAATGTAAATACTCAACATAGAGGGATGGAGAGAATTTTATCACACCTAACTTAAAACTAATTTTGAGATCTTTTGCAAATGGGGTCTTCCTCTTCAATATATAGTAGGCATGAAGTATGGGGGTAAAAATAAAAATTGACTATGGTGAACATGTGGGAAAGGTGAGAGCACATGTGCATGGGGGGTATGAGGTGTGAGTAGGGCTGTGTTTCGGCCGGATCGGATCGGAAAATGCCTATTCGAAAAAAATTCCGATTTTTTCGGAAATAAAATAACTATTCCGATTTCCGATCCGATTTTTTCGGAAAATTAAAAAAAAATCCGAATTCGGAAAAATCGAAAAATCGAAAAAAATCGAAAATTCAAAAAATATATTAAAAATCCAGAAATTTCGAAAATTCCAAAATTTCAAAAAAATAAATTATAGATTTTTCATTTTAAAGAAACAATGAAAATAGCTTAACCCAACATGTAAACACATGAGGATTTGGCTCATTTTTCATTTGTGTAGAAGTTAGGAGGATACTCTCCTTTTATAGAGCATATTTTGGAGCCCTCTCCCTCTCCCAACCGATGTGGGATATGGGAAACTTTCCAAAAATCGAAAAAGAAATCGAAAAAATCGGAAATCGAAAAATAATTCCGAAAAAATCGAAAATAATTCGAAAAAATCGGATCGGAAAAATCGAAAAATCGAAAATTCAAAAGTATTTCCGATCCAATTTTTTTCGAAAAAATCGGAAATCGAAAAATCGAAAATCGACAAACTACAATTTCATTCCAAATTCGGAAAAAATCGGATCGAAAATCGGAAAAATCGAAAAGTTGATAAAAAAAACCCAGCCCTAGGTGTGAGGATATTTGGAAAGAGTGGTGCTATGGGTACCAAATAACTCCCCCAAATCTCCCCCAAATAGCATTGATGAGTTGTGCCCTGATGGGACCCATACCATAAGGTATAACACTTAAAGCTATTTAGGGAATGATTTGGGGAAGTTGTTTGGGACACATAGCATTTTTCATTTGGAAAAAATCTGATTTGGGTTAAATGAGCATTTGAGTGCATATGGGAGCATGTGGATTGTGAGGTTAGAGGGGTAATTTTGAAAAAATATTAAGAAAGGGTATTATGGGTAAAATGGGGGTTAAGTGTTTTTATTGGCACATGGGCATTGAGTTGGTCATTGGTTTTGAAACTTTAAGTCGTGGGTTAAATGGGAAAATGATGAAATGGGTCTTCATTTTGAAAATGGGTAAGGAGTGGAATGGATGGGTTGAAATGGGTATTTTGATTTGGAACCGGGTTCAAATGGGTAGACCATGGCAGGGGGTAAAGTCGGTTTTGAATGGAGGTCCGGTAGGGGAACGCCAAAGGCGGTGTCGGCAGCGGGTTAGAGGTTGTGGGCTGCCGTCGGCGGCAGGAGAGAGGGACGAGGTTCCGGCGGTAGGCGTGGTTCTGGACGCCGGCGGGTTGGAGCTTACCGCCGGGACGGTTTGCGATTTGGGATCGGGGAGAAGGGGGAGCTGGCCGGCAGGGGGCTGGCAATGGGTCTCCGGCGCTAGGAGCTGCGACCGGGGAAAGGTCAGAAGCAGGTGAAGAGAGAGAGGGGGGCGACAACGGGTGGCTGCTGGGGGTTGCGCTCGCCGGAATGGGTGGTTAGGGGCGCTGGGTTTCCGGCAGAGGTAGGTCGCGGGTTAGGGCACCGGCGACGGCTTGGGATGGTTGATCGAGGGTGAGTTGTGGTGTTTTAATGGAGGTGGGTGTGAGGAGAGAGGGAGAGTGAGGTTGGGAAGATGAAGTGGAAAGGATTGGGTGTTTGAGAGGTGTAGGGGAGTTTGTGTGGGTGAGGGCTAATTGGGTGTAATGTAGTGTGTAGGATATTTAGTGGGGGTGTGTGTGTTTAATTTGAACCTCTAAAAAATATAAATTAAAACTAAAATTAAAATTAATCTAAATTAAAAATTAAACAAAATTAAAAAAATAAAAAATAAAATAAAATAGACACGACACACTAAACAAACTCTAAAAAAAAACTAAACACAACTAAAATAAAAACTAAGAATAAAAACTGATAACTAAAAAAAATTAATTAATAACTACTTAAAAATATAAAATCCTATAAAATAAAGGACACAAAAATAAAAAAAGATAAATCTAAAAAGAAATAAAAATAAAAATAGAAATCTATAAGACTAAAAACTAAAAGCCTAAAAAAAATAAAATCTAATAAATCTAAAAATAAATGAAATCTTAAAAAAAACTAATTCTAATAAAATAAAACTAATAAAAAATATAGATAAAAAATAAAATATAAAAATAGTAAATAAAACCTACAAATTCTAAATAATTCTAAAATAAAATCTAAAAAATAAAACGATATTAAATAAAAATCTAAAAAAAATAAAATAAAAATGGATCAAACCAACATACACGGGGATTAGGTGACGGTTTAGGGATAAGTTTAGGGTAGACTAGGGTACGAGACAAGGGTAAATTAACTCCATATTGCGCACAATTGTCATGATTTAAGCGTTTGAACTCTGTAATGCACTTTAAGCCTACAAAATAAACATTAAGCATATAAGACTCATATTATCGAGAATTAGCAACTAAAGTACGTCTATTTGGGGTATAAATTGTACAGTTTTGAGTGCTTATCACTTTCCCTCTATCTCCCTCTCTTTCTCTATCTGTTAACACCCCCATCTGGATTGTGTGGTGAGAATAAAAGGAGGTGGGTGGAGAGGGGTAATGGGGGGGGGGGGGGGGGGGGGGGGGGTTAAGGCATGGGGATAGGGGATCTGTTTTTAATCGATGTGTTTTCTTTTTCTTGATTTTTTTATTTTACATTTATTTTCTCAATTTATTTTTTTATACTTCTAATTTATTTTTGATTTTTTTTCAAGGTCCACGTGATTGTTAAATGTAACAAACCCTTTACAAAAAAAGTAACAAACTCAAAATTAGTTAATAAAAGGTAACAGACTCAAAATAGAGCAATTATGGAGGAATGTAAGCCAAAAAACCTAAAATCTATATCAATTTGAGCATTATGATAAATGAACAAGAGTGCTGTGAATAGTGTGTGCATTCAAATGTTCTTTTTTCTTTGTGGGAAATAAAAGCTATGTACCCATTTAAATAAAGTGATTAATAATTTGTAATATATGAACTCAATCACAATTGATATCATTAACATTGATACAAAATGTGTGAATGATATAGTTCTATAAATAAAAAATTGACACATGCCACCAAAGACTGACACGTGGATATGTCAAATGAGGTACTCTTTACGGTTGTTTTAGTAGATGAAAAGGTTTCAGTTATGACATATATCACTTTTATTTACATGTCCACGCTCCGGAATTTCAAGAGAATATTCTTTGAATTCCTATGATCTGGATTTTATTTGATTCTCCTATTGTTTCCATACAAAAATGGTTTGAAACAAATGTTTGTAAACCATTCATTTTAGTATGATAGTCTGGTTAGAAAGCTTGTTGGACCTCAATTAGATTGTGGGTGTTTTTGATTTAGAAGAGTGGTTCCTGATTTGATGTGAGATGGTTTCCAGGTTGGTTTTCCATGGTCGTAGATAGATGGATGTTTCTAGACGGTGTATGGGATATTTTTATCACTTTCTATGTTTTTTTCTAGGGTTATTGTTGCTTGTCTTACTGTCCAGATGTAGTTTCTTCTTTCATCCGGAATAATAAGATCTTTCTCGAATAGTAAGGAAGAATATTTTAATATGTGCACCTCATATTTTTTTTAAAATTTTTATCTTTAGCTTAACATGAAATGCTAAAATTAAGAACGATAATTTTACGTATTTACTTAATCAAATAGGTTTTATAATTTTTTTGCTCCAACATCTCATTAATATTTTTTGCTATAATTGGTCCCATTAGAAAACATATAGTAAATATTTATTACGTTGAACACATTAACTATTAAGAAAAAAATATTTTAACTAGACCAATTAAGAAACGTTTTATATAAACATGACATATTTGTCAAAATCTTATTAGAAATTAAGAGGACCCTTACCAATAATGTGTAATACCCCGTATTTTTAGAGCATTTAATTAATTGTTAAATTGATATTGGATGTTGATGAGCTGTTACTTTATATGACATAGGGTATCTCATTTTTTGATTTGAGATGTTGAACTTTTGATATGTTATTTAATATATTGAGATAAGAAATTGAGATATTACATATGTTGTATTACGTAATTGAGTTTCGTGTTAATTTGACTGTACTATTAGATGTCAGTGAACTCGTAATAATTCATTAAGATAAATAATTTAGTGGCTTGGTATTATTGGCGACTTTGGAATGGTGAGGGAATATGTGTTAGGGGGTTTACTTATTTCGATTATTTCATCGACATGGGATCCCATCGATCATGAAGTAGGTTCTTATAATATCAAGTCGCACTTTAATTAATTAACACTTAAGTTTTTAAATTAAGCTACGCATATTAGATAATTAATTGAGTTAATAAGATATTTAATTGACTTAATAAGACGATTGACTTGTAAAACACGTGTGTCCATTCAGGTCGGATTCCTCCGGCGTGAACCGACCCTAAAATTAAAAGGGATGGAAAATCGAAGAAATCTCTCTCTCCGCGCATGCGAGAATTCGAGGATAAATGAAATCCTCTGTTTTCAACTTGCGCTGATCTTCACGGACTGCAACAGATATAAATCGACCATCGTCAAAGGGGAGAAAAATATAAAAAAATGGAGTTGTCGGCTTATTTTGCTCAAAACAGACAAAAGAATGTAGCCATTCCAAGAGAATGGCATCACAAGACATATTGATGCGTACGAAACCAAATGAGTCGAGGGTACGGGAACTAAGTTACGAAATGAGAAGGTGTTAGGCACCCATTCCACCCTTTGGTCTCTCATGGGCTATGGTAATATTCTTCTTTTCTCCAAAATGTTATACGTGTGTATTCGATTCAAATCATGGGAAAGATGGAATGAAATCATCCCAAGGATTGTATAAAATAATTACATAAAAATATAATGCTAGTGTCCATCAATTTATAAATCACTATGAAGAAGTGAGTGTGTATATCAAGCAGGACACGAATATGTAGGAGCACGCGTATTCGCAATACTACTAAATGCAAGAAAACATAAAGTGATTAAATGAGAAAGTAGGACTCGAATCCTAAGGTTGGCTCGGGATGTCTACATAGCCCAAAAGGCATCAAAGTTCACATAGTTCGATAACATGCAAGGGTAGGGTTTAACCCATAAATCCCAAATTAGAACTTCCTTTAGTTTTTTTTGGAAATTGCGCATAAGTGTTAGGAGTGTGGAATATGAAGAAATTCGAGTTTAGGATTTATAGGAAAACCCTCATTTTTGCTTTTTTAGATTTTATGAAAATAAGATTTACGTATACTAAATAATAAAAATAGAGATTAATTTTGAAGCGAAGAAATGAAATAAAAATATATCAATAGTTGAAAGAATAGTAATTAACTAAAACTAATTGAATGAGTTGTAAACGGATAAGAGCAGACCTTCTAAAGGATTTCGATTTTGTAAAAAGTGTGGTAAAAGACGATTGAGAGTAATGTATGAAATTTGAGAAATTTTTTGGAAACATGGAATTTTGACACACTAATTTCGAGGAGAATGTTCTGATTTTATTAAACGGGCCCCTTTGGGAATGTGGTCATAGTCCTTTTAATTAGTAAAAATTTTGGTTTCAAGGGGTTGGCGATAGGCATTGACCCTGACCTGCCTATCATTACACCCCTGCCTTGCTGGCGAGGAAAAATACACCCTGTAAATAGACAGTATGTCTGGGGTGCTTATAGGTAGTCCGAAATAGACTTTTTCAGAAAATGGGCATAAAATGCAAACCATAAATCCATATTGTGGATGGATGGGACCATTGGATAGGCTATTCAGATCCTTATAAGAATCCATTGAGCCACTCCCTGGTTCGACAGTTGACCAAAGCCAAACGGGATCGAAAGCACCCGATGGCCTATAAATGGGGGGTTCTCGGAGTAAAAAGGCAAGTACACGTGAACCATGAGGCCAATTCATTCACGATATGGATCGTTAAAAAGGAAATTCAGAGCCCTATGAGGTTTTAATGAGCTTCACTCGATTTAGATGGTTGGATGAGGTCAAACGGGGTTTGGGAGCACCCACTAGCCTCTATATCAGAGTTTAGAGTAGAAAGGAGAGTACACGAGAATCATGAGGCCGATTCACGCATTGTATGGACCGCTGGAAAAGGGATTCAAATCCTTAAGAAATTCCATTGAGTTTCTCTCAGGTTAGAGGGTTGACCATTATCAAATGGGCTTGGGTACAGGCAAACTGTGAGGCTGATTTGTGCACGGTATGGACCGTTGAAAAGGGGATTAAGAGTCATATGAGAGTAAAATAAGATTCACTCAGGTGGAGGGTTGACCAAGGTTAAATGGGGCTCGAGATAACCCAGTGGCCTCTGGACCAAGGTTTGGAATACGACCTGGGGTGTTATAATGGGAGGAGGAGTGTTAGGGACCTAAGGAGGTATTTAAGGGGTACCAGGATGGGGTGTTTACAGAGCTGCTCGATTAGCAAGCTTGGAACAAGTGAAGGACGTCAAAAGATAGAGACATGATCGATGTTTAAGGGTTAAGGATATTGTTGGGGATTTGAATATGGTCGATTAAAGGGTTGAGGTCGGTTCTGTAGACCTAAAATATTAAGGTGACCGATTCAAAGGGTCGAGGTCAATTCTATGGACCTAAGTCAATTTTGGGGACCTAAAGAGTCGAAATGACCGAGTTAAAGGGCCGAGGTCAATTATACAGACCTAGGTCTATTCTTTTGACCTAAAGGGTTCGAATGACTAATTTAGAGGGTCGAGGTCGATTTTATGGACCTAAGTCTGTTATGTGGACCTAAAAGATTAAAATGACAACTTTAGAGGGTCGAGGTAGATTTTGTGGACCTAAAGAGTTGAAATGATCGATTCAGAGGGTCGATGTCGATTCTGTGGACCTAAAGAATTTAGACAACCAATTCAACGGGCCGAGGTTGATTTTGTGGACCTAGGTCTATGGACCTAGAGGGTTGAAATAAATGATTCAAAGGTTCAAGGTCGATTCTGTGGACCTAAAGAGTTGAAATGACCGATTCAGAGGGTCAAGTTCAGTTTTGCGGACCTAAAAAGTTGAGATAAATAATTCAATGGGTTGAGGTTTTTGAGGACCTATGTTTATTACGTGGACCTAAAGGGTTGATGATAAGGAGTTCTATTCAATTTTGACTCCGTTGGGGAGGGTATTGGTATTACGAGTGCAAGCGTACTTAGATTTTGGGTTTCGTTGGGAGTAAAATTTTGTAAGTGCTAGTGCATTTTACTTCTGATCCTATTAGGGATTATGCTAGTGATGAGAGTTCTTCAAGGGCTTCGATTTTTCTTAATGAGTTTTCTCAGTGCTGTGATGTATTCGAACTTGCGGGGACTTTTTGGAAATTTTGTGTGAATTTTTCAGCCAAATTTTAGATTTTTCTGGAATTTTCGTAATGAAATTTTGAGGGGACTGTGGATAGGCATAGCCACGTGGTGCCTATAGGAATATGGAATGGACTTATAAGATTATTGGGAGAGGTGAAAGGTCACTTCCAATAGGCAGATCCAGGGGACTGCCGATAGGCATACCCCTTAGTTCCTTATAAAAAGGGGGCGACCCTCTTCATTTTTTCACACCTTCATTCGAGTGAATCTCTTACTTTCTCTCTCTGGTAATCAATTTCAGGTCTATTTTCTCAAATGAACTCATAGAGGGCACCTCAGACAATAACAAGAGTGGAATAGCGTGCTACTGCGCTGCTGGTATTAGGGAATAAGAACGTTTATGACAACTTCGAGCCCATTCTTGATAAGAGGGTTTTACCGCGGGAGATGGCACATCATTATTCCATGAGGGTGGAGAATCCTAATGTCTATGTAAATGTTCTCTCTTTGTTCCATTTGTTTTTTTCTCTTTCTTTTTCTTCTTATCCTTAGGATATTGAAGGGTTTTCATGGTTTTTTGTGCAAATTGACATAGCTTTGTCGAACATTCGCTCCCTTGGGTCGACTGGGTTGAAGGAAGTGTAGGAACACCTTCTTGTGGTTGTTCGACTAATGGTAGAGGCTACTGACTTCGACCCATTGGTAGGGGATTTGGATGAGACACCTCTTTCCACGACGATACTGTGCACCTTGGTCGAGAAGTGGAGGGACACGACCCACACATTCCATTTGGGTGTTGAAGAGAAGATGACCACTCTGTACGCTCATTTGTTTATGGGGATAAAGTTTAAGGGCCAGTAAATAGTGGTGGACCATACTCTGCATATTTATAATGTGGTAGTGTGAGATTCTTTGGGTGACATATGGAGGATTTTGTCAGTGGACTCTATTTGCATATTGGTGCCGAAGGAAATTGATGAGATCGATGGGAGGCAAGTGAAGCAGGCAGCCTGCTTATTTATATTGCTTATGTTTTGAGGGTTTGTGGTGGTGATGAGCAGTAATGTGATCCACCTGAGGTTTTTTATATTCTTGAGGATCATCTCAGTAATCCACATCTACGATTGGGGATCTTTACGCTAGCATCCCTCTATGCTTCTGTGGATGCTTTCAGTCGGTGTTATAAATAGACTTTCACAGGACGAGTGAAGGAGATGTCCAATGAGGTGAGGGCGACAATGATGGAGGGCAAGCCTAACTATACTGATATGATGAAAGGCTATTACTACTTGAACTTTGCAACTAGTTGGTTGATACCATATCTATGATGTGGAGAATATGCCTCCATCGGCAGTAGGATCTGGGAGGGGTACCATCGTACTGGCAAATTCGTTCCATAGTATGGGGGAGGTGAGGCGACGACAGTGGAGGATGTTCCTTTACAACATTTCCACCCCTTCCTATCATATTCGGATGCGCAATAGGGAGGTGGTCTCGATGCCTCATTACCTTCATGTTGAGATAGACAGCTTTGCGGGTTTTCTTGAGGAGGCTCTCTAAAGATATGTATGGTTTCTTTTCTTCTTTAATATTTCTTTTTTTTTGATTTTCTTCTTCTCATTATTGATTCGCTTACCTTTGGGGGTTTGGTTCTTTTGCAGACTATCCACGTGTCGACATACTGGATGTGGGACATTCGGGAATAGATGGATTTAGTGTTCGACTATATCAGGAAGTTTTCCCACTCCTGCATGGTTCCACCGGCTACATTCGAGGAAAGATCTGGTTTTGGGAGTAGGGGGTCTACCGCACGTCATTGGGGAAAGCCTGTTCGACGAGGAATTTGACGTGGAGGTTTTATTGTGTTTTTGGAGGGTTCAGACTGCATCAAGATTCATCTTTTCTTTTTCTTATTCTATTTTTCTATACCTGAGGAAATAATCTAATCGTGTTTGACAAGTTAATATATAAGATGCATTTTTTTGGTTTAGTTATCTTGATTTACTAGCTTACTCTACATGCACTTTAATTTTTTATTGAGGTTTTATCTGTTGCAAAGATAAGATAAAATAGAACAAATTGAAGAAAGACTCAAAAATGGATTTTTACTAATGGGTTAATTATTTTATAAATAAAAGTCTTTATTTTAGAAATTATATACACAAAAGAGGAAAGTAAAGAATTTCCAAAATTAGGTGGTGTCGATCGACATACCCTCTTGACTTGCCTATTGGCATAAGGATTAAGTCAAAATCACTTCCTTATCTTTATTTGCACTTCTCGTGTACTTATGAGTGCTTAGGATCAGAGGGATTGGAAGCAACTTGAATTTCTTGTCTTTTATGAGTGCTTGTGGGTATAAAAGGGGACTTTGATGGGTGTGTGTGTGTGGGGGGGGGGGGGGGGGGGGGTTCATCACCACAATTTAAAAATCTTTCTTTTGTAATATTTCTTCTTTTTTTTTCTTCTAAAATTGCGCTTTTGATGTTTGAAAATTTCACGTCTTATCTCGAAAGCTCAGATGCCATGTGCCTCTACAACGTTAATTATGAAGCTTTCAGCTTGTGCCATGTCTTCTTTGGCGTAACCTCCCTATAGAATGGAATCTTCTGGAAGCGAAAGTGAAATTTTGGTATCTTGATGAGCATGTATTTCTATTCGGCCTGGATGAAGTGTGCCCTACTCATGTAGAATTTTCTACTATGTTGGGTGTTAACCAAATATTAAAATAGCCATACCGAATTTCTCTCATTCTCCTCGGGTATCACTAGGAGAGTTTCTTCATGTCTCTCCCTCAGCAGCTCGATCATTTCTACATGAAGTAAGTATCATCCTCCCGATGGTATTGAACTCTGTGTGATGGAGAGATTTCATTGATAATAGCTTTGCTGGTGTTGTAGCCCTGTGATTGGCTGTCAGGTTGCTTTTGGTGATCAATAATATGACGACTGACCCTCAGGTATCCATGATAGTGTTGTGGATGTCTTAACACTATAGTTTAGTTAATATTATACTCGTAGAGTCCCTTAGTGGATTTGATGCCTAGAAGAAGGGTCGGGTTAATTTCTTGCAGGGGAGCCCCGTTGTTGTTCATGTGGTTATCTAAGAGACTACGCCGGGCGGGTTGTTTTTCATCCTCATTACTAATATTTCACGTAATAGTTGTACCCTTTTTAATATAAATGAATGATTTTAACCTATTTTTTTGTTTCTTCAATGAATTCTTTTACTTGAACTATCTATACTGATCGCTAAGGCATACGTTATCCTTTTGTTCATTTAAATGATTAGGGAAACCATCATTCTTGAAGGGAAAAAATAGTAACACTTTGTGAGAGAGAAAGGACCGCGCCTATGTGTGTCTTATGATCTCCCTACGTACCTCTTTGGGGTTTAAAAATTGTGAGTTTTTTTTTTGAAAAGGGTGATTTATGAGAGGACTAGGTCCTATGTAGTTTTAAGTAGAGAGAGTGGAAGAGATTTATTTTAAGAATATAAGGGGCTGAGTAGAGTCCTAGCGCGTTGAGAGTTCGAAATAGGGATAAAATTTCTCGAGACAGTCTAAGTTGATTGAACATGCCATTTCTTCTCTATAGAGGTCTGCCAGCATAGCAGATCCACCATATAGTATTTTCTTTACGATGTACGGACCACTCCAATTGGGATTTGATTTTACTCTCAGTAACTATACAGGTTCTATGATTTTCTTAAGGGGAATATCTCCTTTTTGGACACTGCGGTTCTTTACCTTTTTATTGAATGGTCATGCAATACGGCGATGGTACCCTTTTATATGATATTTGGTTTTCATCCTCCTTTCATCTAAAAGCACAAGTTTGTCGTAATGATTTTGATGCAATATTCCTCACTGACTTGACTTTCAAGCATAACCTACAGCAAAGGTATTTTAAGATCGACAGGGAGGACAACCTCCATTCCATATATTAGTGAGTCCCAATGGGTGTTCTGATGGAGGTGCGGTAGCCCCAGATGGCATATGGGATTCAGTCGACACAGTATCTATAACTTTTATCCATCTTTCCAATGATGGTCTTAAGGATTTTATCAAGGGCTTCGACGACGTTATTGGTCTATAGGTGGTAAGGAGAGAACTTATGCCTTTGGATTCCATACTCGTCAAATAATTTTATGACCTCAACATCAAAATGGAGTCCATTGTCTGACACAAATGCACGGGGGAATCTGTAGCGCCAGATGGTGTTCTTTATGAAGAACTTTGATAGTTTCTTCGCATGTATGACTCAACTTTGACCCATTTTGTGAAGTAGTCAATGGCAACCAAGATAAATTCATGCCCGTTTGAAGCCCTGGGAGTGAATTTCTTGATAAAGTCTATACCCCAGGTGGAGAAGGACCAAGGGAAAGTCATATTGTACATCTCCCGATGGGGCAACTGCTGAAGGTTGTATAAATGCTTTCATTTAAGGCATCTTCAAACGTAAGTAGTGCAGTCTTGAACCAGAATGGTCTAGTAATAGGCCCGATGGATGATCTTCTTGGAAAGAATGTGACCGTTCATGTGGGGTCCTCATTCCCTAATGTGGATTTTCTACACCATATCTTCGATCCCAGCCCCTGCTATGCAATAAAAGTGGGTTATATCAAAATTCCTTTTAAAGAGGGCCTTATCGTAGATGATGTACAGAGCAACCACCTCATGAAGGGTTGCACGGTCTTTCTTATCACCCTATCGGGCCATATTTTAGGAGGTTCCAAATGTAATAATACCATAACCCTGCCATATCCGAATCTTCTTCTGTAATGAACTCAATATGGTAGCAGTGAGTGGGTGTATCCTATTTTTGGATTAGAAATGGGGCCATTATTATCCCCTCTGGCATGTTGACTATAGAGGCTATGGTTGTCAGTGAATCAACTAGGCTCTTCCTTATGCGAGTAAGGTAATGGAAAGTGACATCTTTGAATTGGAAGGCGAGCTCTTCTAGGTGAGCGTGGAAGGGTAGGATCTTCTCATCTTTGACTTTCCAGTTTCTACAGATCTTCCCTACGCTAATAGCTGAGTCTCCAAAGACATCCATGCATTTAGGGTGATTTTGATCCCTACGGTACATGACTCATTCTCTGTCACGTTATTGGTGTAAGGGAAATCTAGTTTAATGGCAATGGGGGTGTGAGAATCATTAGGGGTGATCGGGAATATCCTAATACCATACCCTTTTCTTATTTGCAGCTCCATTGAATAAAATTTTTCGTCTGAAATCCTCGTGAGAGGTGTAGAGGATGTCTTCATTTTGGAATTAAGAAATCCAAAGATCACCTCCCTCCATGGGATTGTCGACAGGGTGATTGAAGATATTCCTTTTATAGCCTTTTGTCTAACATAAGTGATATCAAATTAGGCCAGTAACATCAACCAATGGGCCACGTAGCTAGATCTTCTTCTCCAATAGGTATTTCATTAGATCCATTCGGGATACCAGTTGAATTGGGAATGCGTGCAGTATTGCCGGAGCTTCTGCATGACCAGACCACAGAGACACACACATTCTCTAATGCGATGTAGCTTACCTCGTACCCATCTAGATTTTGACTAGGATAATAGATTCATATGTCCTTAGGATATTCATTAATGTATCAGGCCAACATATCCCCTACTGCAGTATCGATGGCAGTCAACTATAAGAGGATGGGGAGACCTTACTGTAGAGGCATGAGCACCGATGTCGGTTGAGGTATTATTTGAACTGATCAAAGGCTTCCTGACATGCCTCATTCCAACCTTTAGCTATGTTCTTCTAGAGAATATTGAAGATAGGCTCATAGATAGAGGTCAGTTGTCTAATAAATCGACTGATATATTGGAGCTTATCTAGGAAGCCACATATTTATTTCTCCATCCAGGGTGGTGGTATTCATTAATTTCATTTAGTTTAGCGGGTTCTGCCTCAATTCCTTTGTCGATAACCATGAATTCAAGGAGTTTTCCCTTGGTGACACCGAAGACACATATTTGCGGGTAGAATCACATGTGGTACTATCGTAGCTGCTTAAAGAATTTCCTCAGGCTAGGAATATGACCTTCTCGAGTTTTGGATTTGATGATCATATCCTTGATATAGACTTTGACTTCCTTGTGGATAAGATCATGCAAGATGGTTGTAGGGGCCTTGGGTAGGTAGCCACGATAGTCTTAAGACCAAATAACACGATTGTGTAGCAATAGGTTCCCCATGGGGATGATGAAGGTGGTCTTATCCTAATGGTCAAGATTCATCTTAATCTGGTTATACCCATAAAAAAATTGACAAATGATATGAGGGAGTGAGTAGCAGTGTTATCTATGATCATGTCGATGTTAGGCATAAGATAATAATCTTTCAAGGATGCCTTGTTCAGACCTCGATAGTAGACGTACATGTGGACTTTTCCTCCTAATTTCGACACGAGGTTGACATTTGCGATACACATAGGATATTCGACCACGTGAATGAAGCCTACATTTATCTGTTTCACAACTTCGTCTTTCACTTTGAGGGACTACACTGTCCGGAGTTTTCTTAATTTTTGCGTGATATGTTTGCTTTCTGTGAAGGTAAGGATTTCATGTTGTGCTATTTTTGGGTCAATTCCAAGCATGTCATCTTAGGACCATGAAAACACATCTATGAGCTCTTTCAGAATCTCTTCAAATTGCGATATCTCATGCTTGTAATGCCCCATCCTAGATTTAGGGGTTACCAGTAGTCAACTCAATCCGAACCGAGCATTAGATGTGAAGTGCAATGAAACAACCTATATAATGCTTGTAGTCGAGTTGTTTTTAAATTTACGCTTCACTTGTTTAGCATTCGATTCTAATTTTAAATTAAACTACGTGAGGGACCCATGAGGATAACCCCACAGTCCAAGCATACAAAGCTACTAACGTAATATAAAATAAAGTACTTACAAATATAATGCTCTCTAAATACGAAACCACACCCAACCCGTCGTAACAAAATGAGGGAGTGAGCCGAATGCTCGGTGGGAAATATACAAATGCAGTAAAGAATCGTACGGAAGAAAGAATACTCTAACATGCTATACTTACGTGCACATGCAACTACCTTATATACATATATAAACATACGTAAACATATACATATACTTAATGCATGAAACAATTTACTTTAGAAAACCTTATTATCCAGATTAATTCACCTTAGTCTTGTAAAAGGCTTCCTTTTTTCTCATTTTGACATTTCTCACATTATTTAACACACACGGTTAAACACTGGAAACGACTACACTTGGTTTGATCGAAAGCCATTTCTTTACCTAAATTACCCTTTTTATTTTAACCAACCCACATTAGTATATTCGTTGAAAATCACCCATTCAACACACACGAGCACCATGTTAGAAAATACTCATTTCGCCTTCGAAAACCTTTTACAACACATTCTTGTGTTAATTATGGGTTTAACCACTTAGGTTGCTTAACCCCCCATTTACCCACTTACTTGACCTTTTTTCTTACCTTATGGACATTAATCAACTTCACACTTAATTGTCCAGTTTAACCTTTACCAGAACATTTACTAATTCGTTCAAGTTAGGTTGTATTAACATGTTTCACCACAAAACCCATTTCTTAACATGTTTTTTTTTATTCCTTCATCTTTTCTTGGAATCTTCCAATAATCGCATACTTTAACGGGCTCCACACCCTCTGCTATGCACACCATATGCTCTGGCCAATTATATTGGGTCTTTCACCCCAGGGCTCTGGGACCTCCTTAATTATCTTAGTGCCATTCGAGTTCCTTTACTTATGTTTTAACATTTTAAAAATGTTCACATCATTCCTTATTTCCATTTTTATCCAATCGAAACCAACTAGGGGTTCCACCCCAATTCGTGTTACACTTTGAAATTATCATTTCATGTCCTTCACACTTTAATCTTGATTTTATTCCAAAAATCATATTCATTTAGGACCAATTTGTGTAACACCTTTTTTCAACATTTTTATTTCATAAAAATATTCCACTTTAAGTAAAAATACCATTTTACCCATTTGTTTCCAAAATAGTCCTTTACTCCATTTACACAAGTGTTAATTTTCCCAAAACACTATTAAGTTACCCATACCAACTTCTTCATTGTTTTATCACCTTTTTAACCTTGGAGTAATATTCTTCTTAATTGGAAACAACTTTATTTCATTATTTCCCTTCCAATTTCATAAGTGTTACTCTTTCAAAACATTAATGAGTTGCAGACACGAACTTTCCAATGTTTACCCATTAACACTTATCCAACAGTTTTACTAGCCATATTTCCAAATGAGACATTTCTTTACTTTCTTTATTCAAGGAATCTAATTTACATTTAAAGTTTGTGACAGCGCACAAGGACAATCTGGTTAAAACATTTTTGAGGCACGTCTTTAAGGATATTTTTGTCCATTATCAATTTGTATGTCGTATACCGCTACATTGTCGAAGAAGTTCAAGTTCACATTCACATCAAGACGGATCCGAATAATCAAAGTTCTTCAACATTCAAGCCTCCATGGGATTAACTTTGGTAAGGTTTAATTTTAGAGTACCTTAATAATAAACTTAGAGTATTGGGATTATTTTTACAAAATATTTTTTAAGTGTTGGAGCGGAGCTTTAAATATTTTTCTTCAAGAAATATAATTTTTGGAGTTTTTGAGGCGGTGCATTTATCGAGAAAAAGAAAAGTAAATAATTTAAAAAACAGATGTCATTCGAACAACATCGTTTGTCACTCAAACAAGATCAGATGTCATGCGATACTTCAAATGGCATCATGTCTCATTCGAACGACACCACCGCCTTAAGTCTTCTATAAATTGGACTTTCCAACTCATTTTTTCATAAGAAGTCTTTCACGTTTTTCATTCTGCAAACACTGCATATCAGCAGAATACTTTGGCTTCTTCATTTAAGGCTTAAAACTTTTTTTTTCCAATTCACAAAATTTCGATTCTTTATATGAATTATTTTTTTAACCCGAAGAACAACTGTTCAATTGTTCAACCTCTGTGGAGAAGGCATCTCCATACCTTGTGATTTTTGGAGGGAAGTTACTGCTGATCGACGGATACCGAGAGTATATCTCTGTGTGTGGATGACTTGGACTACGGGTTGAGGTGTAGATTTGAAGGTTTGACAAAGACACCATGCGTTACACTTGTGGATGATTATTAGGCTGTATGTAAGTCAATAGTCTTGTAAACGTTTCAAAGTGTTAAAAGGTTTTTACCTGAAAGTTTTTTTTCCTGAATTTGTTGTCTTTATTTTACATGTATGAGTAAAGGTTTAGCACATGGGATGTGTGTATATTTTTTGAGTCGTGTGAGCACACTCACTTTATCTCACTATGATAGTGTTCACGAGAGCTACGGTGATGACTCGAGCATTTCTAGTGGAGGTGAGAGAGAATTTGAGAGTGGAGATGAAAGTGAGCTCCAAAAAGCATTTAGGGATTTGTACACCGAGACCTTGAAAACAAAAATGTATAATAGAGATTTATGTCGTCGGGTTTTAGATTTTGTGAGAGAGAAAGAAGTTTTTAGGAGGGAAAAGTATGACTTGACTGACACGGTATCTAGTCTGATGACACGTGTATCCCAACTTGAGAGTGATCTCGAACGTTCTCGGGAGGTCAAAGTCCCTTTAGAAAACGCATCTAAGAAAGTTAAAAAGATGGTTCTCAATCCCATTTTGGGTGGTGGTGAGAGTTTAGGAAAAGGTCATGATGATGTATCCACTTCTATTGTTGCACCCGAGCCGATTCCCACTTTAGTGACTCGACCCAACCCACCTAGGCACCCCATACCTATTAGGAGAGCGCGTCCTAAAGTTGATGAGAGAGGTGCACCTAGGCCGGTTTATGTTTGCTCCCACTGTAAAAAGAGAGGACACATTAGGGAGTTTAGCTATAAATTGGGTTATGTGTCACGCTTGACTCCTACAAATGTTCGTACACATGCATCCACCCATGATACTTTGCTTGCACATAATGATAGAGAGTTTTCACATATTCAAGAGAAAGTAAAGTTTTTGGTAAAGACTTCTCATGATTTGATGTAGTTGTTTCAAAAGATGTAACCATCTTTGGAAAACTCCACAGCACTTACCGGTTGAGGTCTAGACATGTTTGATAGCATAAGTTGATTTGCATGATGTTATCTTATGCATATTGCTAGTATGTACCATTTATTTTATACTTTGTTAGAATGTTTTTTGATTTTCTTATTTTTGGTATTTTTTTTAGCACTGTTTTGGATCTGTTTGCCTATTCCAGGAACTATTTTTTGAAATTTTCTCATTAGTCAAAACTACAAGATGTTCTGAATAACCTGGGAAATTTTTCTTTTCTTATTCTAACGAGAACGCATCTCGCGAGATCCTCTATCGCTCAAATGACAAGAAGTCTCGTTCGAACAACCCTGGAATTAATTTTCTGTTTGCAGTCCTATGGTTCATATTGATATAATATTTGGTACTGCTCGATTGTTTTCTAAATAGTGTTCGAAAAAATACAAAAAGACTTTTATTTTTAAGAAATATTTTGAAAAAAAAGGGTTTTGTATTTGGTTCTCACCTTATATGAATTGACATTTAGGATGACCAAGTCACAATTTCATTCCATTTTATCCATGTGACTATTTGATAGTGTTTTGAGACAATATATTGTGTCATTCACGTGGTTTACAAAGTTTGGAGTCTTTGAGATGATATATAGTGTTGCTACATACATGTTTGACTCATTTTTCCTTTATTTCACACATGCATAGATTTGTATGACTTTTGTGCTTGTCTATCATATGTTGGTTGAGTGTTTCCATCTCAATTCTGTCTATATAACAAACCAAATGCGATAATATCTGACAAAAAGTAGTGCATGATATTAACCGTTTGTGAGTTTGTATGATTTTATTTGAAAAATGGAAAAGGGTAGCGAAAGTTATTTCATATTTTCCTTTGCGATAAAGCCACAGTTTAAATGGACCTAAAAAGCGAGGAATTGAAAAGTATCCGGGGTCCAATGAGGTTTAAAAGAGCCGAAAATATTGAAAGGCAATAAAAACAAATATATGCCAAAAATGGGCCAATAGGTTTAGTTTTATGTGACACCCCGACTAATTAAATACCGGGTATCTACTCCTTCATTCAAATTAATGCAAAATATCAAGTTGGTTCAGTTCATAGCACCACTGTCGAAAACATTATAAAACAATTACTAGCCACCTAATATTTAAAAAGTGAGTTACCAAATTTTATTAATTTAAATTAACATGCAACCAATTAAATTATAAGGTAACTATACCACATCCACGGCACAATCACAATGGAAAAAATAATTGAGTCTGGAGTAACACTCCCCTAAATAATCCAAATACTGAATACAAGCCCAATACAAAGTCTGAATAATTAAATTACTCCAAAACTAAAATGAAACTTAAAGTATGAGAAAGCTGTCTCTAAATGGAAATGGGAGACATGCCCTAGAAGATGAATGACCTAGAAATAGAATCAAAAGCAGAATGTGGAGGCGTCTACTACCGAGATTCTATAACTTCGACAACAACTACAACACGAAAATGGAATGGAACTCCTATGCATAGCGTCCCTGTGGCTGGGTACCTAAAAGGTTTTACAAGAAAAATATATTTGAAAGAAAACGAGTCAGAGCCTGAGGTGAAAACAGTTTAAAAATATGGCAAGTGTTTAATTGTATTAAATAGTGAATATTATATACATGTTAGTTACGTCCTCTCAAATGAGTTCCTCACCCCTCAACTAATGTGCACGCCTAATGTATATCCTTAACTCGTCCTAGTTATGCTGTTAACTAACTAGTCTGTACCCCTTCCCATCCTCACATTACAATATGGGGGTTTATTCTTAACATTTTAATATATCCTACGTGTATCTCACCTTTTCATTGATCAGATTAATGTATAACAGTTACGATAGGAAATTCTCATTTTTAAATGCCACTCAAAATGTCTCAATAATTTATATTCACACTTTAACAAAGAGTCTGTTATAATCACAAGTATATTATTCTCAGCATAAACCTACAAATAGGGAACCCCTAGTCTAAGATGCGGTACACACATACTCTGCTATCGAATCTCGGTACATCACATACATAAGGACTACGTGTTCCGAATCTCCTAGGAACCATTTCAATAAGTAAAATCACACATATTGGAGGCGAACATAGTTCACATATCCATGGGTCACGCACATACCTATGCTCCCATGGTCAGCTGACTTATTAACTCACAAATAAGCTATTCATAACCCTATGTCCTTAAGGTACCAATCTAAATCTCCCCGTAGGAACACAAAAATTAGATGGACCTGGTCCGAAAGCCGACCTCCTGTGATGGCAAGTATGGTAGGTATGTCATACACACAATAATCCATATACTAAGCATTCACACAACTTAGATAACTTATTATATTATTAAAGGTATGTTCTTAGCCCTATACCATTATTCCAATTCGTACACTGTTATAATTCCGGATGATACATAATATATTTCGTCGATACGTTCACGTCGTACAATTTTGAGTACTTAAAACCTAATCAAAGAGGTTACTAAGTCTCCTACTTTTCCCACATATTAATTCAGTACTCTTAACTCCTTATTTACGATTCAAGCCTTAACTCATCTCTCGTATGAACTTAAATCATGCTCTCGCATTTAATAATGATAGATTTCTCGTCGGACACTCGTAATTTCAATCACTACGTTCTAAACCAATTCTAATACGTTTCAGGCTTTAATTACATCCCTACTGCTCTCCCTAAAGTCCTAACGTATTTACATAATTCCCACTTTCAACTTTCAATGGCCAAAATCGATTAAATCCAAAAAGGGGGAAAAAGTTTACCAATTCTAGGGAGATCGATAGATCGACCTAATGTCATCGATCGACCTATGAATGTCGATCGATCGATCAAGCAGGTGCAGGCTACGAGTTTCCTTCATTTTCAGTCCCATATTTTCCCCAAAACTTCATTACATGATTTGAAATCCTAATATAAGTATACGGGGTCATTATATAACCTAATTACATGATTCTTAACGTTCCAAAACTTTTAAATCATCAACAATTAGCCTTTCTTGGATCAAATCTTCATATTAACATAAAAACCCTATTTTTTTATTTTCTTCAAGAAATATCATATTTCTCTTCCTAAATCCATTTCTAATTCATCTAGGGTTATGATTTGGTTACTGAATTACGTCCAGAACTAATCTACATGCAAATCCTATCCAAGATTTAGGTTTCTTCTCCAAATTTCATAAGTTTTCATCATTATTCAAGGCTATCATCAAATCCTACACTGTCATGGATGGATTATTCACTGAAACTTAATAAAATCAAATCACTTGCCTTGGAATTGATGTTTTGATCCGCTGGTGATGTTAAAGGCTGGTTCTCTCCCTCTCTCCGATCACAATTCCGGCGACAAGTGATGTTGGGTGGTGGTTATGGCTTTATAACCCTCCTGTAACTTCTCCTCTTTCTCACGTTGCCCACTTCTTGATTTTTGACAGATAATGGCCCTCATATTGGCTGCTAAATAAGGCCTAAAATTCATGGGTCCAAATCCTTTAAAAATTAAAATGACTAAAATACCCTCCCGGGTTGCCGGCTTGGCCTAAAAATGCCTCGGGACCAAACTAAACCCCCGGCAGTGTTTTCAGACAATTTCGACCCATTGGGACACGCTGATGCACTCAAAATGACCATAGGGATGATAAAATTATAATTCATTTTTAAATCCAATTAAATTAATTCCTGACACGACTGACACGCGCGTCCTAACTTAATTTCCCGAATTGTCGTATTTATGACTCGCGATAACTTTAATAAATTCAATAATCATATATTACCATATTTACCCAGTAATATTCAACATTATCATCATAGTTAGATACCAACTCATGTCTCGCTAGTATTTAAGTCCGGATTAATTTTTAATTAATTCCCATTTAATTTAATTATTCCCATTAAATAAAATTAATATAATTACGGGGTATTACATACTTCCCCCCTAATAACAGAATTTTATCCCAAAATTAAGAAATAAAATATACCTGGCAAAAATAACTCTGGATAACGCTGGAGCATCTCATCCTCGTGCTCCCAGGTAGACTCCTCGGCATTATAATGCCGCCACTGAACACGTACTAATGGTACTATCTTCGACCTCAGTTTCCTCTCGATATGGTCTAGAATAGTAACCGGCCCCTCCTTATTGGAACTATCTGGCTGTAGATAAATATCCTCTAAAGTAATGTGAGTATGGGCTAAATCGTCTCGAATATATCTCCTCAGTGAGGAAATGTGTAACACGTCATGGACCCTATGCAAGTGTTCCGATAACCCAAGTCTATATGCGACTGGCCCAATTCGCTCAATGATAGGGAATGGCCCCACATATCTAGGCGCCAACTTCCCCTTCTTCCCGAAATGCAAAATCCCCTTCATAGGAGACACTTAAAGGAGAACTTGGTCCCCCACATTGAACTCTCTAAAGGACCTCTTGGCATTAGAATAACTCTTCTGTCGATACTGAGCTACCCGAATACGACTCCGTATTATCTCCATCCTCATCGAAGTATCCTGAATCACCTCCGACCTAAGGAGTTTGTTATCCCCCACCTCTAGCAAACATGATGGGGATCGAAAAGGTTTGCCATATAATGCCTCGAATGGAGCCATACCAATAGTGAACTGGTAGGAGTTATTATAGGCAAACTCCACCAGTGGAAGATACTTCTCCCAAACACCTCCAAAGTCTAGGATGCACATACGCAATATGTCTTCCAACATCTAATTCATTCGCTCGATCTGCCCATCTGTCTACGGGTGACAGGCTGTACTCAATCGCAACTCCGTTCCCATGGCTTCCTGGAAACTCTCCCAAAACCGATACACAAATATCTTATCCATGTCGGACACGATATTGAGAGGCACCCCGTGGAGTCTCACTATCTCACCTATGAAGATCTGGGCATACTGTCCCCTAATGTAGTCTGTCCGGACTGGTAGAAAGTGAGCAACCTTTGTCAACCGATCCATGATCACCCATATGGAGTTATGACCTCTCGATGATGTAGGTAATCCAGTTATGAAGTCCATAGAAATGCTCTCCCATTTCCACATAGGAATATCTAATGGCTATAAAAGTCCTGCCGGCCTCTGATGGTCCACCTTTACTAGCTGACGGGTGGCACATTTTTAAACGAACTTGGAAATATCTCTCTTCATTTCGCTCCACCAGTACCGTCGCCTCATATCCTGGTACATCTTGTCCCCACCAGGATGCACCACGAATCGCGACCCGTGCGACGCTGTCATTACCTCGTGTCGTAAGTCCTCCCCCTCAGGAACAACTAACCTTCCATTAAAGCGTAAGCCCCCATATGAACTAACTGTATAAGAGTCAACCCCTATGCTAACAATTGTACTATATTCTCTTGACAAAATGGGTCTACTGCCTGGGCCTGTATCACCCTCGTAATAATCTAGGGAGTAACTATCATCACAGACATGAATGATCGGGCCACTGCGTTCTGGTGTCCCAACTCCTTCCACTTTGCTTTCCACACCTTGGCCACCTCACCTACTGGATTATGGCTCAACACGTCTGCTACGACGTTAGCTTTCCTGGGTGGTATTGGATATCAAACTGATAATCCTTCACAAACTCGAGCCACCGAAGTTGACGCATATTCAGCTCCTTCTGCGTAAAGAGGTACTGAAGGGACTTGTGGTCTGTGAATAAACGAAATTTATCCCCAGGAGATAATGTCTTCAAATCCGTAAAGCAAATAATACTACCACTAACTCTAAGTCGTGGGTGGGGTAATTCTTCTCGTGAGGTTTAAGCTTATGAGAAGTATAAGCTATAGCCTGACTTTCCTACTATAGTACACCCCCAAGTCCTAGTAAGGACACATTAGTGTAGACTAGATACTCCACTCCGGGCCTGGGCAATGCTAACACTGGTGCTAAGGTCAACTTGTCCTTCAACTCGTCGAATGCCAACTGATAGGCATTGCTCCAGATAAATGGTACACCTTTGCGAGTCAAATGTGTCAAAGGGCCCGCCATCTTCGAGAACCCCCGAATTAACCTCCTATAGTATCCCGCTAAGCCCAAGAAACTATGTATCTCTATCGGTGTCGTGGGCTGTCCCCACTCCCTCACTGCTGATACCTTCCCCGGATCAACAGATGTCCCCCTGTCTAAAATGATATGCCCCAAAAACTGAACCTCCTTCCTCCAAAACCCACACTTCTCATATTTTGCATACAACTCGTTCTGACGCAACGTCTGTAAAACCTGTCTCAAGTGGTCGGCATGCTCCTCCTCTGTCTGGGAGTAAACTAGAATGTCATCAATGAAGATAATGGCGAACTGGTATAGGAACTCTTTGAATACCCTATTCATCAAGTCTATGAACACGACTGGGGCGTTAGTTAGGCCAAAAGGCACAACCCTAAACTCATAGGAACCATATCTCGTCAAGAAGGCAGCCTTCGAGACATCCTGCTCCCTGATACGCAACTGATGGTATCCCGATGTGAAGTAAATCTTTAAGAAGAAGGAAACTCCTATCAACTAGTTGAATAAGTCATCGATTCGGGGCAGCGGATACTTATTCCGTATCGTGACTTTATTCAACTCCTCGTAATCTACACACAACCTCAAAGATCCATCCCTCTTCTTAATAAATAGCACAGGAGCACCCCACAGTGAATTACTCCTACAGATAACCCCCTAACCCAACTACTGTTCTATCTGATTCTGTAGCTCCCTCATCTTCGCTGGATCCATAAGGTAAGGTGCGCAGGTTATCGGTCGAGTGACCGATGTCAAATCAATAACAAAGTTTATCTCTCTACTAGGAGGTAATCTCGAAATATCCTGGAATACGTCAGCGAACTCCCTAATAACTGGAATTGAATTAAGTGGTATCACCACCTCCCTAGAGGTCTCCTCATCTATATAATACGAGTGAGTGGGTGATCCTCCCTCAGGACGAGGCATCGCCACTAGGAACATCTCCTGCTCGGGTATGGCAAAAATAATACTCCTACTGAAACAATCAATCATGGCTCGATACACAACCATCCAATCCATACAAATGATCTCATCGTACTCAGTCATATCTAATACTAACATATTGGCAGGTAAAGTAAACCTCCCAATCTCTACGCCCACACCTCAACATATAAGAGAAACCACAGAACCCCTACTCAACAGTGAATCTACTCAAGTAACAGTGCTCTCCACAGTATTTAATAAACTCATAGCGTGTGCAAATATCGTGGCAATAAAATATTGTGAGATTCTCTTGTCAAATAAAATACACCCCATAGTCCCCTAAAAAGAAAATATACCATCAATCACGGGTGGATCCTACGGGCCTGCGGCCTATTGGAGCTGATAAACTCGACCGTACTGAAGCTATCCCTACTGGACTAGGACTATTGGGATAGGTGGTAATGCTGTCATCTGCGGTGGCGCTGGGAGGGTGATGGGAAACATCGGTCTCTGGGGCTTATATCGAGCACCCTGCTGCTGCTATTGCGGGGCCGTGCCCCTTTTAGGACACTCCTGGCATTTGTGACCAATCTTTCCACATGTGAAACATTTCCCTGAGAAGTTTACCCCTCTCTGGCCCTGCTTTCCACTGCCCTGATGGCCGTTACCATTCCTACCCTGACTATACTGGCCCTACTGAAACTGCTGCTGGCTGTGCTGGCCGTTCTGACCCTACTGGCCATGGTAAAAACCTCCCTAGCTATGCTTGAAACCTCCTGATATAAACCTCTTTGAATCCCCCTACTGGGAACTCTGATCACCCTGCCTATGCTGACCCTGAGCTGATTCTGCCCCATTGGCACTATTTCCCCCTGTCCTGCCCTGCTGTCTGGACTCTCCTACTCGCTTACCCTCGAACAAATGAAAGCGATAGTCCTGGAAGTGGAGTAATTCTGCGTTAACCACATATGAGTAGGTGGCCAACGAGATATTACCTAGTAGGTGCTGACGAATCCTCCACGTCAACCCATCCATGAACTTCTGGTTCTTCTTCTCTTTAGTAGGGATCTTATCAGGAATGATGTTCAGAAGACTGGTGAACCCAGCCTCATACTCTGCCACTATCCTTCCTTCATACTTAAGGTTCATCAATTTCCACCTCATCTCGGTGTGAACTGCGGAGGGGAAATATTTGCGATCGAACCGCACCCAGAACTCCTGAATAGAAATAACATCTCTCTCCTCCGCAGTGGTAATGGGCTCCCACCACTGCAATGCTGCTCCTATTATCTTAAATGTAGCTAGTATCTGCCTCTGTACATCCATACACTCATACATCCTCAAGTGTCTTTGGATGTCCTTCTTCCACTGGCTCGACACAACGACGTCAGAGCTCCCTATGAACTACGGAGGGTACGCCTTATGAAAGGCATCATGGACACGTTCCCAAGAAGACGGGAATGCATGAGCCTGGACTAGGGCTAGCACCGATGCCTAAGGTGGTGCTTGCTACATGACTGCTAACGCGGCATTTACCGCTGGGCTACAATGGCGAAAACTTCCACAACGTTCATAGAACCTTGAACTGGTGCAGGCTGAGGCTCGGGCAGGGCACCCATGGGAAGTCGCTGTGCATGTTGAGGAGGCATCTGAAATGAGAAAGAAGTTTTATAAGTCCAAAATTAATATCTCAAAATAGCTGAAGAATAAAATACACAAAAGAGTAAAACAATCCTAAAATATATGGCTCTATATCAAAGGACTCAACTCGAAAACATAACAAGCCGTACAGATCCTAAGGACACTAGAACGTGAAGCTCTGATACCACCTATGACACCCCGACTAATTAAATACCGGGTAGCTACTCCTTTATTCAAATTAATGCAAAATATCAAGTTGGTTAAGTTCATAGAATCATTGTCGAAAACATTATAAAACAATTACTAGCCACCTAATAGTTAAAAAGTGAGTTGCCAAATTTTATTAATTTAAATTAGCATTCAAAGAATTAAATTATAAGCTAACTATACCACATCCACATCATAATCACAATGGAAACAATAATTGAGTCTGGAGTAACACTCCCCTGAATAATCCAAATACTGAATAAAAACCCAATACAAAGTCTGAATAATTAAATAACTCCAAAACTGAAATGAAACTGAAAGTATGAGAAAGTTGTCTCTAAATGGAAAGGGGCGACATGCCCTAACAGATGAATGACCCAGAAATAGAATCAAATGCAAAATGTGGAGGTGTCTACTACCGAGATCCTGTAACTTCCATAGCTGCTATAACACGTTAATGGAATGGAACTCCTATGCATGGCGTCCCTGTGGCTGGGCAACTAAAAGGTTTTACAAGGAAAATAGATTTGAAAGCAAACGTGTCAGAGCCCGAGGTGAAAACAGTTTAAAAATATAGCAAGTGTTTAATTGCATTAAACAGTGAATATAATAAACATGTTAGTTACGTCCTCTCACATGAGTTCCTCACCCCTCAACTAATGTGCACGCCTAATGTATATCCTTAACCCATCCTAGTTATGCCGTTAACTAACCAGTCTATACCCCTTCCTATCTTCACATTATAATATGGGGGTTCATTCATAACATTCTAATATATCATGTGTATATCTCACATTTTCATTGATCAGATTAATCTATAGCAGCTACGATAGGAAATTCTCATTTTTAAATGCCATTCAAAATGTCACAATAATTTACATTCACACTTTAATAAAGAGTCCATTATAATCACAAGTATATTATTCTCAGCATAAATATACAAATAGGGCACCCCTAGGCTAAGCTGCGGTGCACACATACTCTGCTATCGAATCCTGATACATCACGTACATAAGGATTACGTGTTCCGAATCTCTCAGGAACCGTTTCAATAAGCAAAATCACGCATATTGGAGGCGAACATAGTTACAATACCCATGGGTCACACACATACCTGCGATCCCATGGTCAGCTGACTTATTAACTACAAATAAGCCATTCACAGCCCTATGTCCTGAAGGTACCAATCTAAATCCCCCCGTAGGCAGACAAAGATTAGATGGACCTGTTTTGAAAGCCGACCTCTCATGATAGCAAGTATGGTAGGTATGTCATACACACAACAATCCATATACTAAGAATTCACACAACTTAGATAACTTGTTATATTATTAAAGGTATGTTCTCAGCCCTATACCATTAATCCCATTTGTACACTATTATAATTTTGGATGATATATAATATATTTCTCCGATACGTCTCACATCGTACAATTTCGAGTACTTAAAACCTAATCGAAGAGGTTACTAAGTCTCTTACGTTTCCCACATATTAATTCAGTACTCTTAACTCCTTATTTATGTTTCAAGCCTTAACTCATCTCTCGTATGAACTTAAATCACGCTCTCGCATTTAAGAATGATAGATTTCTCGTTGGACACTCGTAAGTTCAATCACTACATTCTAAACCAATACTAATATGTTTCGGGCTTTAGTTACATCCCTACTGTTATCCCTAAAATCCTAACGTATTTACATAATCCCCACTTTCAACTTTCAATGGTCGAAATCGATTAAGTCCAAAAAAGGGGAAAAAGTTCACCAATTCTGGGGAGATCGATCGATCTATGAATGTCGATCGATCGATCAAGTAGGTGCAGGCTACGGGTTTCCTTCATTTTTACTCCCAGATTTGTCCCAAAACTTCATTACATGATGTAAAATCCTAATATAAGTATATGGGGACATTATACAACCTAATTACATGATTCTTAACGTTCCAAAACTTTTAAATCATCAACAATTAGCCTTTCTTGGATCAAATCTTCATATTAACATAAAAACCCTATTTTTCTATTTTCTTCAAGAACCATCATATTTCTCTTCCTAAATCCATTTTTAATTCATCTAGGGTTATGATTTTGTTACTAAATTATGTCCAAAACTAATCTACACGCAAATCCTATTCAAGATTTAGGTTTCTTCTCCAAATTTCATTAGTTTTCATCATTATTCAAGGCTATCATCAAATCCAACACTAGCATGGATGAATTATTCACTGAAACTTAATAAAATCAAATCACTTGCCTTGGAATTCATGTTTTGATCCACTGGTGATGTTAATGGCTGGCTCTCTCCCTCTCTCCGGTCACAATTTCGGCGAAAAGTGGTGTTGGGTGGTGGTTATGGCTTTGTAACCCTCCTCTAACTTCTCCTCTTTATCACGTTGCCCACTTCTTTCTTTTTTATTGATAATGGCCCTCATATTGGCTGCTAAATAAGGCCTAAAATTCGTGGGTCCAAATCCCTTAATAATTAAAATGACTAAAATACGCTCCTGGGTTACCGGCTTGGCCTAAAAATGCCTCGGGACCCAAACTAAACTCCCGGCTAGTGTTTTCGGACTATTTCGGCCCCTCCAGACACGTTAGCGCACTCAAAATGACCATACAGGTGATAAAATTATAATTTACTTTTAAATCCAATCAAATTAATTCCTGATGCGACTAACACGTGCGTCCCAACTTAATTTCCTTAATTGTCGTATTTATGACTCGCGATAATTTTAATAAATTCAATAATCATATTACCATATTTACGCATTAATATTCAACATTATCATCATAGTCAGACACCAACTCACGTCTCGCTAGTATTTAAGTCCGAATTAATTTCCAATTAATTCCCATTTAATTTAATTAGTCCCATTAAAGAAAATCAATGTAATTCCGGGGTATTACATTTCATCACCTCATAAGAAAAATAAAAATCATTATCTTTTAATGGGGGAGTTTTGGATGGAATTTAAAATGGTTTGCACGTCCTTAAAACTCATGAAAAAGCATTACATAGTTTTGTACGTTATTGGTGTGGAAATCATTTATACTTTGATTCATTGATATGATTAAGACGATGCCATCTAAATTCAACAATTTTACACCTAAGGACTATTTTTATGTTCATTCGTTAGGAGTACACATATGCATCATGCACACATGTCATGATTGAGTCAATTTTCCTATCGAATTTGTTCACACCCATTCATTCCGTATCCATGACTTGGTTATCTTAGTATAAATTCAAGGTGTGTGATTTTTGTAAATTATTTTTGCATTTTTGTACAAAAAATCTGAAAAAATCAAAAATAGTTTGTTTGCCTTATTTACTGTGACACCCCGATTTGATTTATATGATTTATTCTTTTCCTTATCTATTTCGACCAAATAAAAAGGGGGAGAACGAATTATGATATTATGGGGGAGTTTAAGTATGGGGGAGATTGGATTATGCTTACATGTTTTATGTTTATCATATTAAACACGATACATCATGAGGTATTTGCTTTGTCTCATGTGTGTAGGTACAATTGAAGATAAATTTTTGTATTGAAGATTGAGGAAAGTTTGAAGACTTGTCATTTACCTTTTCAATTTTGGGTTCATGGGAGGATATATTTGTATAGGTCATTTGATATTGATAATTTAAATATTTTTATTTTGTACTGGCATAGACATAGGGGAATATTTGTAAGGACATTTTTTATCGTTATCAATTTGTATGTCGTATACTGCTACATCGTCAAAGAAGTTCAAGTTAACTTTCACATCAAGACGGATCCGAATAATCAAGGTTCTTCAACATTCAAGCCTCCGCGGGATTAACTTTGATAAGATTTTGTTTTAGAGTACCTAAATAATACACTTAGAGAATTGGGATTATTTTTACAAAATATTTTCTAAGTGTTGGAGCGAAGCTTTAAATATTTTTCTTCAAGAAATATAATTTTTGGAGTTTTTGAGGCGGTGCATATATCGAGAAAAATAAAAGTAAATAATTTAAAAAATAGATGTCATTTGAATGACATCGTTTGTCGCTCAAACGAGACCGGATGTCCCACGATACTTCAAGCGACATCGTGTCTCGTTCGAACGACACCACCACCTTAAGTCTTCTATAAATTGGACTTTCCAATTATGTTCTTCATAAGAAGTCTTTCACATTTTTCATTCTACAAACACTGCATAACGGTAGAATACTTTGGCTTCTTCATTTAAGGCTTAAACCCCTTTTTGTTTTTCAATTCATAAAATCCCGATATCTTTATGTGAATTGTTTTGGAACCCGAAGAACAACTATGCTATTGTCCAACCTCTTTGGAAAAGGCATCTCCATACCTTGTGATTTATGGAGGGAAGTCACTGCTAATCGGTGGATAACGAGCGTAGATCTCTGTGTATGGATGACTTGGACTGCGGGCTGAAACGTAGCTTTGAAGGTTTGATGAAGACGCCGTGTGTTACACTTGTGGGCGATTATCAGGTTATATGTAAGTCAATGGTCTTGTAAACTTTTCAAAGTGTTAAAAGGTTTTTACCCGAAAGGGGTTTTTTCCTGAATCTGTCATATTTATTTTACATGCGTGATTTAATTGATTTGATTGAACACTTAGATGCATGCATAGGGTATAAATAAAATTGAATTTGGTTTGTTAAAATTTAGAAACCTAATTAAATAAGTGTGTTTGAATCCATTAGAGAATTGCGAACTCGATTGATATTGCACACATCATTTTACAACGTCGTTCGAACGACATGAGCCTCATTCGAACAATATGTCTATCTTGTTAGATGGATGGCTTTGTGCGACCTTCACGTGGCTTGGGAATGTAAGGTGGTGGAATATTTTTTGAAGAACTATTTTGCGTGACTTTCATGTGAACTTGGCGCAACAATGGGTCTCGCTTCTAATGACACCCCTATGTCATTAGAACGACCCCTATTTCCATTCTTTTATTTTCTTCAATTTGACCCATAATTTTTTGATAATTATCATCAAGCCCACTTTAGTATAATTTACATAAAGATTTAAATGAAAGATTAGAGCAGGATATTACATGCTTATCGAGGGTGGATCCTGTGCTAGTCTCGTGAAGATGTTTATTATAACTGAGCTTAATAATGATTGTCTCATCATCGTTTCATTACTATGAACGAGATTATGTTTTTTCCTTATTAATAAAAGTTAGAATTGTTCTTTTATTAAATCATCTTCATTAAAAGTTTGACTAGAATCAAGACAATTAATGTAAGGCACAACAAGATACTTGAAATTATCATTTATTTCATTGAAAATGGTTCTAGGGAATACAACGAGAAGGACCTCATCAAAGGAGGCCTCATTCACAATTACATCTTAAATAGAAGAAAAAATAGTAGACTCGGGCATTTTTTGGAGAGTAAGAACAATGGGTTTAGGCTGAATCGGGCAGGATGGATATGAATGGCATGCCAATTGATAAGGGGTGCATTAGTAGTGGTGATTTTCCAGGATGGGTCAAGAAGTTCAGTTTTCAGGTGGATCATGCAGATAACTCTCGCCAGTGTATGCAGGTCGAATGAATCATAGTATCATTGCCCTCAGAATTTTTGATGCTTTCCACAAATTTGGCTATTGGAGGCCCTACCTCATGTTTCTACCCTTAATCCCAAGCAACTTTATTTCTGAAGAAGATCTCCATCCCCGATTTGATATTTTTCTATACAGTGCAATACTACAGTTCAAGTTTTCTGAAAAATGGAAAATCCTCACCTTCCTTGATAAACATCCCATTTAGGGAGTCTCCTGAGGTTGTCTTATTACTTTTTAATCTTTTTTTCTAATATAGATGACAAATTTCTTTGAGTTAATTCGGTGATGGTTGGTAGCCCAAGCCTTATGGGGGAAAGGCTTCCTTCAGGACTATTGGATCGAGAATTATATGGCATCGACCTAACATCATTCTGGGCATGAAGTGCATGTTTTTGAACATCTGAATTACATTGGCATTCCCATAAGAGTCGTGCTCTAGACACATTCGGTCTTTGAAATTATTTTCAACTGGGATAGGAAGTGGGTCAATTTTTAAATCGGAGAGAAACATGCCATTATCCCCATGCTGAATCTCTAGTATTGGGTTGCTGGTGCTGGTACCATATGAATTGTCATCATCCCTGAGAATTGCGATGACTTGACCATTAGCAAAGAACTTTATTTTTTATGGAGAGAAAAACATACCTCTTATCTAATGTGGATCTATGTATGGTTAAGGAGTAGGTTGAAGCAAGCGAGTATGTCGATGACTTAAAATTCTGTCTGAGGGCGGATATGGCCAACCCCTAGTGTAAGCTTTATGGAAACCAAAACTTCTTAGCGAGCATTGCCATAAGCATGCATAGTGATGAATGTTAGAGTGAGATCTATGACTTTTATCCCTAGGCAGTTAAGGGTTTTGAGTGGGTAAACATTGAGGGTGAACTAATTATTTACATGTTCCAATGGAACCATCTTACCCATGACTTCAACAAAGATGTTGATGGCATAGTTGTGATCACAACTGATCTTTGGATGTTCCTTTTTGGGGAGGAGTCTGGTAGTAGTCAGGGATCCGACCATATGCACCGCTTTTTTAGGAGTAGTAATGGGAGGAACTGTGGGTCTCGTGAGGAGATTTATCAAGGAATTCTATGTAACTAAGAGGCATAAATAACCCCCATAGGGTGATATTGGCCTGAGTATTTTTGAGTTGGTCAAGGACCCTGCTTTCTTCAATTATCATCTCTAGCATCAAGAGTTCCTCAGTGACTCCTTTTGCCTTATCTATTCCAACTGACAAAGATATTAGATATTTGTAATGTCATCCAAATTAGGTCATGTCACTAATAGAGGCATGGAAGAACAAGAACCCTGTATCTTCATCTACTTCGGGTGATATGGATACCTTTTTGACCCCCCCATAAATTCTTCGAAGGAGATCATCCCACACAAAGTAATGACTGAGTTGGCTTCCCAATAGTTTTATTCATTATTTGAACTATCAAAATCATCCCCCATTCGGTGGCAATGATGTCATATTTCCATGAAAAATCGACACACTCAACAACCTCTATAACTTGATCATACAGATCTTTCCATTCAATGGGGAAGTGATGGAAAGAATGGACCAGACGCCCTTGGAGTTCCAAGATCGTGAGAAACTTGGATATAATGCATATCTCTCACCTTCAGAGGAACATATCTGACATGACGTGGACAATATCATAGAGGCTAAACTCTTTTGTGGGCACAACCCATTCATTAGGTTCTTATGCCCACCTTTGGGTTCATAAATAATTCATCAATAGTTATCTTTACCATCCATTTTAGCCCAATCTTCCAAAATTGATCTAGAATCACAAGCATTTTCATGCTTCCCCCTTTTAAACACGTACGAACGATAATACAAGCTCGAGCAAAGAGTTATAGATCTTGATCGGTAGGGTTTGTAGGATGCATAAGAAGGAAGGACAAATTTTGAGGGGTTTAGGCAAGATGGTAGGTAGATTGGGTATTTAAGTGGGCTTGATTCTAGTTGAGCGGTCAAATTTTGGATTTCCTTCTAAAAGGATGGCATTCAACCCAATTCTTTGTACAGAGAGAGGATTATGGGTAGTATTGGGCTTAGGATTGGACGGTTGGAAAAGGATACCCCTATCTATGAGACTCTGGGTAATATTCTTGAGATGTAAGCATTGACAAGTGGTATGCCCAGTGATTTGGCGGAAGTTTGCAATGGGTGTCATGTTTGAAGTTTTTGGTAAGAGGATCTGGCAACAGTCAGGGTTCTAAAGGTTAATGAGATTTTGAGCAAGAAAAGCTTGAAAATTTTTAATAGGGGAGCATGAAGTTCAACATACTCCTTTTTTTGGAAGGTTTAGGATGACTTTCAGGTGTCCAAAAAGTGGTAGGTTGGGATATGTTATTGATGGTTGAGACTGAGGTGATGGCCGTCTTGTCATACTTTCACGATGCAAACTGCCCAATCAACCTTTTCTGTTCAGGCTCTGATGTATGAGTTGTGACCCCTTCTTTAATTTCTAACCTATCCTCTAGAAGGAATCTGAAGTGAGGGTAGTAGTAACCTCCCATTGAAGCTTGAATATGGGGTGATAAGTTCTTCTTCACTATGCTTACTTATGTTTCTTCTAACAGTTAATTTATTATGGTAGTTACCTTCTTTCTCTACCTTCTAATGAAGTTACTAACTGATTCCCCTGGATTCTTTTTGAGTAGTTATAAGTCTCTACGGGTGATTTTTAACTCTACATTATACTTATATTGTGTCATAAATTCGCTAGCTACATCTTTCTAACTGTGGATTCTGGACTCTTCGAGGGTAAGAACTACCTGAGGGAACCTTCTTTGAGGGCTTACTGGAACATTTGATCCATTACCTCCTCTGACTCCCTAAGGATATTCATGGATGGATGATAGCTTTGTAGGTGTATAATTAGAGGCCCACTGCCTCTGAACTTCCTAATTTCCAACATTTTGAATTCCTCCGATAATCTGACCTTGGGATAAGGAGACTTGTGAGTGTAGTCCATATAGTTTTCTAAGATCTTGACCTGATCGAATCTCTTAGATAGAAACTTAAGGTCTTCCTTGACCTTATTCAATTCCTCCACCTTGGGATCAACTAACACTAGTATATTATCGCCTTACTCGGTGATAAGGCATAAATATTTCATATTTATCTCCTTAATTTCGGTTCTTTTATGATCTCATGCATGGTATATAGACTAGATTTATCTCATATTCATGATACTAACCCTTTTCTACGACTATTTCATGTTTTGTGTATTTTTACAGGTATTTCATGCAAGTGAATGCAGGAAAGAAACTGAAACAGTGAAAGAAACAAAGGAAAGGAAGTTGAAGGGTATTTTTGTAATTTTTCATCCATAATATGAAGGAGGAGCCAACTAAAAAGTTGAAGATCTTGAAGTCAAAAGAATACTGGAAGAAACGATGCCTTAATATCTACAGTGAAGAAGTTATGCTCATTTGAAGTTGAGAAAGAAATCCAAAGAAAAGAGAAGAAAAAATCCAAGGCAGCAAGTTTTTCCAAATCTAACCCCGAACCGGGTTGACATTAGTCACACTCCATAATCGTGACAAAGATTTGTCACTCTATAAAACCGTGACAAATTATCTGAAGTGGGGTTATTATTTTGGCCTTAATTTTTAGCCTAGAGAGTTTTATGTTTTAGGGACTCTTCTAAACGCCTTTTAACCTATATATTTAGTCATAAGGGTTATTTTAACATATTTTTATTAATGTTAAATCTGCTAATCGAGGAGAAACATATAGAAGAACAATTTACAAGTTTTGCACCTTCAATTTAATAGCTTTTTCGATTTTTCTTCAAGCTTTGATTTCTTCTTCATGTTTATGTTCTTCAAGCTTGGTAACCGTAAATTCCAGCACTGTTATTATTGTTTCATTATTTTTTTGTGATTGTTAATGGATTCTTGAGTTCTTAACACCATCATGTTTAGTAGCTACTTCAAGGGTTGGGATCATGTTTCCACCATTAATGGGCATTGAGATTCGAAGGTTAGATTTTGGGTAGATATATAATTAATTGAAACCTCGTGCATTAAAGTTTGAATATTAGGCGCCTAATTTTCTTTTTCATGCAACCTTAGTGTTTATAGCGATATTCTGAAATTAATTCACTCATGACCATATTCGAGCGAAAGTTTAATCTTTTATTGTTGAATTAAATTTCTTCATGTTTGATATTTATAATCAATTGAATATGCTTGGTTAAATATTTTCGAACCAAAATCCTTTATACGCATTGTTTAGCCCATGGCATGGATGTGATGCTAATCTTTGTTTAGTTTTAATTAGCGTAGTTATCTTTTTCTTTTTGCTTTCCCCTTTTCAACCTACATCATCTTTTACACTTTTATTTGACATGTAATAAATCAATTAAAGTCTATGAAACATTCCCTGTGGATTTTCGACACCTGGACTAGCCGCTATACTCCACAAGAGTGTAGTTAAAGTTTTGTAAAAGCGTAATAAATGTGGTGTGTGATAATTTATTAAATTAATTCGCAACTTCCTACGTTGGGACACTTATTTAATTGGAGTCTATATAAACCAAATTAATTCAGCCCCTAAATATGCATCTATGTGTGTGTGTGTCAAACCATAAATAGATAAAGCATGTGACACAAATATTAAAGAAAAATCCCAGAAAGGCAAAACCTTTTATTTCTAGAACTCTGACAAGTTTACAAGACCATTGACTTACATACAATCTTGCTTTCGCCCACAAGTGTAACGCACGGTGTCTTCGTCAAACCTCCAAAGCAACGACTAGAAATAACGTCGGCTGGAATCTCCCGCAAGAACTCCAGGTGGTCAGCAATGAAGAAGAAAATGACTTCTCCACAAGTTATGAACTTTATAAGAACTCCCTCCACAATAGCACGCATGTGTCGGTTGTAGATTTTTCCCACAAATAATGAACAAAGACAAAGTATGTTCTTAGGTTCCACAAAACAACTCACACAAAAGTAATTGGGATTTTTGTAAATTGTAAATAAAATAAATATTTAAACCCTTATATGGTTGGAGAACAACTTTCTGCCAAAAGATAGTTTTTTAATTGATTTTGGACAGATAAATAAAACAAAAGTTTTCAAAGGATAAAACTCTTTAAGGTTGAAAACAGTTCTCGACATTTTTTAAGGCTAGCAGAACCCCTTTTTATAGAAATTTTGAGTTGGTTAAAGGATAAGCATGAGGTCAGCATATCAGCTGAAAAGTAACCTCGCTCGAACAAGAAGCCCATCTCGCTCGAACGATATCCACACGTCGTTAAAATGACATCGCGCGACATCCCTTGTCGCTCGAACGAGATGATGATCTCGTTTGAACGATCTTGGCGTCGAATCCCAGAAACGCTTACTTCCTTAATAATTTTTCAAACCTTTTAAAAAAAATATTTTTCTAAAACAGTAATGAAACCTTTTTATATAAAAGATTTTTAAAACTCCTTTTAAAAATATCCCAACACTCTTAATATGAAATATATATGAAACTTTAAAACATTATCTTACCAAAGATCATATTGTTGGGATTAATGTTGAAGACAACTTGTAATTCGGATCCGTCTATTGTAGATTCAAAATTCTTAATTCTTCGACGACTTGTAGCGGTACATGACATAATTAATTTCCATGGACATTTATAAAAATATGTCCTTACAAATCTCCCCCTATGTCTATGCCAGTACATATATAAAAACATCTGAATTATCAAATACCAAAATACCTATACAAATCTACCATCCCATGAATCCCAAACTTGAAAAGGTAAAATTTACAAGTTCTCAAATTTTTCTTCAATATTAAAACTCTCAAAGATTTTATCACCAGGGTGTGCAACATCATGATCTTCAATCTTTGTACCTACACACATGAGATAAAGCAAAAATCTTTGTAACGCATCGAGTTTGAAATGATATAAGAATAAAGCATTAATAAATCAAATCTCCCCCATAATGCAAAAACTCCCCCATAACATGATAATTCTTTCTCCCCTTTTTATGATGTCCACAAATAAACAGATAAGAATAAACAATCAAAACATGGAGTGTCACGATAAAATGCATAGCAAATATGAATCAATCAACGCGCATGCAAAGGAGTATCCCACAAACATCCACAAACTGTTTTTGGATTTTTCAATTTTTCATACAAAAATAAGATACTAAAAATCACACCATGGATTTAAACTCAAGCAACCAAGTTATGGAAACGGAATTTATGGGTGTGAACACATTCGATAGGAAAATAAACTCAATCAATCATATGTGTACGATGCATACGTGTACTCCTAATGAATGAACATAAAAAGTATCCTTTGGTGTAAAAATTTATTGAATTTAAATGACATCATCTTATACAAATCAACAAATCAAAGTCAAAGTGATTTCCACACTAATAACGTCCAAAGCTATTTAGCACTTTTTTAAGATTTTCAAGGACGTGCAAACCCGTTATAAAATCTCCAACCTGTAGGAGGGGCTTAATGATAAGCCTCCCATTAAATTATTAAATGAGATTAGAGATGATTAATATTAACAAAAGTCCGTGTGTTTATGCAACTGCGGTATTATTATGCGCGTCTAACATACCACGCGTATTTGTATAATATTAATGCATTAACTAGATAATATTCTACTATTGAGGGTTTGATATATGTTATGGGACACATGCCACTTAAAATAGGACATATGTCACCATGAGTTATTTGACATGTGGCGACCCACTTGTGTTGATTTCTTTATAAATAAGCCTCACCCCCATACATTTTAGGAGGATCTTCTTGGAAGAAGAAGGGTGATTCCTTGTCTTATGAGTTTTTAGAGAGAGTTTTAGAAAAGAGTTTTGAGATGAGTTCTTTGAGAACAGTTTTCACAACCTTTCATCTCTCGAGTTCCACCACAATGAGTTTTTCGGTGAATAGTATGAACCCACAAACTACACTGACTTTGATTCCGAGTATAACGGATACGTAGGCGCAACCAAAGTTGCTCAAGTCAAACACATACAAAATCGGATAATGCATAGAAAATATGAATCAATCAAAACATGGAGTGTCACGATAAAATGCATAACATATATGAATCAATCAACGCGCATGCAAAGGAGTATCCCACAAACATCCACAAACTATTTTTGGATTTTTTAATTTTTCATACAAAAATAAGATACTAAAAATCACACCATGGATTTAAACTCAAGCAACCAAGTCATGGAAACGGAATTTATGGGTGTGAACACATTCGATAGGAAAATAAACTCAATTAATCATATATGCACCATGCATACGTGTACTCCTAACGAATGAACATCAAAAGTATCCTTTGGTGTAAAAATTTATTGAATTTAAATGACATCATCTTATACAAATCAACAAATCAAAGTCAAAGTGATTTCCACACCAATAACGTCCAAAACTATTTAGCATTTTTTCAAGATTTTCAAGGACTTGCAAACCCGTTATAAAATCTCCAACCAAACTCCCCCAAAAATATTTTCTTTTAGAGGTGTTAAACTAAATTCTCAAATTTTGGAGAATTGATGCAAAAACCTAAATGGCCCCTTTTTGGCATGAATTTCTTTTTATTGCCTTTAAATTTTTTCGGGCTCTTTTAAACCTCTTTGGACCCCGGATAATAAACTTCCTCAATATTTTAGGTCCAATTTAAACGGCGGATTAATCGCAAAGGTTAAAAAATAATATTTTGTAGCCCTTCCCCGTTTTCAAGCAAAGCACACAAAAAACTCACAAACGACTATTACATGCACAACAACCTTATCAAGTTTTATCGCGCTTGGTTTGTTTTAAGGACAGGATTGAAGTGAAAACACCCAACCAACATGTGATAAGACAAGCACAATAATCAAATAAATCCGTGCATGTGTGCAATAACAGAAATCATGAGTCAAACATGTAGAAAGTAACACTTAATTACATTTGAATGACTCCAAACATTATAAAGCACATGGATGAATTGACCTATTGTCTCAAAACACTATCAAATATTCACATGAAAAAAATGAAATGATGTTGTGACTCGGTCATCCTAAGTGTCCATCCATAAACGGTACAAAAAAATACAAAAATATTTTTAGATTTTTCAAAATTTTATCAAACTAAAATCTTTTTTTATTTTTCAAAAAATAAAAATCTATACAAAAAGTACATGTCACAACGCTAACAAAAATATATCAAAAAGCATAACTAGCGTATGACCAACATGCAAACACAATCATCTATATGATATGACAAAAGAAGAGTCATGTGCAAGCAAACTGGAATCAACTTGTCTAAAATCTAGTGCCTCTAAAAGTGATTTCCTGACCCAAACAGATGTGAAACGACGTGTGGGGGCTTTGGGAACCACGGGAACACTAGACATAAACTTCCTAGGATATTTTTCAGTATCAAAACAAAAATGCCTACGGTGACCTTTCCTACCACAATATGAATATGTGTAAACGGGTGGAACGACACCTATGGGTTGACATTTTCTAACATCCTTGGAATTAGTTGACCCTCTAAAACAAATAATGGTTTTGACTTTAGCATTAGGAGCATGAGAACACGATGAGCCATTACCATCGCTATTAAACCTACTCGAGTCTGTCAAATCCTTTTTTAACTTCAAAATTTTTTACTCAAGAAATAAATTAGACTCTTCCAATTTAAGGGACGCTTTTTTCAAATTTTCAATTAAACTTAACAGTTTATCATGCTCCCCCTCAATTAAAGGAAACTTTTCCCTAAGAGTCTCTTCACGTGCCACAAACTCATTAACTAAAATATTTTTGTCATCTTTGGCACAAACACAAACCATCGAATTTTTAAGGTCCTCCATTTATTTTTCTAAAATTAGGACCCTATCATCCCTTTCCTTCTTAGACAATTTTAAAGCAACAAAGTCATGGTCCAAGGAAACAAAATTTTCACAATAAAAATTTCTTTGATTTTGAACCGTTTGCAAAAGATCCAATGCGGATCTAAAACGAGAATTTTCTTTTTCCAAAAAATCAATTTTTTTAGCAAACGTCAAATTCAAACGATTTATATCATCAAAACTCTGACTCGTGTCATCAAAAGGGAGGGTGGACCCGATTAGATAAGTGCTCCATCGGAAAAATTACAAATTTTCCCAAAACTCATTTTAAAAAAATCATTATCACACAATTATTGCGAAAAATAGGAATACGTGATAAATTACCGCAACCCGCTCTGATACCAATTTGACAACGTGAGAAGTCAAATTGTATCAAAAAGCAAACCCTTGAAAAATCAGGATCAAGCGATAAATTAGCATAACCCGCTTCTAATACCAATTTGCAAAAGCGTAATAAATGCCGTGTGTGATAATTGATTAAATTAATTCGCAACTTTCTACATTGGCACACTTATTTAATTGGAGTCTATATAAAATAAATTAATTCAGTCCCTAAAAATGCATCTATATGTGTGCGTGTGTCAAACCATAAATAGATAAAGCATGTGACACAAATATTAAGGAAAAATTCCCGAAGGGCAAAATCTTTTATTTCTACAACTCTGATAAGGTTACAAGACCATTGACTTACATACAATCTTGCTTTCTCCCACATGTGTAATGCACGGTGTCTTCGTCAAACCTCCAAAGCAACGGCTAGAATCTCTTGCAAGAACTCCAGGTGGTCAGTAATGAAGAAGAAAACGGCTTCTCCACAAGTTGTGAACTTTATAAGAACTCCCTCCACAATAGCATACAGTTGTCGATTATAGAGTTTTCCCCACAAAGAATGAACAAAGACAAAATATGGTCTTGGTTTCCACAAATCAACTCACACAAAAGTAGTTGGAGTTTTTGTGAATTATAGACAAAACAAATATTTGAACCCTTAAATTGTTGGAGAAAAACTTTCTCCCAAAAGCTATTTTTCTAATTGATTTTGGGCAGATAAACAAAACAAAAGTTTTCAATGGATAAAACTCTTTAAGGTTGAAAACTGTCTCCACGTTTTTTAAGGCTGGTAGAACCACTTTTTATACAAATTTTGAGTCGGTCAAAGGATAAGCATAAGGTCAGCGTGCCAGCTGAAAAGTAACCTCGCTCGAATGAGAAGCTCATCTCGCTTGAACGATATCCATGTGTCATTCAAACGACATCGCGCGAAATCCATTATCGGTCGAACGAGATGATGATCTCGTTTGAACAATCTTGGTGTCGAATCCCAGAAACGCTGACTGCCTTAGAAAATTTGCAAACCTTTTAAAAAAAAACATTTTTCTTAAACAGTAATGAAACCTATTTATAAAAAAAACATTTATGAAAACATTTTTATATAAAATCTTTTAAAAACTCCCATAACTCTTAATATGAAATGTATATGAAACTTTAAAACATTATCTTACTAAAGATCATATTGTTGGGCTTGAATATTGAAGACAACTTGTAATTCGGATCTGTCTTTTGTATATACAATCTTCTCAATTCTTCGACGACTTGTAGCGATATATGACATAATTAATTTTCACGGACATTTATAAAAATATGTCCTTACAAGTGTAGGTTTTTTTGCATTGCAATCGGAAGCCGATAACAAAAAATTGGGTATTTACACGGATTCTCGATTTTTGCCTACGTCACTGGGCATGATTAGGTATTGGCAATTAGGTTGGAGGCGGACCATTGGCAGGCGGGGCACGCGAGGCATGCTAATACTCTTCTGGAACCCATGATGGTTTATGAGAAGTGGACCCATGGCACGAGGAAAGAGAATTTTGGGCTCGAGAGGCTCAGGAGTCTGAATCTAATGTTGGTGCATTTTCGCAAATTCTTCTTGAAAGTTGTCAATCTTAGTGTGGAGCTAGGAAAGGATGGTTGATTAGGCATAAATTCTTCTGAAATTATTCCCTAATTTAGTATCTTTTAGCACCGCGAATAATGTAATTCCTCTTGATTTTTCTCATTTATATGCCACTGAACTTTCTACATAGCATCTTGAGTTTTGTGCCTTTTTCATGATATTTACATGTATTTATTGCTAAGTAAAGAAAGGAAAAAGCCAAAGAAGAAGGTTGAATCAAGGAAGAAAAGTCAGAAGGGCAAAAAGCGTATTTTCCATCAAGAATCTGAATGAGAACCCAAAATGAAAGTTGAAGATCTCGAGTCTACAAGTGCGTAGGAAAAATGGCGTCTAAATCTGAGTTTTGATGAAGAAGTTATGATCGCTTGAAGATGAGAGAAGTTATGGAAAAAGTTCTGGAGGAAAAACTAGGACCTATTAAAAATAAAAGATCCAGACCGGTTGCCCACAAAATCTTTGAATGAAAAATAAGGGCGATCTGGACCTATTAAAATTAAAGGATTCGGAACGCCTCTGCGCAGATGCCTGGCTCAAATAAGGGGCAATCTGGACCGCTTTGAATTTTCTCAGAATTTCATTTTTTAAGTATTTTATGATTAGTTCAATCTCTTGTAAATTTCGGAGACTATTTATTCAAGGTTGTTACACAATATTAGGGGGTTTAAAAATTAGGTTTTCAACAGTAGTAGAAGGGTTTTGTAACAAAAAACCCTAGTTTTGTAAAAGAGTGAAGATTGAAGTTTTATTTATGGGATTTATATAATACAAGTAATATTTCTCCTTTAATCCTTCAGTGTTTACTTAGATTAGTTATTTGTTTTGATTCAACACTTCTTCTTCCCCATTAGTATGATGTTTTGTTTTTAAAATATTGTGTTTTTATTTAGTTTAGTTATGTCTGGACAAGTTTTTAAGGATTTGGATGCATGAACCCAACCCGATGTAATTCATCATAATGGGAAATAAAATTTTGAATTAAAATCTTAAAGGAATCGTGTTGCACAACTATCGCAACTGTCGTAGGACTTTTGATCTCGTTTACCCTAGGTAACTAGTATGCTTAAGAGTGCGACGCGCGTTTTAGTTAATGTGACATCACTTTATTCTTCCCTTTGATTTTGTACGATGCGGTCTTAGTTCCTTCATATACATAATGCTTAGGATTAATAAAGACCGGGTTCATTTAAAGTTTTAATTCCAAAATCTAGTATCCTACTAGGGTGTGGGGGGTTGTAACCCGACCTATTGTTTCCATTCATCGTTAATTCCTCCATATAATTGTCATATGTTCTTAGGTTAGATAAACTATTTGCACTTCGATAGCATTTAATTTAGTTGTAGTTAATTTAAATATGCATTTAGTTCGTAGATATACTTCCATTCAAAGCATCTTTTCGGTTCTTTTTAGAGTCAAGTTAGGATTCTCTATCTCTCCAGCATCGTTAGGTCTCCACTTCCTATTTCCCTGAGGATCGATACCCCGTCTTACCGGGTTTATTACTTTCGTGACCGGTTTGCACTTGAACTATAATTAGCACGGACTTTAGACACAAATTGAGTCGCGTCCATGGTCATCAGATCTAGTTGGGCATTCGCATCTTGGTCAATGTTTTCCTTGAATATCGTTTAGAGGGATAACTCGAACTCTGTAGAAGTAGTTGAGGAAGCAGCGGAGCTTCGAGGTGGTTTGATGGAAGACCGGAGCCAATAGTGAGCCATGCCAAAAATCAAGGTACATGATCACACCTAAGAGGAAATAAATAATTTTTTGGTTTATTTTGAGGAAAGAGGAATATTTTTGGTATTTGTTTTTTTGAAAGGGAGAAAATATTTTTGATATTTTTTTTAAAAGAGGGAATAAAAGGAAAATCCTCAGCATGGTTATTATTATTGAGTTCCAATTGTGTTATATTTTTCCTAGGATGCAAGAAAAATGTTAGACAAGACCTGAGTCTAGAAAAAAGATAGGGTACATGATGTAAGACACAGTTTACTTATTTTCAAACTCAAGAATAGGGTCCTGTTTTAAAAATAGGGGATGCAAATTTAGGTGTTAAGGTGATCCATAATTTCAATAGAGTTTCACGTTGTAATCGGCAAACCAATTATGAGTATCCTAGGGTATACCTATATGAGGTTGATGTGATTGGTGGGTTAGTGGAAGGGTTCCCCCATTTGGCATGACTCCCACGATATACCTCTTGCCTATAAGGGAAATCATTCATGGGTACATGTGCACAAAACATTTGATATATCCGAGTGTACATGAATTGACTCATGATATACCTCATGGAAATAGTAAGTGTGAGGGAAAATTTAACATACTCGACATACGTGAATGAGTTCCTTTCTATATACCTCTTTATCATGAGTTCGGTCAAGAGGTAAGATGCCGGGGAACCATTCGATATACGTCAAAGGTACTAGGACAATGGAAAGTGGGAATCATATTTCTTAGGTTAATCGCACCCTGAAGGACCGACACCTATCACGAAGTGACTCCCCAGAATGGGACAAAATTTTGGTCATTATTGCGATGCTAAAGTGATGTTGTGTGCAAGAATGCACAAGTCTTAATTAGTATTTTAAGGAGAAGTTTATGTATGCTAAGAGATAAAAAAACTACCACTATAAATGAGAGAATAAGATATACAAGTAGCATGGGATAAGGGGGATAAACATGGAGAGTATAACAAGTATCTACATGGAGCATGGAGACTCTACACGGCATGGTGATAGATACAAGGTTTGAATAAGTGAGTGGAAAACATGTGCCAAGTGAGAGAGTGACATGTGAATATGTGTGAGGGAAGAGGGTATGTGGATATATACAAGTGGGAGAAATATGGAAGTGTGTGCTAATGTGATTAAGAATGGATATCTACAAGTGGTGTGTGAGTAAGCATGGAGTTATATACAAGTGAAACGAATGTGAGAGTTTGTGCTAGTGAGTCTAAACATGGATATACACAAGTGATGTAAATCATATGCAGTGAGAGTAAGTGGAGTGAAGCATGGTGAATATATACAAGTGAGTAGAGAGTGAAACATGTAAGTATGAGAGTAAGAAGAATATACAAGTGGATGTGAATAAGGCATATATACATCATGTAAGTATGAGATTAAGAAGAACATATAAGTGGAGGCATATGTATAGGTAGAAAAGTAGAGAGGGATAAGATCAAAGGAAACAAGGCCCATATAAAGTAGAGTCTAGTTCTCTGAAAATGATCCCCAACGGAGTCACCACTGTGGCCATCCGGGTCGAATTCGTTCGGCGAGGTCCGGGCTCGAAATTTGAAGGGTGAGAAAACCAGATAAATACCTCTCTTCATGCGTGAAGGGTTCGAGGATAAAGAGAATCCTCTTTACACAACTTGAGCTGATCTTCACGAGCTACCACTGATATAAGTCGACCGTCTTCAAAGGGGAAGAAAATGTGGAAATGAAGTCGACGACCTATTTTGCTCAAAATAGGAAAAAAAATGTAGCCATCTGGAGAGAATGGCATCACAAGACATATTGATGCGTACAAAACCAATTTAATCGAGGGTATGGTGGCTAAGTTACAGAATGGGAAGGTAGTAGGCACCCATTCCACCCTTTCGATCTCCCATAGGCTATGATAATATTCTCCTATTCTAAAAAATGTGATACATGTGTACATATATGCAGTGTGAACAAAGGGAGAAAGAAACCATCCGACTCACGTCATGGGAAAGACGGAGCGAAATCATCTTAAGGAGTGTATAAAAGAATAAGATAAAAATATAATGCGAGTGTCCGTCAAATTAAAAATCACTATGAAGAAGTGAGTGCATATATCTCGCGGGACAAGAATATGTAGGAGTACGCGCATTCTCAATACTACTAAATGCATGAAACTATAAAGTGACTAAATGAGAAATAGGACTCGAATCCCAAGGTTAGTTCAGAAAGCCCAAAAGGCATTAAAGTCCACGTAGTTCGATAACACACAAGGGTTTAACCAATAAATCCTAAATTAGAACTTCCTTTAGTTGGTTTTTGTAAAATGTGCACAGGTGTAAGGAGTGTGGAATATGAAGAAATTCGAGTTTAGGATTTATAAGAAAACCCTCCTTTTGGATTTTTTAGATTTTATGAAAATAAGATTTGTGGGTACTAAATGATAAAAATGGAGATTAGTTTTGAAGCGAAGAAATGAAACAAAGATATATCAATGGTGGAATGAATAGTAAATAACTAATACTAATTAAATTAGTTGTAAATGGATAAAGTAGACCTTTTAGATGACTTTAATTATGATTTTATAATAGTAAAGGTTGAATTTTTGGGTGGTTGTACGGTGATGAGGTAAGAGTAAAATGTGTGGTGACAGAATGATGAGTGTGATGTAAGAAATTGGAGAGAATGTTTGAAAAAATAGAATTTTGTCACACAAAGTTCGAGGAGAATGTTGTGACTTCAAAAAAGGGCCCCTTGGTAATGAGGTCATGGTCCCCTTAAATAGTAAAAAAATAGAGTTGTAAGGGGTTGTTGATATACATGGCCCCTTTCCTGCCTACCATCAAATCCCTGCCTTACTAGTGAAGAAAAGTACACCCTGTCGATAGGCAAGGGGTGTGGGGGTGCTTATTGCTTGTCCAGATGGACTTTTTTGAAACAATGGGCGCAAAATGAAAATTGTAAGTCCAAATCATGTACGGACGAGACTGTTGGAAATAATATTTATAACCCTACAAGAAATCATGATCCACTTCAGGCTTCGAGAGTTGATCAATGTCAAATGGGGCTCGAATATACTCAATGACCTCTAAACAAGGGTTCTCGGCGTAAAAAGGAAAGTATTGCATGAACCGTGAGGTCTATTTGCGAACAATATGGCCCACTGGAATGGGGATTCAGATCCCTATGAGGTTTTAATGATATTTTCTCAGTTCGGAGGTTGACCGAGGCCAAACAGGGCTTGAGAGCTCCCGATGGCCTCTAAATTAGGGTTTAGAGTAAAAATGTGAGTACACGTGAATCTTGAGGCCTATTCTCATATGATATGGACCATTGGAAATGATATTTAGAGACCCATGATGTTTTAATTAATTTTTCCAAGTTTGGAGGTTGACCTTAGTGGCTTTTGGACCAGGGTTCGGAGTAAAAATGTGGGTTAGCGCAAAATATGAGGCCGATTCATGCACGATATGGACTGTTGGAAAGGGAATTCAGAGAAATATGAGAATGCAATGAGCTTATCACTAGTTTGAGGGTTTAACAAGGTCAAACGGGGCTCGGTAGGGACTAATGGCCTCTAGATCGGGGTTTGGATTAAGACCTGCGGTCTTATGATGGGGGGAGGCATGTTAGGGACCTAATGAGGCATTTAAGGGATACTTGGATGGGTGTTCTACATGTTAATCTTTGATTAGGTTTGTGATATGTTTAGAAATCCATTTTGATCTTATTATAATGGAATTTAAGTCCATTGAGTTATTAAATGAGTTGGACCAAGTTTCGAGATATTTGGAGCACATTTGGGGCTTATTAGGTTAAAGGAATTTTGTGCCTAAGCTAAAATATGGTATTAATGATTTAATATATCCTACTAACATAAAATTACTATCATAACACACATTTAGAATAACCCTAGCTTCCAAGGAAGATGGGGAGGAAACCTTAGCTTAGAGGTTGCGAGTTTCGGCTGAGAGAATTGAGGGAAATGGGGATCAATACATAAATCAATCGAAATAAAATTTATTTATTTAAAAATATAATTAAATTTGTATTAGAATGATGATAATGTGTTAGAATCTGTTAAGATAGTATTATAAATCTAATTATGATCATAATAAAACATTAATTTGGAATTAAGAATAATCCAATGAAGAACCCTAATTTTGTATAAAAGAAACCATGTAACTTTGGTAAAGGATCAATCAATTAAGCCTTGAATCATTGTAGTCAAATTTAGATATTTTTAGATGTGAATTATACTTCTTTAATCTATAAAATCCCTAAATGTAATCATGTGAATTTATGAAAATCTGTAGGCTAATTATATCATTTATGCATAGAATTTAAACATAGGTTGTCTTGTATGATTTATTATATAACGTCCCAACCCGAATTTAAGGGTATCCCATGGGTCAACCCGAGCCAGTCCAACTGGGTTAAGGGTGGAGTGATGTGAAGTAACCTAGATAATATTTTTAGTCCATTTTATTTAAGAAATTTAACCGAATGAGCATACAAATCTATTTTATAAACATATGAATAAATAAGAACAAGTGCAAAACCCATTAAGAAATTTCCTATGGTTCGTGTAATCAGAGTTGCTAACGTAAATAGTAAGAATCACTTATCCGAAAAATGATCTCAAATAACGGAATATCATTTAACACACTGAAACAAAGGGAATGACATAGTCCAATGCCCATTAGGGTTCCTAACAACAATGCACAAGACAAACGAATGACCAAAGGAAATGATGCAATATCGATCAGGTAGCGAAAAAATTATATGCATAAATTATGTTTTATCCAAACAAAGTTCCTTTAACTTTGGTTAAAAGCCACCAATCTTTATATTCAATACTTTACCGTTACTTTATAAAAATCATTCTGTTAATCCTTTACCAACACATTATCGTGTTAACTTAATTTACTCTTTAATTCGGTATGCCACGGGTTTATCAGTTATCTCACATTCATAATTTCCCATAATACGACTATGTACCATTTAAACCTAGAATAGGATATTCATATAATGTTGCTTACTTTTGTTCTTCCTCAAAATTTTACTAATTCCATGTCATTAGTCTTCTTTACCCCTTTTAGAATTTAAAGAGCCTATGATCTAAATTATCTTCTCACTTTTTTAATCAGAGTGCACTAAATTCCATTTGTGTTTACAGGCTTACACCAACTGCCAAAAATGCCATAATATACTTCTATGTCCAGTGATTTTGAGTCTAAGCTGAAGACGAACCCTAAGGCACCGATCCCTCCTCAAAGTTTCTCGGTTCCTTTGCGTATCTTTTCACTTGTTACATCCTTGTAATTTATTTTCTTAGGTGAACCCTTATGTTACTAAAACCATTTTACCCGAATCGAGTGTCAAAAACCAAGGTAAATACCACTTCTTCATCTTTTTTATACACTTACTATTTACTCCTTATTATTAATTTTTGATGTATTACCAACACCTTTACTTTTACAAGATCATATTCCATTTCCAAGTTTAAGGACCATATCCTTCATTTAGTGTTCATTTAAAGCCTTGTATAACAAAGTCCCATTCTTGTCACAAATTACTAGGTTTGGGGAAAAATAACGATTTCATCCTCTTTGGGGTTCATTATGTTAATTATTCATTTTCAAGTTTTACTTACACTTCATCTCTCTACTCATCAAATATTCAAATATTTACCATTTGAACCCATATTCACTTTGTACCATTTTTAAAAAGATTTAACAACATTTTTATAATATATTTCTGCTTATAATCCTTTAACACTAGTTATCCATTTTGATACTCCTTTTAACCTTTGAAGTAACATTAATTAGGCCAACATTATTATTATCAAAACAACCTCATGTTAATAACTTCTTACCATATTACTAGTTAACCCAAAATTACAACAAGTGATTTTTGTAGCTCCTTGTCACATAAAATTATAATTTTTACGACTTTAAACCCTAAATGTAACCCACCCTAGTTCTTAAAAGGGCCACTATTTTTTATTTTTGAATAACATCATTTTCAATTACATTTATTTCATAAAAATAACCATTATATATTCTGAAATTTTTTGCATCTTTGGAACCATACCTAAAACCCATTTTCAATGCATATTATCACATGATTTCATGATAGATTTAGCTAAAATGATGGCATGTATATTTATTTCACATACATGAACACATATACAACTAACTTGCATTTGAATCAAACTCCATAAATAAGTGCAATGAAATTACCCCCACCTCAAATGATGATAAAACCATTCAGAAAGATGGTGAATGCCCTCTGAAAGATCCATGGGTTCTAGCTTTCACCTTCCCCTTTCTTAATTTAGAAAATAAACTCTTCAATCTGTATTAAGGTTTCCCCTTCATGCTTGAAGAGAAATAGCACCTTCAACTCCCACAAGTTATCCTTCTTCTTGACCAAAATACTCCATTTTTTACCCTAACTAAATTTACTGCCTACACTAAATGCCCCCCCCCCCCCCCCTGACAAGTGTATTATGACTAAACCTTTGTGCGCGTGGAGGAATTTAGGATACATAGGTGGTTTAATGGAAAATTTTGGTTCGGGCTAAAAATAATGAGGGGAATGGTAATATAAAATGGGTGAGAATATGATCTTCTTTCTGTTGTGTTCTCTGGTGTGGCCGAATACACCTAAGAGGAAAATATGATGGTTTGTTGTTTATATAATCTTCCATAAATAGTTCCAATGGCTAATATTCTCCCATAAAAACACGTGTCGCACGATTACAATTGCTAATTTTTTTATATGCCATGGTCCCATGCAAATATCAATAAAAAGAACCCCCCCGCCTTTTGCACTCAACACACACAACCCTACATTTATAAAGTTCCACCCGCTTTAGTTGACTAAGATTCTAAACTTTACTATAACTATTTAGACCATGAATTTACTTCCTTGAATTGGTCTTACATGGATGAGACCCACCACGAATATATATATATATATAACAAAGCTATGCATACTTAATAATTTACTCGTTGAAGTATAATTTTACCAAAAATGAGGCTTGTACCCCATATATAAAAATAACCAAAAAAATATGCTTGTGACACTTATTTTATGTTATTAACATAATAGGTGTGGTTCTCGCACTTTTATTTTGTCGTTTAATGTGAATTATCATTTTTCATTCACTATCCTTTTTATGCATGCGTGTCATGCATGCACCAAGCTAAGCCCGGACACGACATGCAAATTCATATTTGTATATTTAACTCCCATATACTGCATATAAATTTTTGCATGCAAACTTTTTACATGGAACGTTCGCTTACGACATAAATTATTCTTTGTGACACTTGTGTGACCCATGCAGTGAAATACATGTAACTGTCTTACATAAAAACTTCGCGCGACCCCAATATTTATCAAGTACTTTGTTTACTATAATCAAGGGTATTAAATTCTTCCCTCCTTGGAAAATTTCTTCCTCTAAATTCCTTCCTTTATCCATAACCATCAATGCAATTATTTACCACTATAACATCACCATTTCTCTCTTAGGTCACATGCAATCATCAATCCTCTAAGTTCTTATGCAAGCACTAAAAGCCTCGACATTTCCAATTCCTCAGTTATCATTCGTAAAAATCATCATCATATTCTAATTCCCCAACACGAATGACTACTACACCTTTTTTGAATTGCCCGTCGATGATGCACAAACTTCCTTGATACTTCCGCACTTAGAGAAAACAACCTTCATAGGCTAAAACCCTAAGGATCGGTTACTAGTCTAAATCACAACTCGACATACACACTGTCATCTAATTCATCTATGTGGTGTCACCTATGGTATGTACCTACCTACGATCAAAAGTTTATGCCTAATAATTCCACAAGGCTTACGAATTCTTGAAATTAAGATCTCCATGTAACCCAATGCACAATCACCCAAAACCTCATGGTCTCAATACACGACCATTTTCCATTACATACAAATATAATATATTCCTACCCTTTCCTTAGGTTTTTCAATTTATATATCACGTATTCAAGTGCTATGTTAATCATGCAATGCCCAGTAACACACGTTGATGCCGTTCTCAACAAATTTGATTCTCTAATTCGATGACTCCGCTTCTACCTCTTAGGGTAAAGCCTTTTGATATCATTAAATCAACCATTGGATTATGAAACGTTGTATTCACGATTTTAGCCATGTCCTATGTCCTACCAGGGAACACATCCTTAACCAGTAGGCCCAAACATGCAACCAATCATACGCAATTAATTTCAATTACCAGTGCAACCCTGCACACACATATCAAAATGCTCATGCAACCCTAAACATATGATCATATGGAATGCACCCTCAATTAATACGATGCATTAGCGGTGCCAGGACTAACCTGCCCTAACACTGAGTTGAACCACGCGGTATCCAGATAGTCACTAAGTAATAATATCTTAAATAATTGGGATCGAGCGACATGCCTCCAGAATATGGAAGACCATCTGATATTCCTTCCTGGAACCCGAGATATTTTAGCACAAAATTAACAAACCCTATGTTGCTCATCATGGACCCTATGTCCCACATAACTACTTAGTTCTTTTTTGGCCACATACTCTGGCCTAAAACATCATCCTACAACTAGGTTGGAGAATGAAACTTTCAAACTTAGGCAACAATTTGTGAGTGTATTGTCATTAAGGTAACTATAGAACACAAATTCCTTCCTTAGCAGCGATGCCACCCTTTTCATTTATTCTAATGAAAATAATCTCCTGAGGATAACCGTTGAGAAATTTACAACCTCCCCCAGATGCCATGAGATACTCCTCTATGAACATTGCAAACACAATGCACCATGACTTGAACCTAGAGAATAAAACCTAACTAATTGTGTCTAGACCATCATTTGTCTCAGGACATACTGACCGGTGTTCGAGTATGTTTCTAGTGAATTGTTTACCTCGTGGCGTGCCCACCTTACTATGGATGTCATTTCCATGACCTAACCATCATATACTTTGTAATATCTTGAGGCAATATGCCTTTACTCGAGTTGTATGCTAATTATGCTGACCGACGTGGACACATTTGAAAATATCGTGATGTCTGAACCATATCTCCCATTTTCCCTATTTTCCTTAGTTTCCACTTCCTACATGAGACAGACATAGGACCAATATCATCGAGATTCGACAGGAGTGATGCGATGTAACTTGTTGTGCTTAATATCTATGCTTGGATATCACTCCTAAATCTCAAAAGCAATGTTGTCACCACGCCTTTTTTTTAACTATTCACGAGACCGAAATGTCTTGCCTACGACATCCTTTATTGCCAATTCACTATGCGACTCAGAATTTCTATGTCCATCCCGATGTACAATGTCTAAGACACTTCTAACACAAGGTTACATAACACCATTACACTTGAAGATGTTACCGAAATGACACAAACTTTAGCCTTTAGCATAAATCATTTCCTCTAAGTCATTAAAGATGGCAAAGCCATAATTTCCTACTCCTTTAATGATTCATGGTAACTAAAATCGTCTTAACCCTAAATACACTGCTTATAACACTATTTCCCAAAATTTTATATATAATCAAAATCATCCACCAATGATGAGAAACCCTCCCAAGCTCTACAACTCCTACAACACGGGGCACTTAATGCTCACCCGAGGTTGTACTTCTTCGCATAATGACAAAACTAGTATTGATGATATCTATAGAAAATATAAAATACACTACTAAAATTCCTCACTCGAGACCGAATCTTACCTCATGAAAACGTTGCATGAGAGGAACCGTTTATGAATTATTTGTTCTATGTCAACTTGACCTCCAGTCACTACATACATATCTCACCAACAATAAAAAGTCTCCTTAACATTAGATGTGGTATAAGACGCCTAACTATGATTTAGTAATTCACTTGAGAAACGGATACCTTTCACACTAGGCAATGAATCCCTTTGGAAAATTTATTCAACATTACTCGAAATCCATCAATATTCACTCATGGTGCGCACCTACATGCCACTATTGACCCTTTTCCATGTCCTAAGGCATAATGTGTTGATACCTATAACGTGACATAACCCCGATGCTAGGACACGCTTGATCGATGTTATTACCTTTATAGAATGACTGTTAATAAGATAAGGCACCTGCTTTATGGGTTATGGGACCACCATGCATCCATTATACTACTCTGATTACTTAATTCCATGAGTGATCATAATTCTTCTTTGGGCTCCTTCCCATTGAACACCATAGACGTTAATCTATATTCATCATGGTTTAAACACCCATTACTAAACTACCTGGTGTGTCACCCATTTTTCAAAAATATCAATGTTATTACATGCTTTTGTAATGATTACTCACCAAGTCATCTGACATACTACTTGAAGATACCGATGAGATAGTGGGACGACTAAACTACACCCATCGACATTAATGAGATAGTGGGATGTCCTTTGTTTAAAGATAGAAGAAAGGATAGATACTTTTATCTTTTAATGGATTTAATCAGAAGAAAAATAGAAGGATGGAAGTCTAAGTTTTTATCTCAAGGCAGTAGGATTTTACTCATTAAATTAGTTCTCAACTCCATTCCTATTTATACTCTAGAATATCTACCTCCACCTAAGTCAGTGTTGCATTGAATAGAAAATCTTTTTAGCCAATTCTTTTGGGGATCGACTAGAGGGTTTGGGAATAAGTTTTAATCGATTAAGTGGAGAGAATTTTTTTTTTCCAATTGAAGAGGTAGGACTAGGTTTTAGAAGTTTGGGATATATTTCAATAGTAGCCTCAATTAAGATAGCATGGAAATTCAAAATAGATGAAAGTGCATGGGGGCAATTTTATTAGAAACATATACAATAATTTGGATGCTACAGTAGGATCATTGGCTTTTAAAAGAATTTAACTTGGTATGCCTTATGTAGATCTCCACGCAGAAATGATTTATGGACAACAAATGTGGGTCTTAACTGAAGATAGTATATCCTCCTTTAAATCAATAATGCAATCCATTAGAAAGACAAAAATAATGTCTAGCCTAAACAAATCTATTTGTCCCCTTATATTCAGTCTAAAATGTGTATTCTACTGTGGAGAAGTTTAAATGGTGCAGCGCATATGGAAAATAATATTAAGGCACTGGGTGTAAATTTGGCTTCAATTCGTAGGTGTTGTTTCAATAATAGTGAAGACTTGGATTTTCGTTTTATGTTTGGGCCTATAGCTTGTATAGTGTGGAAGTTTTTTGGGGGTCTTTTGGGGATCAAATAGTATAATAGTAACCTTAATTTAATTCTCATGTTCTGGTGGTTAAGGAAATAAAATGATTCTACTATTACATTTTTGATAACTGTGATCCCAACTTGCAAAGTTTGGGAATTATGGAAAGGTAGGAATAAATAAATTTTTGAAGGAATCATGATGAATTAGAATACTGTCATCTAATAAACTATTAATGCAGTGAGGGATAACCACATTAGCAAGAGGTTCAAATTCATAGGAATGCAAGAATTATCTAAGATATTTGGTCTGAAGAGAATTAAAGAAGGACCTCAAGTTTTGACGTTTGTTTACTGGTAAAAGCCTTTGATTAATAGACCTAAGATAAATACAAATGGAGTATATAAACGAAATCCAGGAGAAAGTGCTTATGTAGTAATCATAAGGGACTATAAAGTATCTTTTTTAAGTGCCTACACATGTTATGGAGGTGTTAATACAAACATTGTTGCAGAAGCATTAGCAATTAGAGAAGGATTAAGATTGTGAAAGCTGAGGCAGCTTAATGATATTAGTGTGGAATCAGAATCCAAAATCTTGATGGACATTACGTCCAATAAAATATTCAAAGTTTCTTGGAAAATTAGGACTTCAATAAAAGAATTTCTAAGATTTTTATAGAGTTGAATGTGAAGTTTTGTCATTGTTTTAGGGAAGCAAACTCAGTTGCTGAAATCTTGGCTAACTATGGAGTTAAGAGTAGGTTTACCTTATATTTCAATATCTTTGATAATCTTCCAACTATAGTAAAAGGAAATCTGAAGATGGATAAATGGAGAATGCTAAATTTGAGAGTAAAAAAGACTTAGATATTATGTTGTTAGGTATTTTATCTAATTTATATCAAGTATTCATTGTATTGGTGGTAATTTATAAAATCATTTTTCATTTCTCATCCTTGTTAAGCCACTAAGCAAAGGCTATTCCTCCTTTTTATTTTTCTTATCAATAATAATCTAGGGGTAACCATCCCTCTTATATAAAAATAATAATTTATTCCATTTTCCACACATATGAATAAATAAGAACAAGTGCGATACCAATAGGCAATGCCCTAGGGTTCATGTAATCAGAGCTGCTAATGTAAGTAGTAAGAATAACTTACCCATGAAATGATCTCAAATGACATGATGTCATTTAACCTGTCGTAAGAGAGAGAATGAGATGAGCTAATGCCCAGTGGGGTTCCAAGCAACAATGTAGTGGACAAACGAATGACCAAAGAAAATGATGCAATGTCGAACATGCAATGACTAAAAATTATATGCATAAATTATGTTTTATCAAATAACATTTCTTTTGACTTTTGTTAAAATCCACTAATCTGAATGTTCAATACTTTGCCGTTCCATTATGAAAATCATTCCGTTAATCCTTTACCAACACATTACCGTGTTAGCTTAAATTACTCTTTAATTTGTTATGCCATGGGTTTATCAATTATCTTACCTTCATAATTTCCCTAATACTATTATGTACCATTTAAACCTAGATTAGCATACATGTGTATCGTTGTTCACTTCGAAATTTTATCAATTTCATGTCATTAGTCTTGTTTACCCTTTTTATCCTTTAAAGAGACATATGCTCTAAATTATGTGCTCACCTCTTTAATTGGATTTCACCAAATCCCATTTCTGTTTATGGAATTACACTGACTGCCAAAAATGTCGTAATATGCTTCCATGTCCAGTGGTTTTATTCTAAGTTGAAGCCTCACCTTAGGCATATGGGGCCTCCTTAAACTTCCTCAGTTGCTTAGAGTATCTTTTCACTTGATACATTATTATAACCAATTTTCTTACACATATGTTTCTTTAACTATTTACCTAACCCGAAGGACGAAACCCAAGGTAAATACCACCTTGTCATCCTTTTTATACACTGGAACACGCTTACCGTTTAGTCCTTATTACCCATTTTTGATATATTGCCAACACCTTTACTTTTACAAAGTCATATTTCATTTCCATGTTTAAGGACCATTTCCATCATTTAGTGTTCATTTAAAGTCTATTATAACAAAGTCCCATTCTTATTATAAATTATGAGGTTTGGGGTAAAGTCACGATTTCATCCCCTTTGGGGTTCATGATGTAAATTATCCATTTTCAAGTTTTACTTACACTTCATCACTCTAATCATCAAATATTCAAAGATTTATCATTTGAACCCACATTCACTATATTTCACTTATACCATTTTTAAAAATATTTAATAACATTTTATAATTTTTTCTCCTAATAATCCTTTAACACTATCACCCATTTTCATACTCTTTTTTAACCTTTAAATTCACAATAATTAGTCCAACAGTATTATGAAATTATTAGCATAACAACCTTATGTTAACAACTTCTTACCATATTGCTAGTTAGACTAAAACTACAACAAGTGAGTTTTACAACACTTTCTCACACAAAATGATATGTTTTGTACCATAAAATCCCTAAATGTAACCCAACCTAGTTCTTAAAAGTGCCACTATTTTTATGTGAATAAATCATTTTCAAGTATGTTTATTTAAAAAAAACATTATATATTCTGGATTTTTTTTTATATCTTTGGAACTATACTTAAAACCCATTTTCAATCCATATTATCAGATGAAATCATGGTATATTTATAAAAAATGGTGGCATGCATATTTATTTCACATATATGAACACATACTACTAACATGCATTTGAATCAAACTCCATAAATAAGTGCAATGGATTTACCCCCACCTCAAATGATGATAAAACCGTTGAGGAAGATAGTGAATGACGTCCAAAAGATCCATGAGTTCTAGATTTAACCTTTCCCTCTTCTTACTTCAGAAAATAAACTCTTCAATCTCCATTAGAGTGTCCCCTTCAAGCTCCAAGATAAATAATAACTTCAAGTCCCACAAGTTATCCTTCTTCTTCACCAAAATACTCCATTTTTTACCCCCGAATACATTTAGTGTACACACTATAAATACCCCACATGACAAGTGTATTAGTACTTGTGAGTATAGGACTTTAGGACACATTGGTGGTTTAGTGGAAGATGGTTGTTTTATGATGAAAATAATGAGGGAAATAGTAATATAAAAGTCTAGTCTTCTTCTCTCTCTTGTGTTCTCTAGTGTGGCGGAATACACCAAAAATGTAAAAAGGATAATTTGTTGTTTATATGATCTTTCAAAAAGAGATTCAAGGTCTAATATTCTCCCATCAAATCACATTTCACATGATTATAATTGCTAAATTTTTTCTTATTTTTCATATACAAATGCCCCACGCAAATATTAACAAAAAACACCCCTTTTATGTGACCTTACTCGTGACCATTTATCGTGTTGTTTTGCTAGTTACGGTCGCCATCCGTGACCATCAATGGTGGGATTTTATGTTGGTCATGGTTTAGGATTGTGACCTTAGTTGCAATCAAAATGGTCATAATTTTGAGCCATGAGCAAATCGGGTGACCATTTAAATTATATGAATATATGGTCACGGTTGTTAAATTTAATTAAAAAATAAATTTTAATTTTCCACCTTAAAAAAAACTGTACGTGTTTTCAAACATGTGTACATTTTCATAAATAATTATTAAGCCATCAAATTGTTCAACAAAAATTAACTAGTCATTAAGCCATTAACTAATCCACAAATAAACTAATAACAATACAACACAAATTAACTTACTATTAATCCATCAAATTGTTCAATGTAAATAATAATGCAACTCTTGCGGATGTCCACCCAACATACAACAACAAAATATAGTCATCCAAAATTTCAATCCCATGTATATTATAGCAATGTTCGTATAGATACAATAGAATGCAAAATCGTTGTTTTCTCCCGTAACATCCGAACTAGTGTGATATCCATTTATTTGCAAAACAAAATCACAAATGATATCATCGCCATTTCAACACACAATGACTTGAAAATTATTACAAAGTCACATATACTTGTTTTTTACAAATAACTAAATGATATAACAGAAATAAAAGGTTGAACATTGTTACTCAAAATTAAGCGGCCAAACATGACATGATCAGTAACATAAGGACTTGAATCCTAAAATTACTAGGCCTAGAAATATTTCAAAAAAATTCAAATGTTAATAAAGGACTTGCATTCACAAATGACTTTGGGACACCTACTTAGCCAAAATGATATCAAAGTCAATGTAGTTTGTATGATGAACAAGGTCAGGTTTAACCCATAATCTGAATATAATATGTCACTTTTGGTTTATGAAAATAGATGTAAAATGTGTTGGAAATGTAGAAAATTGTGTGTACACTCTAAATTGGGAATTTTTGTATGAACCTCCTTTTTGGGGTTTTCGATTTACTAAAATAGATTTGAATGTACAATTCAAAATAGAGAAATAAGTATATGCGTAGAAGATGAAAAAATGTAAATAAATACATGGGTTGTTCCAGTACATACGATACATATAGGGTTATCATACAAGGGTTAACTAAATAATAATAAAATAAATTTCAAAACTCAATTTTCATCTAAATCAACTAAAAGATCCTTCAAATTAGGATTGTCATCAAGAGCAGATTGAAACTCTATAGGAGCCTTTAATGTTTTTGGTTGAGTAGTCAAACCCTTTGGTGCATGCATAACAATAGACCAATTTTCATCGTTTATGCACTTTGAGTACAATACATTCTTCATGTATTGAAAAAAAAAATAAAAGGCTCGTCGACCATGTGATCCTTTTACTCTTTATCTTAGATAAATCTACCATGAAAAGTTTTGATGTAGGATCAACTTTACAACCATTCGTAGTGTCCTCCACATTCACCCAGTCATAGTAGAAGATGACTTCTTAGAAATCAAAGTAATCAAGTTCTAGAATTTGTTGGGCAATCCCGTAATAGGTTAGCACTTTATCCGTTGAAATTTTATCACTTTTTCTAGCCACACAAGAAGTTAAGATGGACACTGAAATTCTTCTATTTTGTGTTAACAATTTTTTGTCACACGGGTATGAGACGAAATCAAAACCGTTGTTGCGGAATTTTAAACCCATTTAGAGGGGAACTAGGATCTTTGTCTATGCATGCAAGCCTTCAAGAGGCATCAAATTTTTTTTAAGTTTCATTCATTAATGGACTTGTATTAGGGCATGTTTTACAACACATAAATAAATACCCGTAACAAAAGAGGTGGAAATTACGTTTTTGGATACCCATGCACTAAAATCATTAATTATGCAATTTCTCTCATGAGTTTTGGAAATTTCACTCTCATAATTCTTAAATGTGTTCATTAAATTGTGGAGTTTATATGGTAATGTAGATAATACAAGTAATCAAATAAAAAAAAGTTATATATGTATCTACTTACTCTCTCCATTATTCTACTTCATCGTACGATTTGAAGACATAATGAGATGCTTGCTCATATTTTAGATTGGTGTGCCTCACCTCTATAGGGTTCTTGAAAGGCAATTCATCCTCAAACTCATCAGGTTCCTTGATTAGTCATTCTCCATGAGGAATGAACCTTTTAAGCCCATGTTTCGGAATTTTTTCTTGAGCGTAAAATGATGATTTTGCTTTTATGTATTCTTTAGTAATTGACCCTCTAATATACTTTGTATTCTTAACTTATTCTTCAAAGGTTTTCATCAAGCGCTCGAAAGGATACATCTAGAGAAACCTTATGGGTCCACACAACGAAGCCTCATCGTAATTATGCATAAGCAGGTGGCGCTTATGTCAAAGAATAATGGAGGAAAATATTTATCCAGGACACAAGTCACCTCGGCTAAAGTTGCTTGTGCAACCTTAATGTTTTTCCTATTTACCACTTTTGCACACCACTTCCGCACACAGTAAGGTGAAGCACAAACCAAGATGTATAATTTCCCCTAGAGATCTTTGTGATCATAAAAACAATGTCTAAACAACAGAGGGATTAATTGGATGATGACATGCCAATCGTGACACTTCTACTATTTCAAGTCATTTTTTTGAGAGCTTACAACCCTACGCAAATTATCGGAATAACCCACCGAATTCTCCAAGTTGAAAAACATGTCTAGGGGGATTTTTTTTCTCACTAGTAGTCAAAGTTAAAGCACCCACATAAATTGAATTTCTTCTTATTATATGATCGATTGTTAACCATAATTTTTTCTATTTATTTTCATCTCCTTGATATCACGACACGCCCTCTCTCCATCTTTGGAATGAAAACCACCCATACATATTCCTATGATTTATGTCGCAACCATATGGTGGAAATCGTGGATCACCCACAACACCATTGCTTTAAGTTTGAACTCTTCACCCTTGTGAGCGTTAAATTCCCTCACACCTTTATACCATAACTTCTTAAGTACTTTGATTAACGGGGCTAAAAAATATCAATATTATCAACATAAGTCTTTAACCTGGGTATCAACAATGACAATAGTGTGAACCCTTTTCTCTTGAATAGTTTTAGAGGGAGACTTAAAGGCTCCATGAGAACTGGTCAATAAATTTGACTAGTGCTTAAATTATTGAAAGGTGTAAACCCATCGGTTGATAATACAATACGGACATTGTGTGATTACTTTGCCAATTCAGGGTGTCATACATCAGAAAGTTGCTAGATGACTAAATCAACTAGATGACGCATAAGATTCCCACCCATCTCGTATTGAGCGTGACATTTCATGGAATTTTCTACCCACAGTTTAGTGAATAATATTTTTAACTATGGACTGAGGAGAAACTACTTCAATACCTTCCCTGGAAATTTCGAGCACTTGCAAAATTTTATAGGTTTGTGTTTTCCATTCTCACAAACTTTATATCTTGAAAACTCATACTTTCGTTCATGTTTGTTGTGGTAAAGTATAAAATCATAATTGCATGCATGTATATATTTGTATATCACACCCGAACCCTTCAAGCTCTTCTTCATACTTGGATAACTATCTGGTAATGTGTTATCCTTTGGGAGAATGTCTTTATCCCACTTAAGAATTTTGGTTACGCTGTTTCCCAGAAAATCAAATTAACTCTTCAAATTATGCAAACTGATCATTGTGTACAATATCGAATGATCTTCTTTGTATTTTTTATACAAAGATATAGTTGCATTAACTTTCAACCGTATATAATCTAGATATTTAGGTAATTTAGCATCAAGTTGTTCGTTGAATTGGTCATATTGCACATTATATGTATCCATAGTCTAGTGGTTTTGATGGTGGTGGACTCGATAAGCATCATCAATTAGGTCGGTCAAAGGATAATGTGCTGACGAACTATTTAGCACTTCCACCTGGTGGGGTTCAGTTATGTGGTGGGGTACCGATAATTCTTTTGAAACATGTGGTACATTCCTTTCCACATGAAATGTCCATATATTGTAGTCTTGTGACATACTCCACATTAGTAAATGCAATTCAATGTCTTCTAAAGACTTAAATTTGTCGTTCATACCATGGCTGCACAGACAAGAAATCTTGTCACTGTTAAGATTTTTATTGGCATATTTAACAAATTCAAAAATGCCCTTTACATGATTATGAGAGGTTGTATTACTCTCTCCCATCCACTCTTTATATGGGAAATTCATTATATATTTTTCAAAATTCAAGTCACCTATATAAATAGGTTAAAATGAAGGTCATGTTGGATATGAGTACTCCAAGTTTATAATTAAATCAAATCCATTCAACTCGAGCATTCAATAACTATGAAATAAAACCAAATAAACCAAGATGTATTTAGACCCCAAAAAATTAAAATTAAAATTAAAATTAAAATTAAATATGATGTGAACAGATGCCCCACATAATTATAACTTTACAAACTTGTTCCCAAATAAAAAAATTTTCATTGCCTAATCCTGACCAACAAATGAATTGACCAAGCGGTATAACAACTTTGATAATATTTTAATAAAGACTCTTCACCGGAGTCAACATGAACAATCTTATCTCCACAAAAATCTTATACTTTATCAACCAATATCTGAGCCTCACCCACCTATAAAGGGAGACCGTGGACAACTGGTCCGACATTCTTGGAAATGAGCGTGCATATGCCAATGACCATGCTATTGGACAACTCCCTTAAATACTACTCCTCGCCATAGTCACAGTTCATGGACAATGATGATAAACAAAATATTGCAGAAGGAGGCACTTGGGAGGGGAATGTTGTAGGAAGAGGCACTTAGGAGGGGAAACCTTGAGGCATAGGATTTGGGAATATCTGAGGAGCCATATGGGAAGGTAAGCCATATTGTTAAGTTAATAATTGGACCAAACCCTTGATTTCATTCGTTAGTATTACCATGTTTCTGGTAACATTGCCCATGACCCTTTTAATCTCTGACACCTATCCTTTTGTCCTGAACTATTACTTGGCTCGACATGTGATTCTTCACCAAAGCGATATCTTCCAATAGAGATACAGTGTGAAGTAATTTGCTACTTGGCATATGTGAGCCCATACATCTTATTGTACCCCTTTTCTCCGTCCCAAGTACCTTGGTTAGGTAATATGCTTCATGTCATAGGGGCTGCACTCGGATTGACTGCTCATCATGCCTTTTATCATTTCCTGTAACATAATATTGTACTTAGGACTATGACTTTAACATTATTTTATTATAACATGTAAATACATGATAACTAAATTCAAACACACTAAAGTCGGTGCCAATTTGTTTGAGAATTTATTGGTCCGCTTTTCCCATCGAGCATACAAGTACAAGTTGACCCAATTAACGTATTAACCTTTTTTCGGAGTGTCCTTAGTCCTGTACGCCCATTCTCTCTTTAGATCATCATATAATTTTGCCCCAAAAATGTGGATATTAACTTTTGTTACCCTGTTTT